>CM076583.1:229478140-229901527 GCA_034641835.2 Pinus albicaulis | reverse complement strand
AATATAAAGAGTCATGGCTCAAAACAGGTTGTTCCATCTTGTCTTGGCTTGTCTTCTACATTTTATTTCATGTTCTATCTACTTTTACTATCAATGCAATTAATGGTTGATGTGATTGACACTGGAAATCTAAATTGGATATTTTCATTGGGCTACTAAAGGAACATTGAAGCAATTGTGCTACGCATAGAACAAACCATTGTTAACTAAAATTAACAATTGCAGGCAATAAGAGTTTCATATCTAGTTGACTGATCGTTATGCAGCAGTGAGGGTTTCTCATCTTATAGCAACAAGGGTTATACTGTCTTTTCATTTGTAGTAAGGGTGTCCTTGGCAGTAAGGGTTTCATTGAATATCTTGTAAGTGGGTCATTGTCCCTGGTACGAAAGGCCACAAATATCTTATAAGTGGGTCATTATTCCTAGTACGGGAGCCCACAATAGTTGATCTGATCTATTATCATTTTCAAGGTGGTTGGGTGGTGCTAGGCAGGTGGTGAAGTTACCTTCAGGTTGAAACCTGAAAACACTTGAGGGTGGTAGGGTGGTATTAGGGCAAGTTGGAGCTTGCAAGGATGTTGGAGAATCCTTTTAGCAGCTGCTGATAAAACTAGGGTGTTGGAGCATCTTTGCAGTTGGAGCTGGAAAATTGAACGCTTTTCTTGAAAACTAGGGAGTTGGGGCTTCCCATTTTAGTAGGAGCTTAAGAATTTAATGTACTCATAAATTATTAGAAAAGCATTCGATGGTTTTTCTCCAGGAAGGGTTTCCACCTAAAAAAATTTGGTGTATTGTTCTCTTGACGTGTTGATGTTTATATGTTGTTAATGCTCTAAAAAGATTAATAAGTTACTAATTGATAAGAAATATTGAATCACCCCACTCTCAGTATTTCGAACAATTGGTATCAGAGCCAAGTTCCTTCACAAGCAGTTGAACAAATGGAAGGAGATCATGGAGTGGAATAAGCTGAGAATTCCAATATTTAAAGGGAACAACTATACATTTAGGAACGGAAGGATGAAGACATATCTTCAAGCATGAGGATTTGAAGTTTGGAATATGTTGACCAAATACCAAGAACCTTAGGATGAAGACGAACGAAAGCAATGGTAAAGTAAAAATGCCCTCTTGAATGGTTTGTCAAATTTTGTATATGTCAGAGTGATGCACTGCAAATCAGCAAAAGAAATTTGGGACAAGCTTCAAAATATATATGGAGACAAGAAGGTAAAGGAGGCCAAGCTCCAAACATATCGAGGTCGATTTGAGCACATGAAAATAAACAAAGAGGAAAACATTTCAGCTTACCTTCTTTCTGTTGATGAAATAGTGAATGCCATAAAAGGACTGGGAGAACCAATGGATAGCAAGGTAGTTGTCTGTAAGGTGCTAAGATCGCCTCCAATGAGGTTCGATGCTAAAGTCTTTGTGCTAGAAGAAAGAGAACTAAGCATCAACCAATTGCGTGGAATACTTCCAGCTTATGAAATGAGAATAGAACAAGAAAGTCCATCTAACATAGAAGCAGCCTTCACAGCATCCAAGAAGACCACGAAAAACAAACGGGAATCAAGGCCAAGCTCCAGTTGTTGCAATGATGAATACTCAAAGCAAGAAGTTACAAATTTTGTGAGAAAATTGAAAAGAGGAACAAGTAAATTCAAAGGTAAGCTTCCCCTAATATGTTTCAATTGTGGTGAGATTGGTCACTTTGCTACTAAGTGTCCTCATAAGAACTCTGATGAAGAAGAAGCACTTAGGAAAGGAAAGAAAAATCAAATAAGATTCAACAAGCAAGGTAAAAGGAAAGGCTTTAAGAAAAAATTTTACTCTAAAGAAAAAAACTCGTCATTTGAAGAAAAAAGTGACAATGACGAAGAGAATGATGCAGGAAGAGTGGACAACAGGAAGGAAGCTCCTGAAGAAGAAGACGATGAAGAAGAGATGGACGAGATCGAATTTCAAAGTGAGATGGTCAGAGTTATAAAGGTTGTAACAACCTTACCCCACCTACCACAGTGTGATGGACTGTTACGACTAATCCAACTCCTCTTGTACTGTCTGACGAATGGGATTATTAGTATTAATATTATTATTTTTTTCTTTTTTTGTTCATTAATCATTTTAATTATCAATTCTCATCCTAGGGTTTGGATGATTCCTCTTTGATCCTCAACTCTTCCTTAGAGTCTCGCAACCTTGACCTATATATATATAGTGGTTGGTGGACATAGGTCAGGCATAATATATGTTGTGCATCTCCAATATACGAGTTCCACAATGCATTAACCCCCCTAAGCCAATGGAAACTTTCCACACAAGCCCGCTCTAATAGTCCCCACCAGCACCATCCAATTTGACGGTCACGGTGAGGGCGGAGTAAAGCAGGTGAATTGCGACGAGTCGCTATGCTCGACCATTGATGAGAGGGTACCTTGGCGCAATCACAATTCTGGTTGTGGGTTCCAAAACCCTAATCCAATAGTCCACCACCACTCCACCCATTTGTCAGCTTAGGCTAATTGCGCCACAACCCACCTCTTTTCCGCTGACATCACAAGGGGGGTGTCACATACCACTCCTGTCGTCAGATATCCAGCCTCCACGTTAGCCCGACACCTTATCCCAGCGCTTCCTATGTCTGCTCCTCTTCGTGTCTCCAAGGAAGGAGCTTTGGGACACGTGCGCCGATGGGCCACACCTTTGCACCTTCTTACTTCCAGTTGGTCCACGATGTGGCAGTTCCATGTCACCCCATGCTGAACCATCTCGAAACCACCCCGTCTGCTCTCCTTTTTGTAGCACCGAACACATCATCCCTATCCCTTCACCCCCACAACCCTCATGTGACTACTCCCTTTTTCGCCGAGATGGGACCACCAAGACACGTCATCCCGAACCCATCTGCCCGGCAGCTCCTAGAATGTTCTCCTTATGCGCTTCTAGGGACAACCCTCTGGGACACATTGGTCAGTGGGCCACACCCTCGCACGACATTCGTTCCAAATTGGTGCCAATTGTGGCAATGCCACATAATCCCGCTCTGACTCACCCCGCTCCCTCCCGTACTTGATCTTGGGAATGCTTCAAGGTTGATCAAAGGGTTGATCTGTCAGGTGGGTCGCCCTAGCTCATAACATGGTTGTCAAGCCACGCATCTGCCATCAAGGATCAACCAGGGTTGCGGGGAAGCTTCACCCCCCCTCGTTCCCGCTCCCGAAACGCGCTCCGTTCGGAAGCGTTTTGGGAGCGCTCGGAAACGCGCTCCTGAAAACGCTTCTTGAGGGGAGCGTTTTCGGGAGCGCGTTTCCGAACCTGTTAAAATGCTCCCTACCTTTTCGGGAGTGTTTCCGGAAGCGCTCGGGAGCATTCGCTCCCGAACGCTCCCCGGAACAAAAAAAAACGCTTACTGCTGGCGAGAAAAAAAAATTATTGAAAAAATCGTTTTGTTTAGAAAGAGGGAGGGAGGTCATTTTGTTTTATTGTTTGTTGAGTGAGTGAGAGAGAGCAAGAAGAGCAAGAAGGGGAGAACTGAAGAGCGGAGCTACAGAAGTGACAAGGAGAGCTGCAAGGCAACAGGAGGATTGCAAGAAAGAGGTAGGTCTTCTAATCTAATTTTGTATTTTCTAGGATGAATTTGTAAGTTGTTTAAAAATGAAAACTTGATTTTTTTTTTTGAATGTTGCATTTTATTGTGTTTAAAACTTTAAAAATGAAATTTTTTTTTCCTATGTTGCATTTCCTATTCCCATTTGGCATTTCTCCATTTGTTTTGCAGGCTAGAAACTTGAAACTCGAAACTTAAACATCATGGCTATATGGCTAGGGATTTTCCTCATGTTGGTTCCTTTCTTTGTAATAATGGTGTTGGAGAGTAGTAGAAGAAAGAGGCAAATCAGAGAAGAGGAGGATGAAGAGGAGGGTTATGGTGGATTTGAAGAAAATCCTGAAGAGGAGGAGGATTATGTTGAGGAGGAAGTGGGGAGTGGAGAAAATGAGGACACAGATTCCCCAACTAGACAAGACCAAACTCAGACACCTTTGTGGAAATATGTTCAGAAACAGGAAGGAGGGAAAGGTGGTGGAACCACTAAATTTATTTGCCCCCATTGCAATAAACAATACCATTGTTCATACACCTGTGCGAGAAGGCACCTTTGTGGGAAAATGCCAGGGGATAGAGAAAAAAATATAGGAATCAAAATTTGTACTAGTGTACCAGCAACACAGAGAGAGAAATATAGAAAGGAAGAGGAGGCTGCCCTACAGAGATCTAACAGATCTAGGGGTTTCATTAGTTCTTATTCAGGCCCAACACGTCATGGACAAACAAGTTCAACTTCCACCCATGCCAGTGGTTTTGGAGGCAGTGGCACACCTGGATTAAGGCGTAGAACCATATCCGATTTCCTGGACAAAGGGTGTAGGAATGATGTGGATTCAAAAGTTTACCGGTTTCTATATGCATGTGGGGTGCCATTCAATGTTCTTCGCTCACCTTATTGGCATGAAATGGTTTCTGCCATTAATAATGCCCCCAAAGGATACAAAAGCCTTGGGTATGACAAGGCCAGAACCGTGGGTCTTGATCATGAAAAAGCTAAAATAAACCATTCTTTGGCTAGAATGACAAATTCGTGGAATGAGCATGGGGGTGTCCATTGTCTTTGATGGATGGACCAATGTAAAAGGAAAGCCATTGATAAGTGTTTTGGCTGTGTCGGTTAGTGGTGCAATCATCCTGTCAACATATGATTATTCAGACAAATTCAAACCGGCATTAACATTGCAGATTCATTAATTGATATAATTGAAAAGACTGGGCCATACAATGTCATACAGGTCATCACTGATAATGCTACTAACTATAAGGCAGCCGGAGCAATTATTGAGGATAAATACCCCAACATATTTTGGTCTGGGTGTTTGGTTCACACAATGAACCTTTTCATGCATGATATCATCAAAAACAAACAACCTCAATTCAAATGGCTTGGTGATTTGTACAAGAGAGGTAAAAAAATGATAAAATTTATTACAAATCATAGCAATACCCATGGGTTTTTCCGTACTCACTCCAAATTGGAGTTGTTGAAAATAGCAAAAACTAGATTTGCTAGCTATTACCTCACCTTCAGGCGCCTTTTGAAGGTAAGAGAGTCATTGGCCGCAATGGTATCAAGCCCACACTGGCAGCTATTAAAGGACAGGGCAGCAACAATAGTTGACAGGCAAGGTTTCGAACATGTGGAGGAGACCGCCCTTGACCCTCTGTTTTGGGCACGTGTGAGGGAAATTTTGAATTTTACCAAGCCCATTTATCACATGATTCGGTTTGCAGATACTGATAAACCAGTGATTGGGGAGGTTTATGAGCAGATGGACAACATGTTGGGGCAAATAAAAGATATTGTTAAGGATAATGATCCCAACTTGTATGCTATGATTCATGACTGTGTGTGTGCACGATGGAATAAACTCAATGTTCCACTACATGCCTTGGCATATATCCTTACGCCAAAATATTACTCTCCATCTTGGTTGGGCCAACCTGCACCTAGAGGTGGGGTTAGGATCAAACCTCACACAGATCTAGAGGTACAAGAGGGGTACATGAAGGCATTAGACAAGTTGGTACTCGACAGGGAGGAGTGTGCTAGATTGCGCCTTGAATTAGGCAAATACTTCAGTTGCACTGCTAACTTTGGTTCTTTCCATGCAATGGAAGACAGGGACAGATTTGATGCTCTCACATGGTGGGAATCATATGGCGGCATGGGACTTTTGCCAAAATTGGCTAAAAAAGTTCTCTCACAGGTTGTGAACACTTCTTCTGCAGAGAGGTGTTGGAGCACCTACAGCTTTATACACAATGTGAGAAGAAACAGGCTGAATGAAAACCGAGTTGAAAGCTTGGTTTATGTGCATTATAACTTGAGGTTGTTGAGCCATTACTGTGATCGGGCAAATGAGGATCAATCATACAGAGTCTGGGACAACAACCCAGAGGATGATAATTTGGAGGATGGCACGGTACATATGGAAGAATTGGAAGCAAAACTTTTTAGGGATGATGATGAAGCATCAGCAGCACCGCCACACACAGGGCCAGTCCCACCATCTACTGGTAGCAGTGCGGGTGCGGGTGCCAGTGCCAGTGCTAGTTCTCGATATCAAACTATTGTTCCTTTGCAGATTCAGCCTCCACCTTCTAGTCATGGTCGTGGTACTCCTGAGAGTACTAGAAGACCACCATTTCCTCGTGGCTCGCACAAATTAGACATTTCTCGTGAGCGTGGCAAGGAGCCAGCCAGTAGATAAAATAGATTTGTTGTTTACTAGTCTCTTCTATTTTCTAGTAGTTTTTATCTTTTATAACTGTTGACAGTTGAATAGTTGAAACTTGACTCTTTCATATATTTAATGACAATTTAAGTTTGAAGTTTGAATTTGAAAGGTGAAACTTTGAAGTTGGCATTTATAAGTTTACAAGTCATTATGAAATTTGAATTATGAATATGATGCTTCATGAAAGTTATATGGTGATCAATGAATCAATGATGATAAATGTTATATAATATCAATGATGATAAATGTTATATATTGAATTTTGAAAGCTTGAAACCTTCAGATTGATGATTCGTGAGACTCAAGAGTCAATATGTTGTATGCTTCCAACTTGTGGGTGTGGTTGATGAAGATTATAACTTCTAGATGATTGATGTTATATGATTCAATCTATGTTTTTATGTTTTTTATGTCTAATTCATCATTCTACATGTTTTTGTTGACATATATGCATCAAAATATAAAATATACATATATATATATATATAAACGCTCCCTGAAACGCTCCGGACCAGAAGCTTCTAAAAATGGCGCTCCCGCTCCTGCTCCCCGTTTTCGCTCCCGCTCCCAAGTAACCTTGGGATCAACTATCGTCATTCCACAAAACATTTACACTTGCATTTAACTTCGAGGAAGGCCCAATGGGTTGAGCGATCTTAAGGCCAACCCCGCACCAATCTTGTTGCAGCCGGAGCGACGTGGATGCCACTTTGTCCCGTCCCACGTCATCCCGCACTCAGCGGCAAATTTCCCTGTTTTAGCATGCCGGACATTTTTGTTTCAACTTCAGGGATGAGTTATCGTGCGAGCTCCACTCCCATCCAATGGGACTGCACTCTGCCTCCGAAATGTAAACCTAGATGGCCCCCTTGCCAAGCCTCTACTGCGCTAACTTAGAACTTTCGAGGTGAAGTATCCAGGCCTCGTCACCCCGTTATCGTAGAATCGTGATAAGGCAGAATCTCAACAACCAATCTATGGCTGCCACATCTAGGTATTCTGTCAAACCGATCACATAATCTCATCTAGTATAACTTCTAATCTAATTTTACATGCAACAAAGTTTGATGAATCACCCAGCTTCTCATTATCCTTAAAGTAAGAGGTAGACATCTTGTCCAAGTTAAATAAGCTCCTTCATCTTCTTTCAAGAATGATCGCTCTTTTCTCTTGTCGACTTGGGCTTGTCTTCACCTTAGCTCTGATACCAAGTTAATTTTACATTGTTCTATGTTGTTACAATCACTTTCTTCCAATTATTTTCTTTTAATTAGCAATCTTCCAACACAATTTATTCTTCCAATTATCAAGAGCAATTGTAGATAGAACAGTAAATGCAATATACAGTAGAAGAAAATCAAGAGCAATAAGAGACATAAGGATTTGGTCAAAGACCAGGGAAAAATCCACAGCGGGGAAAAACCTTTCAAATTCTTCTTCTTATTAGATTGTCATAAAATGTTTAGCAAAAAGAGAGTACAATGTTCCAATTCACCAATCACAAGACTATCCAGCAAAACCAACCAAACAACACCCAAGAGATGAGCCCAATAAACAAGACTGATCAAAATCGAAGTTCCCAAGCTTGTGGTCAATGGTCAAAATCTACGGTCAACTATCAAAAATATTTTATGTCACAACCACAGGGAACTAGTGACCATTAGTGCGCCTATAGCCCTCCAGCCGCAGGGAGCACCTTATCCAACAAGCAGCTATAGCTGAGATCTCCTTATTCCAACCCTGCGGCCCTATTACCCATCACTTCGCAGGTAATATCTCTAGGAGAAATTTTTCTCCATGATGGACCCCAGTCGACAGCCCCTTGTAGCCCTCAGCTAGCTCATTGTGCCACTTCTCTGCCACCTGAGCCAGCCATGTGGTCCCTCACCAATTTGTATTGATTGTATGTTTGAAGGTGGGCCTCTTGAACCTAAATGTATGTCTTGTCATTTGGTAATTGAGTATTAGGTTCATCACCTATCATGGACACTTTTGACATTGATTGATGGGGGGGTTCAGCAAAAAGAGTGGACTTAGTTTGTGCTTATGTCCCCTTGACATCTTTTGGATGTTACCCTTACACTTTAGTCTAGTGGGATCTCCTTTACTGACCATTGGGTATTAGGGTGGTTTTCCTTGGGAAACCCCGACTTTGGTTGCGAGGTCCCGCTCCCATATCCACATACATCACTGCTTTTTCCACTCACTATAGCCCCATTCATCATCTCTCCCACCTCGGTCCACATAGGGTTATCCTCTCCTTTCCCATGCCCCCACCTTGGGTTAGTCCTAGAATGATGCCTTGGAGGTTGAAGCAACTAAAAAGAAAAGAAAAAGCAAAAATGGCCACATTCAATAGGAAAATGTACCACAAAATGGAAAAGATGGTCGAGACAAAAATATCCAGCACGTGGGCAAAAGCCAATACATGAGCTCTACCCCTCTCCCATGGCCATCACACTAGTTCCATAAGCCCTAGCTGAGCCTCCTCTATCATTCAAGAACCCATGACTGTCCCAACCCCTGGAGGGCAATGAACCACCCTACCAAAACCGAGGTATTTACTGCTATATCTGACACATCATGCTCTTGTCCTTTGAGCCCCGAGCAGTTTACTAAAGAAAAATCATAAAAGGCAAAAGGCATATAAAAAAGGGTGGAAAAATCAAAGTCCGGGTACCACAATTGCTCCCTCCTACACATTATGTACCCAAGTGTTGGCTTCCCTTTTTCTTAGTTATCGCTATGCCCTGATATGTGGCCCAAGTTGCCCCTATCACTCCTTACTCCATTTCACATATGGATCATATGCTACCACCATTTGAGTGATGGATCTTGGACATACTATCCCCTCTAAAGGAAGAAACCACCTAATAAGGTGTTTGGCTAACCCTCTTTAGAGCTTGGAGACATTAGCACATCCCAAAGGCCACTCTAGAAGAGAAAGCCATTATGAAGTGTCCACTTATTGTCCATGATTTGTAAGCTATTTTACTCGATTACTCTAATGACTTGTTGTACTGGTGGGCTAGGGGACGCATTGGATCTTATACAGGATTGCAGGTGGTGTCCATTTTGGGTTTGGCCTCCCTATACGAGGTCCTAATCCTCTGGAGGGTGACACTGGCATATGTAGGGTGTGTGTCGAGAGCCATGGGCCTCCATAGCAGTAGACAACACTCCATGGATCCCTGCGGATGTTCAAATATTGTTAGAGATCCACTCTTGGACGAGGAAGATGCATTTTGGGTTTGGCCTCCCTATACGGGGTCCTAATCCTCCAAAGGGCGACACTGGCATATGTAGGGTGTGTGTCGAGAGCCATGGACCTCCACAGCAATAGACAACACTCCATGGATCCCTTCGGATGTTCAAAGATTGCTAGAGATCCACTCTTGGACGAGGAAGATGCATTATGCCCAACTGACCCCACAGGTGCATCACACACTTGGAAGGTATCCCAAGGCTTGTACAATGACACGACAACATTTATTCCAGCATCTAAGCCTTCACAGAGTGTTTACAGGCATCTTCGACTCATTTGGAGACCCGTGAGGCCATTTGTGTGCCCCCACATCCACAGGGAGCACCACAGGTTTATTGTTTGGAGAACAAGGGGCCACCCCCTTGTCCAACACTTTTGATGAGTACCATGCATCATTATGGCACTCATGGACTCCAGTATGCCTCCTAGAAGGCCCTACGACATCACTTGACCTCTTATGAGGCTTATTGTTCCATGTATGAGCTAGTTTGGTGGGTTTGTCACCAAAAGTTAGGGTTACTTGCACATTATTTAACTTGCAAGGGCTAATGTAGGGCCATAAGCTAATTCAAAATCCTAATTGATGTATAAATAGGAGTTAGTTGGATTCGTTTGTATCATCACTTCTTTTGGGATCTCTCTAACTTTCGAGAACTTCGCATTTTTCCTTGGAGGATTATTTTTGGATGATGGATGAATTTTGATGTATGGATTTGGGCTATTTCTATCTTCGAGCTTCTTATTTGCAAATGTGATGTTGGTTGGATATACTCTATAACATTGTAAGTGCAAATGTAAGGCTATTTTTCTTGTTGCTACATACAATTGAATTTCACTATAACTAGGGCTAATTGTTGCATGTATGAAATGTGGAATTATGTGTCTATTTAGCTTATTTTATGTATGGGCCATTGTTAGATGAGTGAAATGTCCTAGAGATCATGTTATCTTGATAAGCTTGCACCATTTGTATGAAGTATAAATGCTTGAAAGTCACATTTCTTCTCTTTCCTCTAACATTGGACGAAGTTGATTTTTGGAGCCTCCTTGAACAAGAAACTGAATCCTTCTTCATTATTATCCTTGACTCCATATCCCCAAGTGAATCAAACATTGTTCCCTCAAAAAAGGGTAATCATTTTCCCATATTTTTCACCTTTTTCCCCTTTTTCCTAGGTCTAGCCCCATTAGGTCACCTAGGGGCATAAATTTCCTGAAAATCTAGCCACAGGAAAACTTCGATCTCCTAGATACAACTCCTTTCGTGGGTCCCCTTCCTCTCCTTTGAATTTGGAGCAATTCTGACAGTGGAATCTCTGAATACCCCAAGCCCGACTCTAGGATCAAGTTTTGCCTAGGTGTTCCCAAGGCTAGAACCTAGTAGGATCAATTTGACCTTCTGAAGTAGAAATTCTTGTTTGATCCTTCCCTCTCACCCTATCCAGGATAGGAACATCATTGGTTGCTAAATTCCATCCCTGAACTTGGGTTGGGTCCACTTGACCTCGTGTGGTCATTCTTCATCAAAGTTGATTTATCAAGGACTACTCGGGAATCCATGTTCCCAAAGGATTTTAGGGATTGAGAACCTCCTTTATAAGTCTTATTCTTCTACCTCAACCCTCTAATCCTCATCCCCTCTCCCTAGAAGATCAATTCCCTTGCTTAAAAGGCAAGCAAGTTCCACTCTTCCCAAGGGAAAGGGTTTCTAGGTCAATTCCCACCTATTCATTGATATATACTTTACAAGTGACTTCCTAAACTATCGGGTCTCCTCCCATCGGTGAAAGTCTGTAAAGAGCAGGGAGTCTTAGTTGTGGTGACAGTGGGCTAAGTCTCCATTGTTGCACTTACCCTAGCAGTTGCCCTCATAGGAACCCCTCCTAGGTCCCCTGCTGGTTTGAGTGGTAACATTTCCGGCGTCGAGTCGGGGACACGAGACGTGTGTTTTGTTCCCCATACGACATATTGACATCATTTATTGGCGACACCATTGGAAGAACGAAGCCCTGGTTCTTCATTTAATTTCAAAAAAAGTTATGCTTGTAGGGTGAAGCAAGCATCTATCAAGGCACTTACATTCACCCTGGCATCTCCATTTTCAATACTAATGTGTGAAAATGCTGAAAAATGGACAATTTTGAGCTCCCTCCTTCTCCCTATGATAGCCTTAGTACTGACGAAGTTCTAAAGCACCTTGAAATCAAGAAATGGGTGAAAGGTTGGATGCCTAAATTCAAAGGAGGTCCTAATCAAGATCCCAATGTCCATCTTGACGATTTCTCTTGGGCGTTAGCCCTGATAGGGATTAAAAATGGGGACACAATCATGAGATTGTTGGCCTTATCATTAGTAGGCCAAGCTAAAGACTGGTATGATATCTTCCCCCATGAGATTGCCAATAATTATGAATATTTTGAAGATGTCTTCTTAGAAAGATGGGGTGGCACCCCTCATGAAGAAAGGGTAGCTATCAAGCATCTATCAAGGCACTTACATTCACCCCAGCGTCTCCATTTTCAATTCTAATATGTAAAAATGCTGAAAAATGGACAATTTTGAGCTCCCTCCTTCTCCCTATGATAGCCTTAGTATTGAAGAAGTTCTAAAGCACCTTGAAATCAAGAAATGGGTGAAAGGTTGGATGCCTAAATTTAAAGGAAGTCCTAATCAAGATCCCAATGTCCATCTTGACGATTTCTGTTGGGCATTAGCCCTAATAGGGATTGAAAATGAGGACACAATCATGAGATTGTTGGCCTTACCATTTGCAAGCCAAGCTAAAGACTCATATGATAGCCTCCCCCATGGGATTGCCATTAATTATGAATACTTTGAAGATGTCTTCTTAGAAAGATGGGGTGGCACCCCTCATAGGGTGGCACCAAATATTTAGATAGGGTGGCACCCCTCATTTGGTGTCACATCTAATATTTATAGACCTAAAAGGATCTATTCTATTTGTCTAGATAAATGCTTACTGTGACAGGCTCTATCACTCTCTTACAAGAGCTTGAAATGTAGTTCCTTTCACACTTTAAATGCTTATGTTATCTAATTTAATCTACTGATCTAAAAACAGAGTGTTATTAATCTGAGTTTTCAATCGTCTTACAAAGATATAATTCACAAAAACTCTTTCAAAATAACACACTAAGCATACTAAAAACTAAATTCATGAAAACAGAGTTCATAGAAATGTTTTGAAATTCAATGCTCAATTAAACCTTTTACAAGGACTTATTCACTAATTTTGCAATTGAACTTTCAAGCTACTACTATGAATCATGAAATAACAATCTCAAGAACTTCTAATTAAATTGATAAACTCACAAGCAATGAAATGAAATAAAATGCTATTCAGATCTGAATACTAAATTTAATGAAACAGAAAAGAAAATGTACCAATCCTCACGTAGGGGCCCTTCCACGTTTTGAAGGCACACTTTTAAAAAAACTTCAAGTGATAAGAACGTTAACTCATAAACACCACGATTGATGAAAGTCTGCCTTTGATTAAGTACTGAGAATGAATTACATTAAAAACAGAGTTCTGGAAACACGCTTACAGTCTTAAGTCTATTCTTCACTAGCATTCCTTTTCTTCAATGATAATCAATCCATCCCATTACATGGTTTCATCCTCCTATTTATTAAAATTTACAACCAAAAAGGCTATTTTTGTTCCTCCCTAATCATAACTGATCCTAAAACAGTTCGAATCAGTTTAGAGTTCCTAGTCTTAAGCAAAATATCAAGTACATCCATTATGACTTCTGATTTTTTTGCTGGATAGGCTGGATTTGACCAGCGTTGACCATAAACTCAGGAGCTCCAAATTCGATGCCAGATAGATTTTCCACCATGTATGTACATCCTAGATCACGTCCTTGTCTTCTGTTTCGATTTTCCTGCTTTGCCACATGTCACAACATAAACCGATTACAGGAAGTCATTACATCCCGTAATTTTGTTGAAGAATTTAATTTTTAACATAAAAAATCCATAAATTAAATTTAATGTAAAATAACAATTATAATGCTTCATTAATCAATTTCAATGGACTATGAGGAGTTTATGGAAGAAAATGGTAGATAAATGATGGATTTTTAGAAGAAAAGAATAGCAATAAAATAGTACCAACATCTCCCCCAAACTCAATGATTTAGCATGTCCTCATGCTAATCCTGATGTGCTCCCTTTATATTATGTTTCTGCTTGTGCCTCTGCTGCTTGTAGCAATACTTTTACATTCTTCTGAACTTGGGATTCATGTTTCATGTTCTTATATTTTTCTTTGAGAATATTTTTCTGAGTGTACCATTTTGTTGCCCATTTGCATATTTCAATTTGATCAGTCTTAAGTTCTTTGACCTTCTTCTTCAATTTCTCATTTTTCTGCTGAATCTTCTTGCTCTGAGCTCTCAACATTTCATTTTCTTTCTTTATGACCTTCTCTAACATATTTGCTTCCATCAATTCCTCTTTTAGCTCTTCAATCTGTTTCTCTAACTTTCTCTGTTTCTTATTTGCAAGTACTGGCTCTTCCTTTTCTTTCTTATTGCTTTCAATTTCCATCTCTGCTTCTTGTTCTGGCTGTGAATTAGCACTGCTTTCAATTTCCATTGGGGTATTTGCATTCTGCTCTGGTTGATCATCTTGTGTTTGATTCCTTTTTATTCTCCTTGATCTTCTTCTGTAGGTAGTGAAGATTTTATCTTTTGCAATTTTCTTAGCATCTTCCTGCCTCATTCTTCTTGTCCTCACACTACTGCTGGGTTGAGGAACATTGCTTGACTTAAGCTCAGGGGTTTCCTCATCAATATCGATCATAAACTCTGTGCTTCCTTGCTTCTCCTGTTCATCTTCTCTAATTTTGATTTGATTGTCAATTAAAAATTCTTCCCATGTTTTCCCTCTCTTCTGCAACTCAGATTCAATTAGAATTTTGATCAAACCAAAATGATATAAGCTCCTATCTTCATTACCTTTTTGTTTTTGAATGGTCTTCGACATTTTAGTCAAACTTTGTAAGAGAAAATAGGGCAGACTGATAGTGCATTGACCTTTTAAGTGCAACAAAATTTTTATGTGATATAGGTATACTATGCTGTAACGTCCTTCACATGTAACAAATTTTTGAAGAATGTATACCATCTCATCCCATGGGTGAATTAACCAACTTCTGGGAACACCTTTTTTCCAATTGACAGAAGAAACCCTTGACCTAGACATAAACTGAGTCCATGATTTTTCTCTAAATTGCTTGGTTTTGAAATACTTTTCCCCTTCTGGACTAATTTCTAATGTCTGTGCTATTGTATCCTCTGAAATTCTAAAGGAGAAATTTCCTATCAAGGCTTTCTCTCCATTAAATGTGAATGCAAATTGTTTCGTAACTTCCTCATTATTTCCATTAAATTTCTCTAGAAAAGACAACCAGTGTTTCTCCCTCAAAATCTTAACACAGTCTTCATGATATTTTGAACTATCAAATTTTTCAGGCTCTGCTCTATTTGTCATTTTAAAAATCTCTGTTCTAAACCCCTTTTTATGCTTCAAAAATTCAATCAGGGTTTTCAACTTGTTACCTCTTTTCCTGCGTTCCACTGAGCTGACCTGGCTGACGTCCTCAATTCTCTGTGCCTACTTCTTCAATTGCCTGAGCTGTTTCCTCAAATTCTGGGCGGAAGTAAAAAAAATTCTAGATAAGCCTGTCTGCTATATTTTCTCCCCTTTTTGCATCTACCATCTCGGCCCTCTTTAAGAAACTCAGAGTCTGAACATTAACTTCTTAACTAACTTTATAAACTCATAGCCGACCTTCATAATTTTATAAAAAAATAAAAACTCAACAGCCGACCTTCATTTTGCTTGATGTCATAAGATCCAATTACTATAATGGTAACGCAGAGAACAGAGTCTTACTATCAAAGGCCGTGAATTTGTTTACAAAGTCGGAAAGCGCGTTCAAATCATGAATACAGAGGAGCAGTACTGGTTTGCAGAAGCATAATCATGATAGCACAATATACAAATCGTGCTGGTGATGAAATCATAACGGATACATTTCATAAGCAGATTTGGTCAGAAGATTGTTTTTGTAACTCCAGCAGTCGAAATGAATGAAATCATTTGAGGACAGGCGCTTTAACAAATATCTTTCCATTGAACGGACTTTTACATTGAGTATCTATTAAGGCCATCACTTGTTGGTACTTCGTTGGCAGAGGTCAGATTCAAAAATGATGAAAGGTTTATGAAAAGGTTTGAAGAGCGTGGTAGGAATAGAAAATGAAAATAGGCTAAGGTTTATAATGATATTATGTATGATAGGGAAATGGAAATGATCATATAGAAATAGGCAGAGTGATAATGAGATGAGTATATAGGGAATATTACAAAGGTATAGGGACTATAAGAAAGGCTTTTTGAAATTGATAACAAGCAATAATAATTATCATTTTTAACACTAAAATAATTTAAGAATTTCAAATGTTAAAAATAAAAATTTCAATACATTACACTTGTTGTGCTGACAAAATTCTGCTTATACAGGTGTGGTTGATCTGCTTGTACAGGTGTGGCTTAATATCTGAAGAACAGCTTCTTTTATCTTTGATGTTGATGTAGCCTTAGTTCAGAAATTTATCTTTGGTGTTGATGTAGTCTTGATGATGTAGCCTTGATTAGAATTTTAATAAACAACCTTTGAAAGCTTGTTGTCTTTGATGCAGTCTTCAAACAGGTCCCTCTGATTTTGGTAATATTGACATAGCCTTTTCAACAGGTCCCTCTGCACAATTATGTTAAAACAGGTCCCACTGACTATTTTATTGCTCAAACAGGTCCCTTCACTGATTAAAACAACTTTTTGATTGAATGACTAAAACAAAAATTCCTTGAAAAATTGAAATTGAGGAGATAAGATAGGAAAAACCACTGTTTCTTCTCCCCCACTAAGTCTTTGACTTGTCCTCAAGTCATTATTGAATTGATGAAAAACAGTAAACAAGTAGAACAAGGAATTCTTACCAGCCAAATGATTGGTTTTCCAGTAAGAATTCGGGTTTAGAGTGTGCCAGAGTCTGGTTTTCACATCTAAACCATTATTATTTTTTTATTTTTTATTTTTTATTATTTTTTTTATTTTTATTTTTTAATTTATTTTTAAAAGAAATTGAAATGACTAAGGTAGAGATATCACAGCTAAAGGCTGTGATATCTCAACCTCCTTTTGCTGAGATACAGTTTCAATAAAATCTTCCTTGCTGATGGGTTTATGATAAAGTTTCAACCTGTGTCCATTGACAATAAAAGTGTTGCCTTCTCCATCAATTGTAGTAAGTTTGACTGATCCATTTTCATATACTTGAACTATTTCATATGGACCCATCCAGTGTGTTATAAATTTGGCTTTATGATCTCTGAATTTAGAGTCAAAGAGTAAAGCCCAGTCTCCTTCTTTGAACTGCTTCTTTTTAATGTGTGCATCATGCCACTGCTTCCTTTGTTTCTGCATTAGGATTGTTCTCTCTTCTGCTTGCTGCCTCATCTCATCTAACTGGTTCAATTGCATAATTCTCTCCTTTTGTGCTTCATTGAGATCAATTCCTAAATCTGCAGCGATTTTATAAGTATGTATTTGAAATTCGATAGGAAGCATTACCTCTTTGCCATACACCAACTGATATGGTGTAAATCTTGTAGTGTCTTTCCACGTGATTCTGTAAGCCCAGAGTGCATCTTTGAGCTTTTCCTCCCAATTCTTTCTATTCATTGCTACTGTTTTAGTGATAATTCCTTCCAAAGTTTTATTTGTTGATTCCACTTGGCCATTAGCCTGTGGATGGTAAGGTGTGCTTTTTCTGTGCTTGATTTTATATTTTTCTGTGATGTCTTGTACCAACCTTGAAGTGAACTGAGTACCTTGATCTGTCACTATCTCCCTTGGTACTCCATACCTTACAAAAATTTCTTCAAAAAGGAAGTTTACCACTGTTTGCTCTGTTGCTCGGACAAGTGCTTTTGCTTCAGCCCATTTTGTCACATAGTCAGTACATACTAGGATGTACTTTTTGCCCCTTGATGGTGGATTGATGGGTCCTACAAAATCTAGAGCCCATTTTTCAAATGGCTCTAAATGTACTTGGGGCTGAAGTGGCACTTCATCTGAAGTTGTTGGCCTACCCATTCTTTGACAACTGTCACAACTCTTCACGTACTTCTTGGAATCCTTAAAAATAGATGGCCAATAGTAGCCAAGGCTGAGAATCTTGAATGCTGTCCTTTTTGCTGCAAAATTCCCACCACACGGTTCGTCATGACAAGATTTTAAAATATCAATTATTTCATCATTTCTTACACATCTTCTAATAATCATATCATAACCAGTGTAAAATAAATCTCCATTGACCTATGAATATCTAGCACTTTGTTTGATGAGCCTCTTCTTCTCCTTTGTAGTAAAATATGGAGGTGTCTTTCCTGTGGACAAATAATTAGCTAAGTCAGCATACCATGGATCTACTACTGAAATTGCAAACAAATTTTCATCTGGAAAAGAATCTTCAACCGGAACAACCTCACCTGAATTCTGGAGTCTAGAAAGAAAATCTGCCACCTGATTCTCCTTACCTGGTCTATCCAACACTGTAATATTAAATTCCTGTAGTAATAACAGCCATCTGGTAACTCTGCCATTAGTGATTGGTTTGTTCATTAGATATTTAATGGCAGAGTGGTCAGTATGTACAAAAACCTCATAACCAATTATATAATGTCGGAATTTATTCACAGCGTGTATGATTGCAAGCATTTCTTTTTCAGTGACTGTGTAATTTAATTCTGCAGGTGTTAGATTTTTGCTGATAAAATAGATAGCATAATTGAAAGACTCTTCTTTTTGGCCTAATGAAGCACCTACTGCAGTATCAAAGGCATCTGCAAAGATGTGAAAAGGTAGGGTCCAGTTAGGTCCTTTTAAGACTGGTGTGGTTGATAACTTTTCCTTGAGTGTTTCAAAAGCTTTTTGACAATCTTCATTCCAATTGAAAGGTGTATCTTTTGCTAGAAGCTTAAACAAAGGTAGAGCTATTTTACTAAAATGTTCAATAAACCTTCTATAATAGCTTGCATACCCAAGAAAACTTCTTACCTCTTTTTGAGTCTTCGAAATTGGCAAATTGACAATGATTTGGATTTTTGATGGATCAACTTTAATGCCTTGAGAAGAAATATAGTGACCCAATACTACCCCTTCGTTCAGCATCATAAAACACTTTTCATTGCTCAGGGACAGATTAGTTTCAATACATCTCTTCAAAACTTTCTCAAGATTTTCTAATGAATGCTCAAATGAATTACCATACACTGAAAAATCATCCATATAAACTTCAACACACTCATGAACTAAATCAGCAAAAATAGCTAATGCAGCTCTCTGAAATGTCGCTGGAGCATTACAAAGTCCAAATGGCAAAACATTATAGGCATAAGTGCCCCAGGGACAAGTAAAAGTGGTTTTGTCCTGGTCCTCTAAGGCTATCCTGATCTGGTTATAGCCACTGAAACCATCAAGAAAAGAGAATGATGATTTCCCAACTAATGTGTCTAGCACTTGGTCGATAAATGGTAGTGGGAAATAATCTTTGAGGGTTGCTTTGTTCAATTGTTTGTAATCAACACAAATCCTCCACTTACCATTTTTCTTGGGCACTACTACCAATGGTGATACCCACTGACTGTCAAAGATAGGATAAATAAAGTTGACTTTCAATAGTTTTTGTAATTCATCTCTAACAATATCCTGAAGAATGGGATTCATTCTTCTCTGTGGTTGCCTCACTGGTTTTATATTACTATCTGTGTATATATGGTGAGTGCATGTTTCAGGGTGAATTCCGTACATATCAGTGTAGTCCCAAGCAAATGCTTTCTAATACTTCCTCAATAATTGAATCAATTTTTCTTCCTAAGATAAGTCTAGGTGAGTGCTAATATTCAATGTTTTTCCTGGACTAATCTCTATGGTCTTGCTCTGAGTGTTTGTGATAGATTGAATGGGAAAAATGTTTTCAAATGATGTTTGCAAAGAATGAATGGTACACATTTCTTGAAAACTCTGTGCTAAAAGTTCATCTGCAGCATGGTATTGTTCATTTCTTAATTCTTCAGACATATCAAGTTGAGAAAGGAACAATTCTAACAAATCATCATTATTATGTTCATGAAAATCATATAGATCTGATTGATGCTAAAAACAGATTGAATTTCTTCCTTATCATTGTATTTATCATCAAGCCATAAGTTATTTGCTATTGCTGATGATTGTGCTGATGGGTACAGAGTGAGTTGTTTCCTTTCAGTTCCTCGTGAAATGATCATATTACCTGATCTACACCCTATGAATGCATCAGCAGTTGCTAACCACGGTCTACCAAGGATGATAGGGTGTCCTCCTAAATTAGATTTTGGCTGAAGAACTAAAAAGTCCACTAGATACTCCCAAGAGTCCAGTGAAACAATTATGTCCTCCAAAATCCCTTCAGGAATCACTTTAGACCTATCAGCTAGTTCTAGAACAATTGGTGTGTATTGCAAGTTTGTGAGCTGGAGTGTTTTCATTGTTTCAAGAGTCATCACATTTATTGCTGCCCCAAGGTTAATTAAAGTATTTGGAATAGGTATGTTGTTAATGATTGTAGTGACTCTGGGAATACCAGGATCAACATATTTTTCCATTGAAATGGTGTTTGTCATAAGGCCAGCTAGATGTCCAATAACATGAATAGTTTGTGGATCTAGTCTTTTTCTTGTAGACTTCCTAAGGCATAGGTCTTTGATTGCTTTAGTATATATTGGAATGTCTTTTATGGCTTGAAGTAGTGGAATTTTTATATAGAAATTCTTCAGCTCATCTAAAACATCAAATTGTGGTAAAGTCATGGGAAGTTTCGCTTGTATCAATCTTTCTGGAAAAGGTGGTGGATGCAATGGTTGCATTTGTTTATTTTTGATGTCATCATTTTGTTTCTTTTGAGTTGGAGTTTCATTTTCATTGTCTTTGTTTTCTTCTTGTGTTTCAGCTATTGGAAGTTCTTTTTGAAGTATCTTACCAGACCTCAACTAAATATTTTGTAGAGGTAATGTGGGATATGATGGTCCCTCATCTACACTGTAAGCTGGTCTATCTGCTCTATTATTTGGATTTGGTACAGGTTGAGCAGGAATCTGAGTGGGTCTAGGAGGTTGGTTAGATGGAAGTGGAGCAGGCAATGTTTGTTGAGTATTTTGGGGTTGATGGACAACTTGCTGCTGAGGATATTGTTGATATGTTTGAGGATACTGCTGATATGGGTGAGGATATTGTTGGTATGGCTGAGAATATGAAGAGTATTGCTGAAATGGTTTCCATTGTTGTTGTGGGTAATTTTGGTGTTGCCATGGCATGGGTACATTCCAAGAATTATGAACATACATCTGATCTTGTGCAGGAAATTGCAAATTTTGGTTTGGAAACATACCTGGAGGTGGAGGTGGAGGTGGAGGTTGCCATGGTCTCTTGGCGCCCATGAAATACACATTCTCCATATCTGCATTGGCTTCCAAGTTACAAGTCTGCAAAATCTTGATTTTAGAACAATGAAATATATCATGATTTTCAGTACAAAAGGCACACACTTGAATGTTTTCTAAAGGACAATCTTTCAAAGCATGTTTCTTCCGGCATTTTGGACAAAAGACAACCATTAATTGATCTTCTTCTTCTTGTCTTTTCTTTGCTTTCAGAGTGTCAATTTGATTTCCTAAGGTGCTTAATAGGTCTATTTTGAATTCTTCTAATAAGTTTCCTATTTCAGCCCTTGTGACACTAGCTGAAGCAGATTTTGTAGCTTTGGATGATATAGTTCTTTTTCCATTTCTAGCTTTGCTCCTGGAATACTTTTCACATAAGTCAGCAATTTCATCGAAAGGTAAGGTGGAAATATCACCTTTGCCCATCAAATTAAGATCATCTAAGTATTCCTCTCGAATGCCCTTCAAAAATATTGTTCGGATCAGATCAAGAGACATGGTTCTATGTTTTGATTTTTGTAAATTGTAAACAAATCGTTCCAAATACTCTTCTAAGGTTTCATCCTCTTGTTGATTCATTCTAAAAATATTATCTTTAGAATCTTTTGATCTGCAATAAGGTTGATATTTCTTTAAGAATATTTTTCTCATGCCGTCCCAATCAGTTATTGCATGTTCACCAAGTCCCATGAACCATCTTAATGCCGATGCTTTTAATGTTGCTGGGAAGAGTCTAAGCCTATGGGCATCATCTGTGTAACCATATGTTCGGCATACTATGTCAAATTCAAACAAGAATGAATCTGGATCTTCTGAAGCCATGCCATAAAAGTTTGGTAGCACAGATGGGGGTATGTTTTTCATTTTTATTTCCTCATAATTATTTTCTCCTGGTTCTTGAATGGGAAATTTAAAGGTTGACTCTTCCTCTTCTCTTTGATCTTGATCTTGCTTTTGTTTCAGTTTAGCCTCTCTTTGTCTTCTTCTTTCCTCCTGCTGTCTCTCATATTCTCTAAGTTGTTCAGGGGTGGGTCCTCTTGCTGATCTTCCTCCTTCCTCAGCCATTTTGATAGGTTCCTCTGTTGATTTAAGTTCTTGTTCAGTGTCACTTGTTTCAAAGAAAATTTGTTCTACTGGTTTTTCTCCTAATTGAATTTTTTTTAAATCAGTAGGTTCAAGGAGAGATTGTTGAGTTGTTTTGCTACTTTCTCTTTGCTATAGAGGATTCAGGGAGATGTTTCTTCTTTGTTTCATATGCCAATAAAATTTGTCTCTCTATGAGTGTAAGTCTTTGCCCTGTTTTTTTTTATCCTCTAATTCTTGTACAGTGACTTTCTCAGCTGGAGTTGTGTGTTCAATTCTTTCTAAAGGGTCTGCTCCTAGTGGTGGGTTAGTTCTTGGATGGGGGGTTTTTATAAATCTACCTTTATCATCTCTAGGTCTAGACATAAGTAAACATGACTTCTAAAATGATGAATTAAAATTAAATCTAGTATTTTTTTATTTTTATTTTTTTTTTTTTTTTAGAAATCCTCTCGCTGCGCCTCCCCGACAACGGCGCCAAAATGTAAAGACCAATCTAGGATTCTAGATTAGACTCAATTTAATGTCGACCAAGGTAAGTAATCTTAGAAGCACATCTAATATTTATAGACCTAAAAGGATCTATTCTATTTGTCTAGATAAATGCTTACTGTGACAGGCTCTATCACTCTCTTACAAGAGCTTGAAATGTAGTTCCTTTCACACTTTAAATGCTTAAAACAAAGTGTTATTAGTCTGAGTTTTCAGTCCTCTTACAAAGATATAATTCACAAAAACTCTTTCAAAATAACACACTAAGCATACTAAAAACTAAATTCATGAAAACAGAGTTCATAGAAATGTTTTGAAATTCAATGCTCAATTAAACCTTTTACAAGGACTTATTCAATAATTTTGCAATTGAACTTTCAAGCTACTACTATGAATCATAAAATAACAATCTCAAGAACTTCTAATTAAATTGATAAACTCAAAAGCAATGAAATGAAATAAAATGCTATTCAGATCTGAATACTAAATTTAATGAAACAGAAAAGAAAGTGTACCAATCCTCACGTAGGGGCCCTTCCACGTTTTGAAGGCACACTTTTAAAAAAACTTCAAGTGATAAAAACGTTAACTCATAAACACCATGATTGATGAAAGTCTGTCTTTGATTAAGTACTGAGAATGAATTACATTAAAAACAGAGTTCTGGAAACACGCTTACAGTCTTAAGTCTGTTCTTCACTAGCGTTCATTTTCTTCAATGATAATCAATCCATCCCATTACATGCTTTCATCCTCCTATTTATTAAAATTTACAACCAAAAAGGCTATTTTCGTTCCTCCCTAATCCTAACTGATCCTAAAACAGTTTGAATCAGTTTAGAGTTCCTAGTCTTAAGCAAAATATCAAGTACATCCATTATGACTTCTGATTTTTCTGCTGGATAGGCTGGATTTGACCAGCGTTGACCATAAACTCAGGAACTCCAAATTCGATGCCAGATAGATTTTCCACCATGTATGTACATCCTAGATCACGTCCTTGTCTTCTGTTTCGATTTTCCTGCTTTGCCACATGTCACAACATAAACTGATTACAGGTATTCATTACATCCCGTAATTTTGTTGAAGAATTTAATTTTTAACATAAAAAATCCATAAATTAAATTTAATGTAAAATAACAATTATAATGCTTCATTAATCAATTTCAATGGACTATGAGGGGTTTATGGAAGAAAAGGTAGATAAATGATGGATTTTTAGAAGAAAGGAATAGCAATAAAATAGTACCAACAGGAGATCTTGACAGATTTTGAGTATTTTCTTTGTTATGATTAAATCTCAAAATGACATATGACCAGAGATAGGGTGGCTGAAATTTTATGAACATTTGGATAATGAATGACTTGGGAATGAGGGTAAATGACAGCAGATAACCTTTAACTATGACAGCTCATGTACAGGATTATATGACTGAAACTAGATAGGACTTGACAACTAGGTTTTTTCTCATCATAGGCTGACTGGAAAAGGTAGGAGGACAAAAATTGTTTAGGGGTGTTTTCTAGATGACAGATTTGACAGTTTGGAGATTAGCTTCTAGAAAAATTAGCTTAAGAAACTAGTCATCATCAACATGTGAAAAATACTGATGACTAACACAGGGTATCGAATATTTGAAGGGTCGGAAATTTTGGAGGGTTGTTGTAGTGACTACAACATGTTACAACATATTTTCCTTTCCAAGAGAAACATCATTTTGGTATTAAGGATTTCTGATACTCAGAAATAAATAAAAACTTCTAATATGGAAATAAAGTTGTAACCCACTGTTCAAAAGAGAGTTTTCTTTCATCATTACTGCAAAATGTCATTCTATTCATTTTTCATTCAAGATACCAAACATTATTAACGATTCATTCTTAAGATTACACATAGGAAGTAAAATATACTTATCTAGTCAAATTCAAATAGCCAAGAGATTGAACTGGAAGAAAACCTCTCCTCCCAATCACGAATGGCGATTATGCCAAAATCCCTCTCCCCCTACCCCGCCACCCCCCCTTTTCAGTGTCCAGAACAGTAAATACAGAGTGATCGAAAATGTTTTTTTTCTCTAGAATCAAAACTCCCTATGGAACCAATAACTTACAGACTCAAGTCTGATTTAAGGTCTTCATTGGCTCACAGTTCAGCTCAAGAGTACCTTAATCACAACGTCCTACCTCAGATTTTGATTTCATTCTCTTTTTCTAGATACCTCCAGCTTTTCCCTCTTTCTATCCTTGGCATTCTTTTCCCACTGAGATGTTTTATCTCGAGGGAGAGAGAATTTGTAATTGTCTCTAACTATTTGGCACCAGAAATGTCATTTAGGGTCTTCTCTGATGAATAAAAGACCTTTCACGATTATTTTTTTAAACAAATAATAAATAAACTTTTAAACAATTAAATTTTGATTAGGTTTCCCTCTAAGCCTACAAGTTATCAAGTCTTGTGCAGTAAAAGTAAATGATAGTAAATAAACAAATATTTATAGTAACTGGGGTGTTACAACATAAGTACAAAGGAAGTTTTCAATGTACTTCCTTTGTACTCCATAGACCTTTCTCAACACCTCCTCACTCCGAAAAATGAAAACTTCCTCTACACCTTCACATGAAAATGATAAATTAATTTTGTGTCACTTAAATTTTTGGGTATGCATTTGCTTCATATATAATATTGCTAAGTGTTTGCATTGCCTCCATTTAATTTAATCCAACTGCTTGATATTCTATATATTTAATGGTTCTAGAGAACTACTATAACATTAGTGCTATAACTTCAAGGAACAGAAATTCTAAAAAACTTTCATTATAAATAGTGAGGAGGTGTGGCTTGTAGAAACAATTACAAACATAGTGTTTTCAATTAATGACAAAACCTAAACCCCACGAAAGAAAAAGAAAAAAATTGCAAGGACTTGTGTCATATACATTTTAATGTACATGTTAAATTTTAATGTGATGTCCAAAAGTGAACAAAATGGCTTAATAAACTATCATACTTGAATGGGTTGGTGGGAATTCCAAAAGAAATAAGGAATAACATAAAAACATATTAGACAACTTTTTCATTTTTATAAAAATTAATATTTGACTTTTAACATTATTTTTATAAAAATAATATTTAACTCTTTCTGTCTTTAAATCCTTGATTTAAATATAAGTAATGTGAAAATATTTCAACTTTTTTCGAAAAAGGTTGTTCGAGCATACAACCTCCACATTGTTGATGTCATTGTTCGAGCTAAAATTTGTTGGGGGTGATGGTATACAAGAAGGTAAAGTTCATGAACATGATCAACTGAATATTTAAAATAAAAATAAAGATATACATTACATTCTGAGTAGGATTGAAATTTGAAAATGAAACAAGGAGAGCTACATGGCAGCAAGTCCCTGCCGTGAGTAAGAGATAAAGAGTGAAGTGCCTTTTCAGATAATTTCATTGAAATTAAGTCAATATCATGCAAACCACATGCTAGAAAATCAATGCTCAAGCATATTTTATTATTTTCTATTATATTGTTTTAGAAATTAATGTAAAAACTAGATTTTTTAAGCATATTTCACAAGAATATGTTATTATTTTCTATTATATCATTTTAATGGCTATTATCAACTTAACGTTATGGGGACAACGGAAGTCAATGTGTACCAAAATAATTTTTAATACCGACTATGGTGCAATCTGTCCATGTCAGAGGTCACACAAAAACAATGACACATATAAACCTAAGAAGAGTTGTTAAACAATCAATATCATTCTCAGTAAACAAACAATATTAGAATTCAAAATCCCTGACAGAGACTGAGCTTTGAATCACAAAATACACCATCTCTTGATAACCGCGTGTATAGCCTCTTCGAATGGTGCATGGTGTCCATGTGTTTGAATGCATAAACATTTGATCCTCGGTTATGTAAGTAGCGCATGAAATCCAAATGTCGTCTTTACAAGAGTCATATTTCCAACTTACATCGGTTAAAAGCATGCTTACTGTGCTCCCTTTTCTGGTTTCCTGTATGTTGAGGAAAACCTTTATAAGTGTGCTTAGATCTATGACGTTCTCGCATTTCCCCCGCATCAGAGAAAGATGGTCAACAAAGTGACCTTTCCCGACTCTTGTTCAAAGCAATTAATCATTCGAGTGGGAGAGGTCGAGCAAGGAGGAAGATCATTCCCTCTGGTATCCGCTCTCTCTAGTTCAGGCTTGGATCGTCTCACTCGCTGATCGATGTAACTACAGTGTTGCAAACCATCTTTGTTGGTCACAAAGCTGAATGAAGTTTTATTTCCTTTTTATTCACAGGCTGCTAAAGAAGGTTGTTTAAACAAGGAAGCGGTTAACAGGTTTTTTGTTACTGTATGTATTCTTTAGATAGTGGCTAATTGTTACTGCATACATTTAAACGTTTATTGAGTTTTGGGGTACTGTGTGTCAATTTACATGCATAGTAATGCCAAATTTTCTTTGAAATTTAAACTAGTTGATCAAGAGAAGATATTTTCCAGAGGATCTACCAGTGTAGCAGACATGGGTTAGCCCTACTGCCACTATGAAAGTATATCATTCAAGACACAGATCAAATGATGATGATTTGATTCGGAACTATGCAAGGTTTGATGATTGTGAACTACTTTAATAGTTTGTACTTATGTTCCCTATTTTAGTTGGAGACTTCATCTTTGCTTTGTTTTTGTGTACAGTTCGAATGGTGAGGAGTATAGATACAACTTGCTTCCTCCTCTAGCAGCACAACGCACTCTCACGCCACCCCCAACCCCATATCCACAGCAACCTATATCATTATTTGACAATTAATCAGTTCTAAAGTTCACCAACTCCGCTTCTTCAGAAAGCACAAATGTGAAATCAAAGCGTGCAGACATTACGGTATAAGTACCTCTTTGAATATGTATTCTTTATCAACAATCTATTTGTAAGTAGAATTATACCAATTGGTTGAAATTCAAGTGAAGGAATGGTCTGCATCTTGGCAGCTTGGCAGTTGGTTTATGATAGAGGCATATGGCTTGTCCTCTATTACTTCGCATCTTTTCCTAGAATATTGGAAGGGTGCGCTGAAAAGGAATTGGATTGAACTGGGCATGAAAATGTGTACTAAACCTCGTTGGGACAGCCAAAAACATATCATGTATTCAGTACCTCCTTTTCTTGGTTTCTTGCATGCTGATCCAGCTTTCATCAACATTAGGGACTCAGATGCGAGGCACAGGTAATACTAACACCGACTCTGTTTGAAATTTTTTTATTGGCGTTCAGTTGCATTTGTATATGGTCTTCACAGGGTTGGCATAGGACCAATTTATAGAAAGCTGTGTGCTCAAATAAGTTATTCTGGTCAGATTCTGGTAAGTCAAATAGGAGATAGACCTACTTGTCGGCAAAGCGGCCCTCCTACTTTTCTCATTATGATTCTTATAGTCTGCCATTTTTTATAACTGGTAACCTTCAGTCTCAATTTTCTTGCTGGTAACCGACCATATGCATGGAAAATAGGTGATCCTCTCTCATTAACCAGCATATATTAGCAAAGAGATTTTTAAACTTGTCAAGTTTTCCTCAGAAGAAAATATTTTCTTCGTTATCATTCTAAGAAAAGGTATGATGTATTGTTACATTGTTTATCTGATCTCCTAGAATAGAGCTCAGAGTACATACAGTGCGCAGCTCATTATCGCTAACTGATTTTCATGTAACTTTGATTATTTTGAAAGAATATGGATGCAGGCAATTAGAATTGATAAGAATTTCAAAGCAAATGTTGATGAATATTCTCTGATATCTAAAGCAACACCAGTGGAACTCAATCTAGAATTCAAATTCAAATTCAAATTGAATGCAAAAAAGTACCCATGTCTTCGTTAATTTTTTTTCAGAAGAAAAAAAACCCTGTATATATTAGATATACCAGATCATCGACAACATACATTCACTGCTGAAAAAGACAGCGAGAAAGCCCACATAAAACAGTCAGAATAAAAAATTCATATTCAAAGAAAGAATAAGCACTCTTTAAGACGATTGACAACCAGATAGAAGGGGAGAAGACAAACTCAACCCCTTTCAAAAGATCCACTGTCCATTTCTGTTAAAACAACCGAACACAGAAGGATACCATGATCTGCTAGCTAATTATTACAGATAATGTATAATGCAAGAGTAATATAGCTAAAAAAGTCTTCGTTAATTAATGATGGAGATGAATCCCAATAGGGTTGTAGTTCAAATCATATCACCGAGCTATGTATTTGTGGTTGCAGGAACCTCACCAACTGGTGAGTAAAATTGTATCCACTAACCTCAAACGGTGGTGCTAAAGATGGTGACAATAAGCGGCGTATCCACTGGAAAGATTCTTGTGAAGGTGGCTTCAATAGCTGCTGATATTTCTGATCTAGGTTGTCCGAGCTATGACTTCGTTCAGTATGAATTGATTTAATTCCTTTCTCTGCTGATGGCAGTTCCTGCTTCTGAATTTTCATATAGTTACTCCATTGATTTTACAAAGGATTCAAACAAATATTAACAAGGGATGTTATTCAAACAAAGATTAACACCATCCGTACAGATGGCTAACATGCATAAGGTGTTAGCTATGCCAGCTATGACAGATGGCTAACATGCCCATACGCTATTGTTGGATGGTTTACTAGTTACCATAAATGAAATGAGATATATATATATATATGTTTCTCCTTCTCTTAAACATAAATAATGTTAGCATTAGTTTAGGAGTTTGGTTACTAATGTGAAGGAAATGCCAAGGAAAGACTAACGCTGGAACATGAGCCTCTAAGTGCCCCCTAAGTGCCGCACATACAAAGCATTCATCAAACTAATGCCAGCATTAGTTTCAGAGAGTGAAATGTCAATAAAAAATATACAAAAATGAAAATTTTACCCTAAGTTTCCCGAGATCTGGCCTAGATATGAGGCCAAATAAGATCTCTAAAATTTCTAATGGTCGAAATAACGGCCAAAAATTTCTTATTAGTTAAAAAAAAGCTATTTATTAAATATAAAATTAAAACTTTGGATTATAAATTCTATTTCTAACTTGGTTTGTGTGCAGCACTAATGAAAATCAAAAAATCGATTACAATAGTCCCTGCCATGCCCTGCCATGCCGCAGGCCGCAGGGACTAATAAAACGTTTTGATCATTCAAATAAAGAATTTACCAATAAGAATCGCGAAATTTTTTTAACGAGGGACACAGTTTGTCAAAATGTTTTGATCACACTATTATTCACTTTTAACATTTTTGAACGATTACGCTGACAGACGAGCTGTCAAATTCCATTTTCAACTTTTTAATTGTGACTCTTCCCGTGGGATGGCAGCGATGCCTACGTGAACGCGCAGGATTTTTTGATCACAGTATTATTCACTTTTAACATTTTTCAACGATATCTCTAAATATTAAAATAGAGAAAATGGGGTAAGAGGAAATTAAGGGGACAAGGGAAAAGAAAGAAATAATTAAAAAAAGAACTTAATTAACCATATCTACTACGCCTATAAATGAAGGAAAATAAGTGTAAAATGTGAAAATCTCTATAAAATTGTAAGATTATTATAATATGAAAAATTATAAGATTATTATAATATGAAAAATAATATAAGAAACAAATAGGGAAATATCAGATATTGTGTTCCTCAGACGGAGGTTCGGGCTGTGGACGTTGGGTGCTATCTGCGATATGACACGTATCCGTTTTTCCCGAGCAACGCCACCACGGATCTCACTGCCCTCTTATCTTCAGGTTCTGAATATTTCCAATCCCTTCACTATCTTCCTTCTAGTCGTCTGTTAGGACAAACTTTTATTTGCCCGTTTCAGTTTCAAGTATGGAAATTACAATACGAAGGGTAGGAAGCTGCCATTTTTTAATTTGAATTAAGACGATTTATTATTTTATTGATTATATGTATATTCAGAATATTATATAGCAGTAATGTAGTTGTGCCTTTAAAAAAAAAACTCTATATTCGTTAGGCCATGCATAAGAGTGTTGACGAGTATATTTTTAAATGTTATTATGTGAGATATATTTATTTAATATTTTATATTATAAAAGTATTTGATATATCTCTAAAACTAAATAATTTAATATAAGTTTATTTTGTTTTTTTTTAATTTAGATATATAATCTGTTGAGATAAAAAATTTATTAATTTTTAAAAATGGTTTCAAGTGTTTTAATTTTAAAATGTTGGTATTTTAAAAAACTTAAAGGTTTTATATTTATTTATAGATCAATATTTTATAAAAGAATTTATTTTAATTTTAATTTTAGATATTCTGAAAATAAGTTTTATGGATGGTATTGTATACCACAACAAAATTAAATATAATATTAATATTATTAATAATAACAAAATAAATAGTTTCAATTTTTTATTGAAATAATTTTTTTATATTTAAATATTTATTTTTATTAATAAAATTTATAATTGGAAAATATTTAGTCTAAAAAAATCCACAAAATAATTTAGAAATTTAGGTAATATTACGAAAAATTTAGCAAATTTTTTTGAAACTCTCGGTTACAACTATCAAATTTCTAAGATTTTGAGTACCTCAGTTTTTTATAGTGCTAAATCTAACTCCACTAATAAAAAAAATTCAAACACTCCAACTACTAAATTTTTTTGTTGCCTTCCAAAACTACTTTATTAAATCCGCGTACAACTCTATTTGAAAAAATAAAAATAAAACTATTTACTGAAAAAATGACAAACGAAGCTCAGGCCCAGGCCTCTCTGCTCTTCATGCTCGGCCATACCACTTCGGATGATTTTTTCTGTAAAGAACTACGACGACATCCATGTGACAGCTGCATTTAGTATTAACTAGTTGTTAACTAGTTAAAGGACATTTTATTATTTTGTTTAAAAGAAAAGACTAAGACACTTAATGTTTTTCTGGAAAAGTTTATTTTTCTTTATTGTTATTGTGAAAAATAAAATTGGTTAGGGAAAGTGGTTCCATAAAAAGTAAAAAGGCTAATGGTAAGTGTTTTGCAAAAACTAAAATGTGGTTGGATAGTTTAAACAATTACCTGCTCCTCTGGGGATAAGAGACTCATCCCAGTGAGGAATAGGGGTTCTGTTGAATGACTGAGGAGAAGAGTGGAAAATTTTCCTGAGCTGGTAGAAACCAATGGAAATCACTCAGCAATTTCTGAAATTTTCTGGCACTAACTGGACTTGGAGTTCTGAGATCACAGCAGAAAAACTATTGTCAACCTGTACCTCTTCAGGAGTGGAGCATGAGGGCAAAAGGATGACTTAATTTCCTCTCTTGAAGGTCGGTTGGACACCAACAACCAATACATTTTTAGATAAGTGACTGTTTTATTTCAGATTTATCTAGACAGGAAGATTGTTTTCAAGATATTTGTACATGGTTAAGTGTTATTTAATTTTAGGAGAAATCTAATTTTCTTTTGAAACATTTCTTTCTAATAGAAAAGGTACAAGTGATGAATTATAAATAACTCAGCAAATACTTGCAAACTCTTTGATTACTACTATAAGATTTTGTAGAATAATCTTGTGAAAATTTATATAAGAAAAACAATATTAGCTGTGAAACACTTGGAAATTACAACATACGAATATCGGGAATAAAACCGGCTAACCATAAATTAGACAACTGTACATAGTATTTTATTGCCATAATTCTTTTATCTGTCAGGATGCATTCAAAAGGACTAGGACAGAGAGATATAACGATAAAATGATTGATTATTAAAATTATAAATTATTGTGCAAAGAAACAGAATTAGAAAGATTATTGTCTACTAACCTAGGACAGGGTGAGCCTTTGGTTCTGGGTATGGGGGTGAAACCCCAACTAAACATTTGTCGCTACCCATAACCATCTATACACGGATAGAATTGTTAGGTGGTTCGGTCACCGAGAAGCATTCATAAGGTACGATGATATAAACAAATCTATTATCTTAAAAGAAGAAAAAAAGCTGGAGATTAGGATTACATTAAAGACAGAGTAAAAATATACCTAAACCATAGTTTAAGTCCTGAATGTCAAGCATATAAATATGAATTCGAATGAACAAAGAAGCTTAAATATAAACAGAAAAATTGGAGCGTACATTCTCTACATTCACAATCTTTACATTTATAGTCATTACATTTCCAGAAGTAGCATGAATAAGTAATTGTGCTTAAATATATACATATGGACCAAACAATGTACTGTTTCAAAATTAGTATTACAACAGTAGGCATCTCTGGAATAAAAACTATTCAAGAGTCAAGTTTTGTTTCTTCAGAAAAATGAACCCTTTAAAAAATCACTTGTAAAAAATAGCACGGTGAAGCTTACAACAAAAGGAGTGCGAGAAGACTTAACTGAGGCCTAAAGGATTCTGGCCAGAAAATGTTGAATAACTTTACAAATTATGTAGAAAAGACCAGTACATAAAACAACCCGGAATAAATGAAAAACAAGGCCCGACAGACAATTCCTTAAACTGAGCTGGGTATGGGATCATAACCCAGTGAAAGCTAGAAAATTGCCTGAGATAGGAAGGAATTATAAGACTAAGAGAAACCTTTAGAAGGAATGTGAGCCAAATGTATTAATAGTGAACTCTGATATCTGGTATACAACATGAAGTTTTGATGTTGGAGAATCTGCCATTCGGTAGGAGAATTGACCAGCAACCATTAATTTCCGAAAATAATCCTATGAGGTAAGATTTAAGGCACTATACATGAAAAATGTTGAGGAACTATACTAAAAAAAATGGAGGAATTGAAAAAGGGTAAACCTGCAGAATATGTTTGCGTCAACATTTCTGGTCATCGAACTGGAATCATTCAAACACGAGAGAATTAAAAACTCAATAATGTAAACTGTTAAGCGGATAAAATCTGGATTCAGGAAAGTACTCGAGGAAAATTGTAAATGCGATGAACATGGAAGGATTACCTGAGCTATGTAGTGTAAAAAGTATACGAACCGTGAGTTTTCATCAGTGATAGAAGTTGAAGAGATTGCCATGGCGATAGAGGTTGAACTCTGCCAGAAAATTGAAGCAGTCTGAAAGGAGGACCTCCTCCCTACCATACTGCAACCCATGGGGCACTACGCCTCTAGAAATCTCACAAGTTGGGATGGATTTCATAGCTAGGTGTAGCCAAAGTTCAAATCACTGTGGTATAAAACCCTCAGAACCAGAGGAAGCTAACTGATGCAAAAACAATGACAAATGATGGAGCCACCTAGGGTTGGCGTGAATAACAAGTCATTTCCTGCCGGCAATGTAAACTGTTGATCTCCAAGAATTCAACGATGAGATCTATTAGGTGGCCATCGAAAATCGCACATAATCATGGACTATCATACAACTGTTAAGGGTTTTATATGCTAGGACAAGCAACATTCAATTTGCTATGATGTGCCAGTTAAACCCTTGGTATTAACAAAATACGGATCATGCTTTTATGCGATATTAGGGTAATCATTAAATCTATATGATAACATTAAAGTTTAGAGCCATTAAAATTATGCAACGATATTCATATAAAATATATAACGTGATAAAATATCCCATTGCAAGCAGTACTGTAATTGCGTATTATAAATACATATATAATGATAAGAATTGAGACCTTTATGTCAACCTTAGAAGGGTCAATAATTTTTATGCTAAAGTCTAATTGTATGTGATGCAAATTAAATTAAGTGTGACACTGTTTGATTAAGTCTATTTGGCTGTAGAGTAAAAAGTTTTTTTTTTTTTTTTAGTGTTACAAGTGGTATCAGAGAAGCGTTCGTACGCTGGGACCCTATAGGTCATCTAACGATTTAAGCTGTGTGTATACTAATGCATAAAATAGAAGCATAGCAAGGGATGTTATGACAAGGGAGTCAACGCAACAACCACCCCAGAACACCGAGGAACCCCAACCATGACCAGAATGAATCCTAAGATGTGGGTTCAGCTGAGTGTGGATCAACACCAGCAAACAAGTAGACTATTGGAGGAACAACAACACCAAACTAGCATTTTTTTAAATACAGTCCATAAGCTACAAGAAAAAATGGTGCGGATTCGGAGTGATAACAAGGGCCTGATGCAAGAGTATGAAAATATACTCAAGAGCCTTTCAGACAAGCAGAATCAGGGAATGGATCAACCGAGTGCGATAGAGACATGCGGGAAGGTAACGAGTGACAAACAAAATACCAAACCACTGACAGAGTGGAACGAAGCCCTTCATAGCGAAGCAACACAAAAATGAATTATAATGAAGCAGAATCTGGCAATGTGTCAGATTAGCAAGAGGTTAAGAAGCAGAAAGTAGAGCTTCAAGGTGAGTTTCGAAAAATAAAACCACCTACATTTTATGGAGAAGTTGAGGAAGTGGCAGAGGCTTGATTGATAAATATGAATAAATATTTTCAAGTGTACGAGTACAACAACAACCTAAAAGCTAGATTGGCCATTTATCAATTAAGGGAAAAAGCCACCCTGTGGTGGGAGGAAGTAAATAATGGTTGTAGTATTGAAGATCAAGATGTTACCTGGGAATCATTCCAGCAATACTTTAAAGATAAGTATTTAACAAGACGTTTTTATGACAAGAAATCTAAATAATTTCATGACTTGAAGCTGGGACACATGACCATGGACGAGTATATTACTAAGTTCACCTCTCTGTTAAGATATTTTTCATACCTCAGAGATGAAAAGGCTAAGATACAAATATTTCTGAGCAGTCTTCCAACCCATATGAAGGAACGAATTGAATTCGTAAATCCTAGAACCATGGACGAAGCCATTCATAAGGCGCAAATGTGCTATCATCTGTTCAAGACAAAAGGAGAAGTGGGGAAAAGTTGGCAGCCAAGAAAAGGACAAAAAATTAGCTCAAACTTCAAGGGTGCAAAAGTAATAATTTTAAGAATTCTACACGAAGTTCTATGAGCAAGAAGTTTGGAAGAAATCATCAAAGAACCTGATTGCCAGTTGAAGAAAGGCCTACAGAGGCTTCTAGAAATCTAGAACAAGGACAAGTGCCTAAGCCACCTTTGCAGTGTTGGGGGGTGTGGTGAGGCACATTATTATAAAAACTACCCACTGAGAACGAGAAGTGATACAATGGAATATTTGCAGGAGGCTTCTATAGTAGGTGATGTGGCTTGAAACATACATCGTATTAACGCAGCGTTGGAGGATTAACAGGCAGATTATCAGCCAACAGTGATAGAGTTGGAAGGTAAATCACTGTCTCAGTCTGTTTCTATTTTGGTAGACCCAAGTGCAAGTCTGAGTTATGTTAATCCCAAAATAGTGGAAGTATGTAAATTAAAAGGGAAAAAATTCAAAAATCCTTGGCTGGTATAGCTAGCCATAGGAGCAAAAAGAAAAGTAACTACCAACATTCCAAACTGCACATTGGAAATTCCAGACTAGCAATTAAACGTAGACCTGAACATATTTCCATTGGGGTCCTATGATGTTTTGTTGGGTATGGATTGGCTAGAAAAACATTGGGCCTTGGTAGACTGCAAAGAAAAGATCATTTATTATAGAATGCAAGATGGAACATGTAAGGAGGTTCACAGAATCAAGAAACCCCTACAGTTACATCCTATTACAACATCTCAAATGAATAAATGTATGAAGAAGGGATGTCAGATTTATGCTATCTAGGTGGGATATCTTAATTCCAAGGAGAAGTCTTCTATGATGGATAACATACCAGTGGTGCAAGATTTCATGGATGTCTTTCCGGAAGACATACCCGGATTACCTCCAAGAAGAGATATTGATTTTACTATTGAATTAATGTCAGGAACATCACCTGTGTCAAGGGCTCCTTACAGAATTAGTGTTCCAAATTTAGCTGAATTAGAAATGAAGTTACAAGAATTGTTCAACAAAGGATACATTCATCCAAGTGTGCCCCCTTGGGGAGCACCAGTGTTGTTCATTAAGAAGAGGGATAGAACCATGCGAATGTGCATGGACTATAGACAACTCATCAAGTTAACAGTAAAAAATAAATATCCTTTACCAAGGATTGATGATCTATTCATTCAGGTGAAGAGGGCCACAATATTCTCAAAAATAGATTTAAGATCTCGATATCACCAGATCCAAATCAAGGATGAAGACATTTACAATACTACTTTCCGTACCAGGTATGGGCATTATGAGTTTGTGGTGTTACCCTTTGGGTTAACAAATGCACCAGCGACATTTATGAGGTTAATGCATGGTATATTCCACCCTTTCCTAGACAACTTTGTACTCATATTCATTGATGATATTTTAATTTATTCTAAGAACCAGGAAGAACATAGAGAACATCTAAGGATTGTGCTGGAAATGTTAAGAAAACACCAGTTGTACACTAAGGTCAACAAATGTGATTTCTTCAAAACAAAAATCTAGTACTTAGGCCACATTATTTTAGTAGAAGGGATTGTTGTTGATCTGGAGAAAATCAAGATAATCATGGAATGGAGGGTACCCCAGAATGTGGCGGATATTCGATCCTTTATGGAATTGGCTGGGTACTATCGAATATTTATTGAAGGATTTTCCAGAATTTATTTTCCAATTACCTCCTTGTAGAGAAAAGAAAAAGTCTTTAAGTGGAAAGTTGAGTGCCAGAATAGTTTTGAGAGGTTGAAGTAACTATTGACCACTGCACCAGTGTTGAGGGTAGTTGACCCCATCAAAGAATTTGAAGTTTGTACAGACGCTTGTAAAGAGGGAGTTGGGGCAGTTTTATCTTAGGAAGGAAAAGTAGTGGCTTATGAGTCAAGAAAATTGAAGGAGCATGAACAAATATATTTAGCCTATGATCTAGAGTTAACAGCAGTATTACATGCACTTCGGGTATGGAGACACTACTTGTTGGGTAAGAAGTTTGTACTAAAGACGGATCATAGCAGCCTAACTAGTTATTTAAAACAAGATGATTTAAACTCCCGACAGGCAAGATGGAATGCCTTTCTAACTGAGTTTGATATGGACATCCAGCACGTGAAGGGTAAGGAAAATTGGGTGGCTGATGCTTTAAGTAGAAATTTGTATTGTGTTTATGAGCTTTACTATAATCAATTTGAATGCAAATTCTTGGATCAAGTAAAAGAGGAAGCATAGAAGGATCTTGAATATCAATTCCTATGGTAGCAAATGGAGGAGGCCAAAAAGCAAGGAAACACTTCTGAATATGGAGTTAATAAAGAACAAATACTAACCTTTAGAGGAAATTTATATGTGCCAAACCATGTGGACCTAAAGGAGCTAATCATGAATGAATATCATCGAAGTAACTATGCGGGACACCCAGGATACCAGAAATTGTTAACTGCTATTGGGAAAATATTTTTCTGGCCTGGTATGCATAGAAAGATTGCTGAATATTTAAACAAATGTTTGGAGTGTCAACAGGTAAAGGTGGAGCATCGACATCCCGTAGGATTGTTGCAGCCCATACCAATACTTGAATGGAAATGGGAGGTCATATCCCTAGACTTCATTATGGGTTTACCACAGTCAAAGAGGCACAATGACTCCATCATGGTGGTAATCGAAAAATTGATTAAATCTGCATATTTATACATGTACAATCTACTTATAATACTGTACATATATAAGATATTTTCAGGAGAGAAATATTCAAACTGCACGACATTCCAAAAGCTGTTATTTCGTACAGGGATGTTAAGTTTACTTCAGCTTTTTGGAAAACTCTGTTTACAAGTTTGGGGACCCAAATAAACTTTAGCACTACTTATCATCCCCAGGAATATGGTCAAAAGAGTGGGTAAACCAAGTTTTGGAAGCAATGCTGCGCATGTACATGATGCAACAGTCAAACAAATGGGAAAACTATTTGCATCTGGTTGAATTTTCTTACAACAATGGTTATAAAGAGTCCCTTAAGATGATTCATTTCAAAGCTTTATATGGGAGGAAATGTCGCACACCCATAAATTGGAGCAGCCCCGAAATGAAACTAATGTTGGGACCAGAAATGCTGGCTGAAATGGAGTTAGAAGTAAAGAAGATTAGACAAAATTTGAAAGATGCACAAGATCCCCAGAAGATCTATGTAGATAAGGAGAGAACTTATCGAGAATTTGAAGTGGGTGATCATGTGTATGTGAGGATCAAACCCAATAAGAGTACCTTGAGGTGGGCCTCTTATGCCAAGTTAGCTCCCAAGTTCTGTGGACTCTTCCAAATTTTGGAAAGGGTAGGACTTGTGGCATATCGGCTAGCTTTACTCAGCCACATCTGGGTACACAATGAGTTTCATGTGTCCCTATTAAAGCGATATGTGCATGATCTGAAGCACTTAATTCATTGGCATAATATTTAGGTAGGATAGAATTAGGAAATCCTAACTTGAAGCATCAATTCTTTATGAAAATTTGACAAGAAACTTTGTTGTTTACAGGTAGATCCAGATGACGAGTTTCTATTTGAGCCTCAATGCATACTAGACATGAGAGAAATTATGCTCTGGAAGCGAGTCATCACCCAGGTTAAAGTGCAGTGGAAGCACTTCAACCCAGATGAGGCTACTTGGGAAGACGAGGGATTTTTGTGCAAGGCTTACCCAAACCTATTTTATGAGCTCGAGTAAAACATCGAGGATGGTGTTACTTCCAGGGGGGAAGTTGTGATAGCTGCATTTATTATTAACTATTTGTTAACTAGTTAAATGACATTTTATTATTTTGTTTAAAAGAAAAGGTCAAGACACTTACTGTTTTTCTGGAAAGGTTTATTTTTCCTTATTTTTATTATGAAAAATAAAATTGGTTATGGAAAGTGGTTCCATAAAAATTTAAAAGGATGATGGTAAATGTTTTCCAAAAAATGAAAGGTCGTTGGATAGTTTGAACAGTTACCTGCTCCTCTGGGGATAAGAGACTCATCCTAGTGAGGAATAGGGGTTCTATTGAGGGACTGAGGAGAAGAGTGGAAAAGTTTCTTGAGCTGGTAAAGACTAGTGGAAATCACTCAACAAGTCCTGAAATTTTCTGGCACTGACTGGACTTGGAGTCCTAAGGTCACATCAGAAAAACTATTGTCAACATGTACCTCTTCAGGAGTGGAGCACGGGGGTAAGAAGAGGACGTAATTACCTCTCTTGAAGGTTGGGTGGACACGAACAACCAAATATACTTTCAGGTAAGTGTCTGTTTTATTTCAGATTTATTTAGAAAGGAAGATTGTTTTCAAGATATTTGTACACAGTTAAGTGTTATTTAATTTAAGGAGAAAGCTAATTTTATTTTGAAACATTTCTTTCTAATAGAAAAGGGACAAGGTATGAATTATAAATAACTCAACAAAAACTTGAAAATTGTGTGATTACTACTGTAAGATTTTATAGAATAATCTTGTGAACATTTATATAAGAAAAAAAATATTAGCTGTGAAACATTTGGAAATTACAACAGATGAATATCAAGAATAAAACAGGTTAACAATAAATTATACAACTATACATAGTATTTTATTGCCAGATTCCTTTTATCTATTAGGATGCATTCAAAAGGACTATGACATAGAGATATAATGATAAAATGATTGATTATTAAAATTATAAATTACTGTGCAAAGAAACAAAATCAGAAAGATTACTGTGTACTAAGCTAGGACGGGGTGAGCCTTTCGTTCTGGGTACGGGGGTGAAACTCCAACCCAACACTCTTCGCTACCCCTAACCATCTATACACAGACATAATTTTTAGGTGGTCCGGTCACCGAGAAGCATTCATAAGGTAAGATGATATAAACAACTCTATTATCTTAAAAGAAGAAAATAAAGCTGGAGATTAGGATTACATTAAAGACAGAGTACAAATATACCTAAACTAGATTTTAAGTCTTAAATGTCGAGCATATAAATATGAATTCGAATGAACAGAGAAGCTTAAATATAAACAGAAAAACTGGAGCGTACAATCTCTACATTTACAATCTTTACAGTTTGTTATAACTCTAGTAAATTTTCTATCAGAAATATTTAAAATTTTTTAACTTACTAGAGGTAACCAATAACCTCTTTTAGAATTCAGAATCTAGCCTTCCTGAGTTCCGGAGAGGTATCTCTCCTTATGATTTAGCTTTGGTTAGGTAACAGATATTAGGCTAGCTATGAATGGACATTGGGACTTGTTTTTTAAAGAGTGGTGGGAATAAAAAGTGTTTCAAGGTAAACCAGAAGGATTTACTAGAACATTGGGCTATGGAGTCAACTTTCTAGGCAAGCAGAGCTAGGAAATAAGACTTAAAGATGCAAATGTACTAAGGGCAGGATAGATGACCTTCTAAGGCTTTGAATAGGCTTTGTTGATGGAATGGGTGAAATCTGAACAAAAGGGCACTTAAGAATCCTTAAGTTACAGAAAAGAGGATTGAAGGAGGGGATCAAACTGGGACCTAGAGAAATTAAGAATTCTATAGTCTGGTTATCAAGCAGAAAACATAAAAATGCCAACTAGTTTAAAACAGGGAGCTTATTATCACTAATCCTGTTTAATTTCTCCTTAGTTGATCATTAAATAATAAACACATCAAATTAATGTATGTAAACTTTTAAAGAATAACACTGAAAACAGGAAAAAATACGAGACTTATCTTGTCACCATGAGAATCCTTAGTTATGATGTCTCTAATCTCGTTTCCAGTCTGCTGCTTTGCTAATTCACTCACACCAACTTCAATATGTCCAGAAAAATGACTATAGTAGTCTTGAGAAATTTTATTCCACACAAAATACTTCAAAGAGTGAAGTATTTATACAAATTCTAAACTAAAATATCTTGAAAAAATATCAAGATTGGTTCACAAATCTCTCCAACTGTTTTACATAAATAGAACTTAATTAAAGGACACTCAAAACTAATGCATCTATTTGGCACTATTTTTTATGGATAGGTGATGAAAAAGAGGAGAATTCGAGTTTGATCCAACTCTTAGATGATGATGAGGCATCCAAGTCACTAATTGTTTCCTTTCTTTGTGCATTCTGCTCCAGCAATTCTGCAAACTTGGGGTCCAATGATACTTTAGTATTTCTCAATCAGAAATAGATATGTAAAAAGTGAAAGAGGTTATTGTCGATAAATAGATTGGTGAAATAAACCTCTTTTATTTTCATAAAATGCCTCTCCATATGTGCACAATAGGCTCTGTACAAATATGGGTAAAAACAGAGTTTTACAGAGTCTGAACAATAGGATGTAAATATGTGCATGTATCTCTCATTCTGAAATGACTATGAAAAATGTGAGATAGGTTTTCGTATATGGCCCTCTTAACAACATAAACCTCATTCAATTTTTCAAAATGCATCTTGTATTGATCACAACATGTTCTTCAAAACAATGACTTAAACAAGAAATTTGTGCAAAAAATGTCCTTTCTTGCTCTCTTTTTCATCTTTTCACCTTTTTGTTCTTTTAACTATTCTACTTTCACTTTAGATAAAATTCATTGTTGGTGAAAGTATTTTCATCTCTTTTTACCATTTTAATGCCTCTGTATTTACTTTTACTGTTTACCTTTGACTGCTCTGTAACTTTGTTTTAACTTTCACTCTGACTTTTTCCTGATACACTTTAACTGTTATGATTTTCTTTATCCCTGTGAATTTTGATTTCATTTTTATCATTCACTGTGAAAATTTCATCATTCTGATTTCTCCCTGACTTGATTTTATTATTTCTTTGTATGCAAACTGTTTTTTGAATGAATATATTGAGTTAAGATTTGAGAATTTGGAGCAAACAATTTTGTCAACTAGTTTTGAAACTGCTGGCCCAAATCCATATTTTGATAATAACCAGCAAAAATCAAACAATTTGTTAATGAAATCTTCACTACAGAGAGGTGATTGGAGATTTTTCAAAGATTTGTGGAATGAGATCAGTCTGTGGAGGTTTAACTCTGTTTTTTAGGTATTGTTAGGCTTACTTCTGCAAGTTTAAACTGTTTGCAGGAGTATTTCACTTTAACATAGGGAATTGAGAAATTTAGGCTAAGGATGGTTTTATTTTGGGGATTTTTTGCTCAATTAGGCTTATCTGAGAGATGAAAGCTGGGTTAAGACAGGAAACAAGAGTTTCCTGAATGGTTGAGATTGTGAATATGACTTTTTCAGGAGATCTGCAGGTTCAAAGACCTTTTTAAGCCATGGAAATGTTTTTTTCAAGGGTTTATACTGAAGATTGAACTTAAAATAGAGGCTTTTGATGTCAATATGTTGCAGTTGAAAGGTGCCTTTGGCCTTCAAACAGAGATTGTGTTGGTCAAAATGGAGCTTTCAGGCGCGTAATGGGTCTTTCAGGTACAAAATAAGCACACAAAGGGTAAACATCAGATTCAGGAGCCAGAAAGGATTTACCAGAGGTTTACCAGTCGGGAAAAGCTTATAACATTCACATAAACCTTATAACAAGGGTTTTAACATTTATTATAAACCTTATAAAACATAATATTGGTGAGTTACATATCTGGCGGAAAATTTTTATTGTTTGAACTGTGGAAAACCGCTGGTGGTTTTCGCGTTGGCTATGAAGCGGTAAGTGGTAATTCACTTTTTGAACGTGATTCAATCATATTATGACACGTCGACATAGGGTGGTTTGGGAAAACCACCCATATCGCACAGATTTTATAAAACTTCGGTCGGGCATTTTATTTGCGCGATACAAGATATCGGCCGTCAGATCTGGCTTTCAAAAGCGAAGGGTCCAGATTAAAGGCAAAGGGGCGGGGAAAGTGCTTATTGGGTTCGATTTGGGCCGTTGGATCTTGAAGTGAATAAAGATCTAACGGTTGTCATGCTACGTGATAGGGGAAGGGATGGAAATGAAATAAACCGTTGCGTCTGATAACAACCGTTGGATCAAATGGATGTTGGGGATCAGAGGGTTAAGATTTAGCCCGATGGGAAAAAGGATTTTACTGAGTTTTATATACAAAACTGACTTTTTTCATGGGATAAATTGGTCGAGAAAGGTTTAAAAAGGGCTTTACCCATGGTTAAAATTTGCAGTGAAGGGATATGCATTGGGGGAAAGGTTAGGTTATATTTTTAACCTTAGGTTAAGGGAGTAGGGAAGGAAAATAAACAAGGGAAAGGGTTATGAAGTTTAGTTTGGACGAAACTTCGGGTTTTCAATATTTTTTGTTTTAAACATATATTTGATTATATAGTAATTAAATCAAAGTGATTTAACTACCATAGGGGGCGGGATTTTATATAAAGATATATTTTAGCCAAAGGGTTTGTAATGTGGGTATTTTATTTAAACACGTGGGGATTAAATAACTTTGGCTAAAGTTATAATAAGTGGGTTTTGGGGCTATGATATAAAAAGGAGTTATATACTGTAGGAAAAGGTCATTTCTATAGGGAATTAATACATAAGTCAAAATTAATATGGAAATGGGATAACGTATACTCAAAATACATAAACATAACAAGCAAAGTGAAGTTTAAAAGACAATTTGCATTAATATTATCACTTTAACTTAAGATATAATGTAATTTTGAGGGTTTAATGTTTCTCATGTGATGATGGAAATTAGTCAGATGGGAATTATAATGTCTTTAAGTAAAAATGAAGTTTTACTTATGATTATTCAGAGGAATGAATGCATGAAATGGAATAATGATGTGAGTTTAGGGATTAATATAGACATTTCACACTTTCAATTAATCAGCCATAGAGCCTTGGGTCCGGTCCCAATAAAAGTAAAGGAAATGCCTTGAGCCTTTCTGACTGATAGTTTAGAATTCTTCATGACTATGGGAAGGGGAAGTTAGTTATTTTGCAGTCCAGATGAATGATATTTACATTGAGATTTTTCACCTTCTTCTACCTACCCAACTTACCATGCTGACATTTTTTCTTCCTTTGTAGTAAGGTGCATTTGAGCTAGCAACCTTTAGAACATTTATTCTTTCTAAAAGCAAGTAAAACTATCTAATTCTAAACTTATTTCATCCATGAATCTAGATTAAACTATTGGATTCACTTTAATTCTCTACCTAACTACTGAATTTTCATGATTAAATTGTATGACAATTCATTATTCTCTATCTACAAAAAGTACAATTGAAAAATGACAAGTTAAGATTAAACTGTTTCACTCATCATGGACTATGGCATCTATTGACACTCTGCCATAGTCAAAAGGTAAAAGTAGTAGCATTTATACTTGCACAGTTTCATTTATTCATCTTTTTCTTTTGGGGTTTCTTATTTTTTCTAAGTCCTTTGATTTTTCTTTTAGGAATTTTTACCCTCTTTTTTATTTTTGACTTTTTGATTTTTGATTTTTTACAAAATATGCAAATACAACTTGCAGAAGGCAAAGTATGAACAAATTTACAAAATTACCATGAGTCAAGTCAAAATTATGAATCCTATATTTATAGGTTGCTAACATCGGCTTCACATGGGGATGACATCACCTTGTGAAATGTAAAAAACATCGTTGACTAGTAGCCTAATCCATTGGGCCAATCCCAAACATGCGTTTGCTGTGGTTGAAAATTTTGAATTGAATATAGTCCTTTTTCTGCAACTTGAAATCTGATCTGAAACTAACAAAAAAATACTGCAATTCTCAAACCAAACTGATTAAATCTTAAATATCTTTATGACCTTCTCCTTAGCTTCAAACCTTAATGATTTATTTCAAACTAGTTGAAAATTGAAAATTGAAATAAGCTGAAATCCTACCTACTTACTCTAATCAGTTGTCCAACTGATGGTTAGGTAAAATGAAATAACCAATGCAACCATTCAAGCATTATGTACTTTGATATATTTTGTTGCATTTTCTTGTTGATTGTCAAAACTATAATTCTGCAACCTATTAGAAACTTGTCAACAAATGAGAGAATAAGGAAATAATTGATTTCTTTTGTTGACTCTAGAAACTGTACAAAAGGATCTTCCAAAATATATACACTTATGTTTAACTGATTTAAACAACTGTATATTTTTTCTGGATGGCCTCCATGCCATGAATCTGAAATTTTATTTTCATCTTTATCTCCCTGCAAACTTTCAAATAAGATTTGTGATGATATTCCTACTAATTGTAATGTTTGATTGTTGAAACCTTTATCATCTTGATTCTGAAAATCATAGTTAGTTAATAGAGGAATGCTTTGAATGCCTTCAATATTCAACATATCTTCTATTGGATCCTGAAAAACTTGGGAAAATGGTTGCAACCTATGGCATATAGGTTTCCATGAGACTTCATAAACCTCAACAAGTTTCTCATCCTTTTCTTTAAATATGTTATACCACATTTCCTTTAAAAGCTGAAATGGTTCAAAACATAGTGGTATGGAACTTTCTTGTGCCATTTGATCATTTATTTCAATGGAATTTGATAATTGTAATTGTGAAACTGAAATATCTTGATTAATAGTTTCATTATATTCTTTGTTGTCAATCACAATTCCTAAAGATTGTTGATTATTGATGGCATGATATTTGTCTCGAATGAATTGAAATGAAGCAAAACAAAGAGGTAAATAACCTTCACTTATTTCCACATTTTCTGCTCTTTCTTCCTCACTCTCATGGTTGATCTGTATTGGTTGATCACTGTCTTCAATCTGCTGAAACTGAGTTTCTTCATCCCACCAACTAGCTTCTAATTGCTCTGTAAAGTTAGCTTGACTTTGGAGAACATAACTATCATCATAATGATCATACTTAGGCAAATAATCAAAAGAAGGAATGTCATCAAACATACACATTAGATCAACAAATTCCTCTTCCTCATATTGATCTGTACATTCATTCTCTGATCTATGATAATTGGAATTAGCAGGAATTTTTTCATGGCTATCAACCTCTTCTATTTCTTCATGGTGATTTTGAATAAAAAATTCATCTTTCATAGTGATCTCCTGTGTTCTTTCATCTAGTTTTCTTTTCAAAAGGTTGAGTTTTACTTCTGCAATTTTTTTCTTTTCCTCTTCTTCTTCTTTCAACTTTTCCTGTCTGATTTGTAGATTAACTTCTACATCAACTGCAATGTTTTGCATATGTACAAGTGTTTTTGGATCTCTTTCTCTTAACTGAAATTCTATTTCTGGATCAAAGGCACTTGGATAATGCAAGAGTGTTGAATCATGAGGAGGTCTAATATTTTCTGGCATTGAATAATAAACTTGATTAAATCTGTCAGAAAATTGTTGTATTGTTTCATTTGGATGTCTTTTTAACTGATTATATTCTTCCATGATCACAAAAGGATTAACTTTGATTATCCATATATCAAGGAAAAGTTTGATAAACTGCTGGAAATTTGAGATGCTAGCATTAGGCATATTTTTGAACCAACTCTTTATTCTATTTTGCAAAGAAAGAGCAAAAATTCTGATTGTAACATCATCTTCATCAATCTCAAATAAATCCAAGTAATTCTCAAAACCTTGAATATGTTTTTGGGCAGTGATAACATTCTCTCCATCAAATCTAGGAAGATATTTGTAGTATTTTTTAGGAAAATCATGGAGTATAGGAGGTAAAATAAGGGACTTATATCTATCTGGAACTTTATATGGTATAGGGATATGTACAGGGATTGTAAGATCAGTCTTGATTATTTGAGGCTTCTTAATTGGAAAATTATCATCATTAGATTCATAAGAAAGCTACTCAAAGTGATTAGGAGAATTATTACTTACAATCTTCAAAGGAAAATAATTAAAAACTAATCTAAGATCTTCTATAAAATACAATATATACATTGACAAAATTTCTTAATGAGAAAGAACATAATGTCTTGGATTAAGATCCAAGTTGAAAGCCTGATCTTTCCATATTGTTCTTTGAGGTTCATTCCTCCAGTGGATTCTTGATTGTGAAATTGAGTTGGAGTTGCCAGGTGGATGATTTTAACCTTTTTGTGTCTGATCACTATCCACCATCATAGATCAGATATGGACCTGTAAAATATTTCTGAAGAAAAGGTTAGTCTTCCCTAGTATGGTCGCCAATATGTTATCACTCTAGTAAATTTTCTATCAGAAATATTTAAAACTTTGTAACTTACTAGAGGTGACCAAGAACCTCTTTTAGAATTCAGGATCTAGCCTTCCTGAGTTACAGAGAGGGATCTCTCCTTATGATTTAGCTTTGTTTAGGTAACAGATATTACGCTAGCTATGAATGGAAATTGGGACTTGTTTTTGAAAGAGTGGTGGGAATAAAAAGTGTTTCAAGGTAAACCAGAAGGATCTACCAGAACATTGGGCTATGGAGTCAACTTTTCAGGCAAGCAGAGCTAGGAAATAAGACTTAAAGATGAAAATGTACTAAGGGTGGGATAGATGACCTTCTAAGGCCTTGAATAGACTTTGTTGATGGAATGGGTGAAATCTGAACAAAAGGGCACTTAAGAATCCTTAAGTTACAGAAAATAGGATTGAAGGAGGGGATAAAACTGGGACCTAGAGAAATTAAGAATTCTATAGTCCGGTTATCAAGCAGAAAACATAAAAATGCCAACTAGTTTAAAACAGGGAGCTTATTATCACTAATCCTGTTTAATTTCTCCTTAGTTGATCATTAAAGAATAGAAACACATCAAATTAATGTATGTAAACTTTTAAAGAATAACACTGAAAATAGGAAAAATAATGACACTTATCTTGTCACCACGGGAATCCTTAGTTATGATGTCTCTAATCTCATTTCTAGTCTGCTGCTTCGCTAATTGACTCACACCAACTTCAATATGTCCAACAAAATGACTATAGTAGTCTTGAGAAATTTTATTCCACACAAAATACTTCCAAGAGTGAAGTATTTATACAAATTCTAAACTAAAATATCTTGAAAAAATATCAAGATTGGTTCACAAATCTCTCCAACTGTTTTACATAAATAGAACTTAATGAAAGGACACTCAAAACTAATGCATCTATTTGGCACTATTTTTTTATGGATAGTTGATGACAAAGAGGAGAATTCGAATTTGATCCAACTCTTAGTTGATGATGAGGCATCCAAGTCACTAATTGTTTCCTTTCTTTGTGCATTCTGCTCCAGCAATTCTGCAAACTTGGGGTCCAATGATACCTTTGTATTTCTCAATCTAAAATATATATGTAAAAAGTGAAAGAGGTTATTGTAGATCAATATGTTGGTGAAATAAAATTCTTTCAGTTTCCTAAAATTCCTCTCCATATGTGCACAATAGGCTCTGCAAAACGGTGTGTAAAATAGAGTTTTACAGAGTCTGAAAAATAGGCTGTAAATATGTGTATGTATCTCTCATTCGGAAATGACTGTGCAAAATGTGAGATAGGTTTTTGTATATGGCCCTCTTAATAACATAAACCTCCTTCAGTTTTGCACAATTCATCTTTTATTGGTCACAATATGTTTTGAGAAACAATGACTTAAACAGGAAATTTGTGCAAAAAATGTCCTTTCTTGCTCTCTTTTTCATCTTTTCACCTTTTTGTTCTTTTAACTGTTTTACTTTCACTTTAGATAAAATTCATTGTTGGTGAAAGTATTTTCATCTCTTTTTACCATTTTACTGCCTCTGTATTTACTTTTACTGTTTACCTTTGACTACTCTCTAACTTTGTTTTAACTTTCACTCTGACTTTTTCCTGATACACGTTAACTGTTATGATTTTCTTTATCCCTGTGAATTCTGATTTCATTTTTATCATTCACTGTGAAAATTTCATCATTCTGATTTCTCCCTGACTTGATTTTATTCTTTCTTTGTATGCAAACTGTTTTTTGAATGAATATATTGAGTTAAGATCTGAGAATTTGGAGCAAACAATTTTGTCAACTAGTATTGAAATTGTTGGCCCAAATCCATATTTTGATAATAACTTGCAAAAATCAAACAATTTGTTAATGAAATCTTGGCTACAGGGAGGTGATTGGAGATTCTTCAAAGATTTGTGGAATGAGATCAGTCTATGGAGGTTTAACTCTGTTTTTTAGGCATTGTTAGGCTTACTTCTGCAAGTTTAAACTGTTTGCAGGAGTATTTCACTTTAACAGAGGGAATTGAACAATTTAGGCTAAGGATGGTTTTCTTTTGGGGATTTTTTGCTCAATTAGGCTTATCTGAGAGATGAAAACTGGGTTAAGAGAGGAAACAAGAGTTTCTTGAATGGTTGAGATTGTAAATATGACTTTCTCAGCAGATCTGCAGGTTCAAAGACCTTTTTAAGCCATGGAAATGTTTTTTTCAAGGTTTTATATTGAAGATTGAACTTAAAATAGAGGCTTTTGATGTCAATATGTTGCAGTTGAAAGGTGTATTTGGCATTCAAACAGAGATTTTGTTGGTCAAAATGGAGCTTTCAGGCGCGTAATGGGTCTTTTAGGTACAAAATAGGCACACAGAGGGTAAACATTGGATTCGAGAGCCGGAAAGGATTTACTAGAGGTTTACCAGTCGGGTGGAGCTTATAACATTCACATAAACCTTATGACAAAGGTTTTAACCTTTATTATAAACCTTATAAAACGTAATATTGGTGAGTTACATATCTGGCGGAAAAATTTTATTGTTTGAACTGTGGAAAATCGCTGGTGGTTTTCGCATTGGCTATGAAGCGGTAAGTGGTAATTCACTTTTTGAATGTGATTCAATCATATTATGACACGTCGACATAGGGTGGTTTGGGAAAACCACCCATATCACGCAGATTTTATAAAACTTCGGTCGGGCATTTTATTTGCGCGATACAAGATATCAGCCGTCAGATCTGGCTTTCAAAAGCGAAGGGTCCAGATTAAAAGAAAAGGTGCGGGGAAAGTGCTTATCAGGTTCGATTTGGGCCGTCGAATATTGAAGTGAATAAATATCTAACGATTGTCATGCTACGTGATAGGGGAAGGGATGGAAATGAAATAAACCGTCACATTTGATAGCAACTGTTGGATCAAATGGATGTTGGGGATCGGAGGGTTAAGATTGAGCCCAATGGGGAAAAGGATTTTACTGAGGTTTATATACAAAACAAACTTTTTTCATGGGATAAATTGGTCAGGAAAGGTTTAAAAAGGGCTTTACCCATGGTTAAAATTTTCAGTGAAGGGATGTGCATTGGGGGAAAGGTTAGGCTATATTTTTAACCTTAGGTTAAGGGAGTAGGGAAGGAAAATAAACAAAGGAAAGGGTTATGAAGTTTAGTTTGGAAGAAACTTCGGGTTTTCAATATTTTTTGTTTTAAACATATATTTGATTCTATATTAATTAAATCAAAGTGATTTAACTACCATAGGGGGCGGGATTTTATATAAAGATATATTTTAGCAAAAGGGGTTGTAATGTGAGTATTTTATTTAAACACATGGGGATTAAATAACTTTGGCTAAAGTTATAATAAGTGGGTTTTGGGGCTATTATATAAAAAGGAGTTATATACTATAGGAAAAGGTCATTTCTATAGGGAATTAATACATAAGTCAAAATTAATATGGAAATGGGATAATGTTTACTCAAAATACATAAACATAACAAGTAAAGTGAAGTTTAAAATACAATTTTCATTAATCTTATCACTTTAACTTATGATATAATGTAATTTTGAGGGTTTAATGTTTCTCATGTGATGATGGAAATTAGTCAGATGGGAATGATAATGTCTTTAAGTAAAAATGAGGTTTTACTTATGATTCTTCAGGGGAATGAATGCATGAAATGGAATAATGATGTGAGTTTAGGGATTAATATAGACGTTTCACACTTTCAACTAATCAGCGATAGAGCCTTGGGTCCGATCCCAACAAAAGTCAAGGAAATGCCTTGAGCCTTTCTAACTGATAGTTTAAAATTCTTCATGACTATGGGAAGGGGAAGTTAGTTATTTTGTAGTTCAGATGAATGATATTTACATTGAGATTTTTCACCTTCTTCTACCTACCCAACTTACCATGCTAACATTTTTTCTTCCTTTTTAGTAAGGTGCATTTGAGCTAGCAACCTTCACAACATTTATTCCTTCTAAAAGCAAGTAAAACTATCTAATTCTAAACTTATTTCATCCATGAATCTAGATTAAACTGTTGGATTCACTTTATTTCTCTACCTAACTACTGAATTGTTATGATTAAACAGTATGACAATTCATTATTCTCTATCAACGACAAGAAAAATTGAAAAATGACAAGTTAAGATTAAACTGTTTAACTCATCATGGACTATGGCATTTATTGACACTCTGCCATAGTCAAAAGGTAAAAGTAGTGTCATTTATACTTGCACACTTTCATTTATTCATCTTTTTCTTTTGGTGTTTCTTATTTTTTCTAAGTCCTTGGATTTTTCTTTTAGGACTTTTTACTCTCTTTTTGATTTTTTGATTTTTTATTTTTTACAAAATATGTGAATACAACTTGCAAAAGGCAAAGTATGAACATATTTAAAAAATTACCATCAGTCAAGTCAAAATTATGAATCCTGCATTTATAGGTTGCTAACACAGTTACAGTCTTTACGTTTCCAGAAGTAGCATGAATAAGCAATTGTGCTTAAATGTACACATATTTTACACATGTATTTCCAAATAAAATTTATAAAAACAATATAGTGTAATCCAAAAACTAGCATGCTCATGAAATGTCTAAATATGAAAGGCAAAATGGAAAGAGAATATATATCTGAAGTTTTAAAAACTCTAAGAGACCATTTTTATATTAGATTTAGATGTTCATTGTCATACTCAATGTACAAATACTTTACAAATTTAATATACCATCAAACTTAAACTTCAATTGTGAACACACATATTCTCGAAAAATTGATAGATCCCGCAACCCTATTAAGTGAATGGATCACCCTAGATTGCACCTAGCTCCTCCCCCATTGAGTAGGTGCAATCTAGCTCCTCCCCCATTGAGTGGGTGAAAGAACTTTTTTCTAAAAATTATTGCTCTTTTACATGTCTTAACTCCGAGTTTAAAAATAATGTATTTTGAAAAAATGATCGATCCCACCTTACCCCACATTGCACCTGACTTCTCTCTGATCTTGACTAGGAAAAGAAAATTAATACAAAACATATTCGTTTTTCTACCTCCAATTTTTGAAATCTAGGGCATGGGTTGTCTCAAGATTTGTGCTTGTTTTATCAACCCAATTTCCTTAAACCCACTAATCCTGTACTGAAGTGATGTTTACTTTTTAGATGCTAGAAAATATGAATCTAACACTTGTGGAATTATTTTTTAAGTATTGAAGTTGGTTTAAATTTTTTTTTAGTGATTAATTAAAGTTTAAAATTTCTCAAATCTAAGTAAAGAAGTGAAGTTCATATGTTCACAAAAATATTTAATAATATTCCAGGTAACTTTTTTGTCAATAACTAGATATTTCTTTCAAATGGTTCTTAGCAATATAGGGATGATAAATCAATTACCATTTTGAATAGTGTTTAATTATAAAAAAAATTATTACTTATTAATCATTGAATTATTATAAGTTTTATAATTTTTAATTAAAAATAAAATAGAATAAATTTATATTAAAATTGGGTTGGGTTAGATGAAGATGAAAATCACTTTCTCTTCAATTGTCTATCTTTTATTCACATTTAATCAAATTCACAAAATACTTGTCACATGACCAATTTTCTTCACCTTTTATGTTAACAGAACTATAATGATGTAGGAACCATTCTCTCCCCTTCTTTGAACTTTCTTGACTTTTTATGTTAACAAGACTATAAAGATATAGGAACAATTCTCTCCCTTTCTTTCAGCACAAAAATAAAATATTAAAGAATTCCAATTCATTTCTTACCTTCTTAAGGTATAATAAACCATATAGATACCAAAGGAGCTTAATCATCATCAACAACCCAATTAGATACAATTAATCATAATTAATTATATTAATTAATGTATAAAAGTTAAGTATTTTTTGTAATACGTTGATTGGTTTTTCTTTTTAAATTGAGGCTTTGTATTAATAAAAAATTAAATATAAAATATATATTGTTTTTCATATTTCTGTTCGAGGATTTGGTCTTCCTTCAAACACAACTCAAAGTAGAGCTGGGGTTGAAAATACCATACATAACTAGACACCAAGAACCCATAAACAACCTTCACTTTAGTTCTTGGTGATCATTCGTGGGCGTAAGATAAGAATCGGTGCCATTACGACCTTTTACAACATCTAACATAAATAACCAACTATCTCTATCATACAAACTCAATTCTATCATGATTTTTCCTTCTCAGGGTATAATATTACTAATATTACTAATAGGGTGTCTCGTGCCTAACTCATCACTGAACATCAAACCCAACACAAAGACTGTCTAAAAAAAATATTATATGCACCTCCTTCCTTGAATTTCCAATTTGTTGATTTCCTTCCTCATCTTTGGCACATAAACATTGAATTAGGGGGTAGTCAAATCATGGGCAAAGAGTCTATGCCCTCTTTTCCCCTGTGGGGCACTGCTACCTCCCCTTGTTTACAACACATTATTTGTCTTGAATGAATATCTAAGGCACCGGGGGCACATCTAGGACACCCATTAAAAATTCCATGACATGTAAAGTAACAAGAGAAGAAAATGTATGAACCTACTTCAAGACCATGACATAAACTTACTATATCGTGCACATAACTCAATATACATGTTTCAAACTTGAGTAAGGTAGTTGTAAAGACACCATAGGTTATGGCACCCTAGACAGACCATCCACTCTCCAATACCATGAAACAATGGATTAGACTCAGAGAAAACACAAAATCCTGAAAGCTTGAGACATTTAGAGAGATACGACAACCAATCACCAAGAACTCAATGAGCCTACTAAAGTAATCACATAGAGGCACCCTAGGATTTTCATTAAAACCAAAGACTCATGCACCAAGATACACAAAATCAAGAGACCCTAAAGACGACTACCCAAACAAAATACCAAGGTCCCATAACCTCCTTTAGAAAATACAGATTGGAATTCAAACAAAGGACACACTAACCCTAACAACATAGACTCTAGCAGTAAGCTCTTGAGAAAAAAAATAACCAAACTAAAAAGGAAAATTTCCTCAGATTTTATGTTGCAATAAGAGATTGACATCCTCACAAGCTCGCCACAATGCCTAGAGCAAAAAAACGATGTGTAGACCCACTCGACGAGGAAGCTCTATTGTTTCCCCAAATCCCCACGCAGACCAACGAATTCACTTGCTTCAGTTTCTACTAAAAACCAACATTATCCAATTGAACACAATGAAACAAATTGAATAGAGAACATGAAACGGGAGGCTGAGGACCAGCCCTCACCTCACTCAAAGCACTACATGCATACTCTAGAACCTTCATGTTGCAACAAATAAATATCAATTTCCAACTATTGTATTTCATGCAGATGCATGCAAGAGCAAGTCACGCCCATCTTAACTATAAATTCACATCGCATTTAGGGGGTGGCATACATTGCCTCCAACATCCCCATCTCGTCCATATTAATTTCCCCATTAGGGGATGATATATATATATATCACAATAATTTGTCACCATGCTCATTTTCCCGTCCTTGATCCTGAAATGCCCCGTGACAGATCCTGTGCAATGTTTCCACCATCAAGAAATATGTTAATATATCCCCTTGAACATGTTTGAGCATGGTTGATTTTCATATTGAGATAATCTTTGTCACAATGTGACGTATGACGATGGTTGATTGCGATTATAAACCTGAGGGATTTATATTAAACCATAGGTTTAATATTATAAACCTGAGGGATTAATATTAAACCATAGGCTTAATATTATAAACCTTTTGAATAATATTATACCATACGAATATGAACCCTTAGATAGGTAAACCCAAGGGGTTGTTATTATAAACCCAAGGGATTAATATTATAAACCCAATGGAATAATAAACCCAAGGGAATCATATTGAACCTAAGGGATTACTATTATAAACCTATGGCATATAAACCCTAAGATAAATATTATAAACCAAAGGCATATAAACACTAAGATAAATATTATAAACCGTAATAATGATCATGATTGACCATGGTTGACAATGGTTGAGCATGGTTAATTTTCATATTGAGAAAATATTTTTCACAATGTGGCATTGGACCATGTTTGACCATGATTATAAACCAAAGTGATTTATATTAAACCCTAGGATTAATATTTTAAACCCTATCAATAATATTACAGCCGAGGTATATGAACCCTTAGATTAGTAAATACAAGGGAATAATAAACCCAAGGGATTGATACCAAAACGCCAAGGGATTATAAACCCAAGGGAATAATATCAAACCCAAGGGTTTAATATATAAACCCTAGATATACGAACCCTAAGATATATATTATAGATCCTAAAATAAACATGGTTTACCATATGCGCAGATGTTTTATTTTAGATGTGACTAGTTCCTGGGATACATTTCAGTATCTGTTCAATTTTAATTATTTATATATTTTTTTCTAGTTATTTTGTTTGTAAGGTATTAGTCTTGAATACCACCATTACTGGACCCAGTATTGTGCATTCGTTTGTTGGGTTTTCACCTAGGCATTATGCCTAACCACGGTTCCCACTAACATTTTTTCACAGAAACCATGATACCTACCATTATTATTTGTTACACTTAATTGGTTTGGTCTCAAATAAAATTTAATTTCTATTTTTAGTATTATTATATCTACTCCTAAATTCTATTGACTTCTTCTATGACTTCCTTTAGGTGCTAATTACCAATACCCAAACATTTCCTTGATGCATTCATAGGTTAATCCCATATGAACTGTCAAATCTCAAGGTTGGTTTCCATATGTTAGAAGACTTGCTAAGACCCCTATCTTGTATCAAAACAATAGTAGTTCCATTAGGGTTACAACATATTTTCCTTTCTAAGAGAAACATCTTGTCGATATTAAATATTTCTAATACTCCGAAATAAATACAAACTACTAATATGAAAAAAAAATTGTAACCCACTTTTCAGAAGAAAAATATCTTTCATCATTACTGTAAAATATCATTTTATTCATTGTTCATTCAAGATACGAAGCATTAGCAATGATTCATTTCTAATATTACATAGATGAAGTATAATCTACTTATCTGGTTAAATTCAGGTTTCCAATGAATTCAACTAGAATAAAAACTATCCTCCCAACCACGAGAATAGTGATTATGTATAAATATCTCGTGAGATTTTCAGTCTCCAGAACAGTAGATAGACAATGACCTAAAAGTTATGTTCTCTGGCATCAAGACTCCTTGTCCATCCAAGAACTTATAGACTCAATTCTGATTTAAGGTCCCCATTAGCTCAAAATCTAGCTCAACAATACCTTAATGGTAGTGCCCTTCCTCAAATTTTGATTTCGTTCTTTCTCTAGATGCCTCCAAATTTTCCCTCTTTCTATCCTTGGCATTATTTTCTTGTTGAGATGTTATATCTCTAGGAAGAGAGAATGTGTAACGGTCTCTAACTATTTAGTACCTGAAATCTCATTTAGGGTTTTCTCCCCTCAATCCAAGACTTTTCATGAATTTATTTTTCGAAAACAAATAATAAAATAATTTAAAAAAAAATTAGATTCATTAGGCTTCCCTCTAATCCTACAAGTTATCAAGTCTTGTCCAGAAAAAGTAAATGACAAAAAATAAAAAAATATATTTACAGTAACTAGGGGTGTTACATCTTCCCCCCCTTATGCGAAAAATTATGCCCGATGTTCACTCTTTCCCTCAGAAAATGTTAGGATATGATTGCCATATAAATATTTCATCCTCCCATGTGGCGTCTTCCACACTAAAGTGCCTCCACTACACTTTAACCTGGGTGATAGCTCACCTCTCTAATATTGTTTCTCCCCTATCGAAAATACACACAGGCTCTACCAAGTACTCTATGTCTGGTTCTCCCTGTTTAATAATCATAGTACTAACATTAGTTTATTTTGATCATCAATTCAATATATACATATATCAGAATTTCAAAATTAAATTTTACATGCACCTCTTTCCAATTAATGATATGTCATATATATATATATATATATATATATATATATATATATATAACAATGAAACATGAAACAAATTATGGACTTGTATATGGCTAGGTAGTGCAAGATGATAGGCTACACGTCCAATCCTTTCCAAAATCTGGAAAGGTCCACAATATCAAAGTGTTATTTTTGAACAGGAACCCCACCATAAGGTACTTTTCTTGTGTTTAACTTGCACATATACATTTTCTCCTGTGTGGAATTCTTTATAAGTCTTTTTTTCATTTGCATAAACCTTTTGTCTATCTTCAGAAGATTTTAAATTTTATCGAACCTTTTTCACTACTTTTTCCATTTTAGCCAGCGTATCAGGTCCTAGTATTAATTTATCTCTAGGGTTGTTCCAGTTATTGGGTGTTCTACACCTTATTCTATACAACACTTCAAAACGACTCAGTTTCATCGATTCATGATAACAATTATTATATGCAAACTCAACCAGGTGAAGGTACTATTCCTATTTGGTTTGATGTTTCATTACATACATTATTAACATATCTTCCAGTACATGATTCACTCGCTTAGTTTTCCCATATGTTTTCCAGTGATATGCAGTACTGAACTGGACCTGCCTACCTATTCCTGTAAAAATGCCCTTCCAAAATGCAGAGGTTAATTTCACATCCCTATCATAGATCACCACTTTTGGAATGTCATGTAATCGAAATATTTCTTTCATGAAAATATCTGCAATTTCAATATTATTTTATGTGGATTTGATAGGAATAAAATGAGTTTTTTTTATCAACTTATCGACCACTACCATGATGGAATCATTTTGCTTCTTAGATCTATGAAGGACTCTTATAAAACCTAATGTAATCATGTCCCATTTCCACTCAGGAAAAGGTAGTCGGTGAAGAAAACTAGTATGGTGATGGTTCTTATCCTTAACCTGCAGACATTCCAAGTATTTGGATAAATATTCAACAATGTCCTTCCTCATACTAGGCCAAAAGTAGTCTTTTTTTTTATTGTAGAATATATTTTGTGATAATTGGGGTGGGAAACATATGGGCTTATGTGGAACTCATCCAACGTAAGTTGTTTAACAATTATTTGATTAGGTACATATATTCTTCCCCTAAAATACAAGAAAATATCATTGGTTATACCAAATTCGTATCCATTTTCAAAATCTTATTCTTGTTTGGCTTGTTTCCATAAGAATTTGTACTCCAGAACATTTAGGGAAGCTTCTTTGATCTATTCCAAAAATTTAATTTCTATTTGACTATAGGATACACACAATGCAATTTCCAACTTAAATCATCAAGCACACGATTTTGTTTCCTTTAAGATTCTTTATATCAAATTCAAATTCACTTAAAAAGGTAGTCCACCTAACTTGGTGTGTGTTTATATTAGGTTTCTTAAAGAAACTTGTTAAAATGTTATGATTTGTCATTAAAATGAACCTTTTACCCATCGTCATACCTTTAAGGCGTTAAACACCATAGTCAAGTCCAAGTTTTATGAATAATATATTTTCTCATGATCTTTCAACTTACATGATTCATACATTATTACTCTGCCTTCCTGCATCAAAACTCCCCCTACACTGTCTTGACATTCATTTTTGCAAACTATAAATTCCTTTTCGGGGTTTGCAACTTTCAACACTAGGGCCTTAGTCAATAAATGCTTCAATTGTTTAAAACTATACTGGAATTTCACTATCCACTTAAAGGCTCTTCCCTTTTTTTGCAAAGAATTTATAGGGTAAGGAATTCTAGAAAATCCTTCTATAAAGAAAATAGTAATACCCAACTAAACTCATGAAAGATCATATGGCTGCAAAATTTTTGGGAACATGCCATTCCATGATGGTTTTAATTTTATCAGGATATAGGATTGTGTCTTCTGATGAAATATGTGGTCTAAGTATTGGACCCGATCCTTGTAAAAATCACATTTGATATATTTAGGGTATAACTAATTTTATTGTAAGGTTTGCAACACTATCCACAGATGCTCCTTATGTTCCTCTAAGTTCCTTGAATAAATCGGAATATCATCAATAAAAATCAAAATGAATTTATCCAAGTCACGATGAAAAATACCATTCATCAGGCTCATAAATGTTGATGGGGCATTAGTAAGCCCAAATGGAAACACAATAAACTCATAATGACCATAGCAAGTTATGAATGTTGTCTTACAAATTTCCTCTTCCTTTATTTGTATTTGATGATATCTTGATTGTAGGTTGATCTTAGAAAATACAATAGACCTCTAACCTGATAAAATAGATCATCAATTATTGGAAACGGGTATTTATTTTTTATGTTTAATTTGTTTAATTGCCTATAATCAATACATAATCATAGTTTGAGATATTTATTTCTTACGAATAGTATAGGGGATCCCCAAGGTGACACACTTGAGCCGATATATCCTTTATCAATCAGTTCCTACAATTGCATTTTATGTTTTGTTAACTTATTCATACTCATGCGATAATAAGCTCTTGATATTGGGGTCACTCCTCTAACTAATTCTATGGTAAAATCGATGTCACACTTTAGAATCAGCCCCAAAATGTTCTCCAAAAACACATCAGTAAATTATATAATAGCTGGTACATTTTCGAAGGTGGTTATCTTATCCTTAGAGTTAGTATATCCCACTTGCACAACGTATATTTGACAATCCTCTCAAATGCACTTTATTAACTGGTTAGCTATGATAGGTCGTAATTCTATCAATTTTTATTCCTTGAATTTATTTCCTAACACCTTCTTCAATGAGGAGACTAAAGGTCTTATCCATATAGTTCATTAAGGACCAAAGTCTCTCTAACTAGTACATTACGATTAACATATCATAGGATCCTAAGGGAAAAATGTTTAAATTCACTTTAATCTCTTGTCCCACTATTTCAATAGGACAATTCTCTACTTTAGCAGTAACTCTTCTTTTAGCCCCCAGTAGCCAATTTTTATAACCATGGGTTTTTGAATTTGAATATTTGTAAATGACACAACTCAACTATTTTCGGATTGACATAATTCAATATTACACCTAGGTCTATTAAAATAAAGACAAGATTATTAGCTACTTTACCTTCAAACTCTATCATTATAGTTTGATATTTGGCCTGGTTGTCCTCCAAAGTTACATTAATTCTTGGTATATTCCTTACCACCTCTCCAACTGTAGAAGCATCTTGAATATTAGTGGCTTTCTTTGTTTTGGTGTGGTGAGGGAAATTTTAATAGTAGTGGGGCTCCCCATAACCCCAACACTGTAAAGAGGTTTTTTGTTGTTGGGTAGATTCTGGTTTACTTAATGCTTCATCTTATCTGGTTTCAGTTTGCAACCCAACCTTTTGTTGATTCTTCCCTGGAAGTCTGGTCTATTGTTTCCAGTGCAAATTTTTAACATTAACAACTTTTGTATTCTTAGTATTTTAGAAACTCTTATGTACCTCTTTATTCAACCCACTTCTGTCACTTTCCCTTTTTTCTTCATTTACTAGTACCATATTCAGGCTTTTTTAATAGCTTAATCCATCATCTTCGAATTATCAAATTCTAGCCTTTCCTTCATAACAATGGGTAAACTACTAATGTAACATTGTACTTTAGCTTTCTCTTCATGGATGTATGGAACATATCTTAGTAAAGATGTAAAATTGGTTATAAATTCATCCACAGTTAATTGTTCTCATCATAAATCATATAACTCTTTTTCTTTTTCATCATATGATCGTTTCGTTAAATATTTTTCCTTAAAATGTTTTTGGAAATAACTCCAAGTCACTTCATGTTCATCGATTCCCTGAACATTATTGATTTATTCCCACCATAAGGTGGCTTTAACTTTTAATTGATAACTCTATAATATGGCTTTCAAATTATGATTGTACTCATAGATTTGAAAGTACTTTATCATATTAATTATCCAAGTTTCAACTACCTCTTTAGCCTCTCCATCAAACATCAGGGGCCTAGTATTTTTAAATTCCCTTCAGAGTTCAACCTTCTTTATTTTAGTTTCTTTTTCACCGAAAACATTGCCAGGCCCCTCCTCATAATAATTTCACCCTCCCTTAGATTTTAAATTATATTCCCTCTGTTGAAATGCTTCAGTCCTATTTCCATTATTAGGACTTGGATTTGGCTCTCACTGATTCTTTCTTTCCAACAGGATCTTCAAGACTCTATTCCATTCTTGTCTCAATATTTCATTATCAACCCTCAATTTGGTCATTTCATCTTACAACCGATGGACTATTTCTAGCAACGAAGTATTAGCATTGTGGGATTCCTCCCCTAATTGAACCCGTACCTTAGGATTAACTTCAACACAGTATGTAGTTGGTATTTTTGGTGGTCCAACTTCTCTCCACATCTTGTTTCTATTTTGTGCAACATTAAAATATTTGTTACTCCTTAATTTCCAAAACTAGCCAAGGTATTGAAATCATGGCTTTGATACCACTTGTAACAACCAGTCCTCACAGAATTTAAAAAAAAAATGGTTTTACTATTGCTTGTTCTCAAAATTTTAACACTTTCTTTCTCAAGAAAATCATTATAAAGTATAATTTTCTTACACGTAAGATCATAAATGCAATGTTTGAGGGCATGGACCCTTAATTGTTGACATTGTAACGTTGCCAGATGTATGGAACTAAGGTTAGATTCATAAGTTAATTATGCGTTCTTTTTTCTTCTAACCAAAAAATTACTTTCATAGTTGTTAAAAATGGATTAGCTCGCTCGAATTAATGTATATGTTATTATTTAAATTTAATAAACTTGTTAATGGTTATCTACACATTAATATAAATTCAATGATATATTTAATCTAGACCAAAGTCCATTGCTTAATTAGATATACTCCGCTCGAACCCTCTAGAAATTTCTTTGTTTGATTATCAAATGGCAGGCACGTTAGTTCTACAATTGGTGTTCATTTGTTAATCCAGTGCTTAGGGTTTTGTCTAGACCGTCGATCTAGATGGAAGTTGTTACGAGTGTAACTACCCCTCTCAAGTTGCACAACCTTTGGCAAATTTTCATCAGTTATCCGTGTAGCAAGAATCGCGACCCAACCCTCCCTCACTCTTCAGGTAATTTTTTACCCTTCTAAGCCATTCTATAGACTCCTTCCATCACTTTTCATATTACAATGCATGACTATTGCAGTTGGGCAACCTTTTCAATTTATGGTTAGAGATGGCGGTTCATAGGTGAGATTCAACAAGACTCGACTTGTTCTGCTTCCTACTAAGATTGAGTCTCAGACTTTGTATTTGGCTTGTCGTTTTGTTTTATTCCAAGGTTTCACTACCCTCATGCACACCCTAATGTTTATACAGGGAAATTGGTGAGTTTCACAAAAGCCTTATCGTTTCTTATAGTTATTGCAAATTTGTTTTGTAATTCAGTTTAAAATTGGATTTTTGGTTGTTATAGCTCTTAACAGAAATTCCTTATTATTTACTTCCCTATTACAGGTATTCCCTGGTGGTGGAAAGTCTTTCTAATAAGGGGATTTTCATGAGAGCTTCAGTGTCTAGTCACATCTCGAGGTTCTTACCCTACCTTTTGGTTTCTAGTGGCAGGTTGTGTTTCATGGCCAAACCCTCCAAGGGTTTCATTCATATTTCCTAGTTAGGGTATTATGAGCACCCTGCCAGGGATTCACTTCCAGGCTAGGTAGTCATAGTTATTTTTTAGCAATTACATGTTGTATTTCTTCCATATGGAATTCCATTGATGATTTGGTCAAGAACTAACTTGGGTTCTCTGAAAAGTGTCAACTAGATGAACTTATGACTTTAATTTAACTGTTTGTAATATATATATATATATCCAGTTATTTTGTTTTTAGGGGATTATTATTGATGACCACCATTACTGGACCCAGGATTGTGCATTCGCTTGTTGGGTTTCCAGCCAAGCCTTATGCCTAACTAGGGTTCCTGCTAACAATCATTCACAAAAACCATGATACCTACCATTATTACTTGTTAGACTTAATTAATTGGTCTTATATAAAATTTAACTTCTATTCTTATTACTCTTCTATGTACTCCTAAAGTTGGTTGACTTATTATATGACTTATTCTGATTACTCTTCTATGTACTCCTAAAGTCGGTTGACTTATTATATGACTTCCTTTAGGTGCTAATTACTAAGACCCAGACATCTCCTGAATGCATTCAGGGGCTAATTCCATCTGAATTGTCAAATTTCAGGGTTATTTTCTCTACAGTAGCAGACCTGCTAAGAACTCTGTCCTATCTCAATACAGTAGTAGTTCCATCAGGGCTACAACATATTTTCCTTTACAAGAGAAACATCTAATTCTGTGTTAAGGATTTATGATACTGATAAATAAATACAAAGTGCTAATATGAGAATAAAGTTGTAACCCAATGTTCAGAAGAAAAATGTATTTCATCATTACTGAAAATTCTCATTATGTTCATTGTTCATTTAGGAGACAAAACATTAGTAACAATTCATACCTAAGATTACACAGAGGAAGTAGAATCTACATATCTAGTTAAATTTATACAGCCAAGGGATTAAACTGGAAGAAAAACTTTCCTCCCAACCATGAGAATTGTGATTACGTCCAAATCCACCACCCCACCACACCCCACCCCACCTGATGCAGTGGCATTAGGCCCAAGACAATCTTTGTACATAAATAAACATAAGGGGGGTCATATGTTTTTTTTTCCCTCTGTAATTATTCATATTTGGGTTATTTTTAGTTAATTGTAGAGAAAATGTAACTGCCCGAATGATTCGTGGGCATATGAAGAGATTCAGTTTCAGTTTCGGTTTAGGACTTAGTCTAATTCTAGAACTGTAGGAATTTGGAGAGGTTGTTGAGTCACCAAAGATCGGAATCGATTCTGTGTAACAGTGGTTTTTTGTATTAAAATAAGCCTAACAAGCATAATAGGAGAGACATGCAATTAGTTGCATAGAGGCCGGGAGATCTAGATAGAGTATAGAGTAGAAGGCCATTGAATCAGAAGATCTGGCCAAGCTGAAGGTTTTGTAAGTAACCCATGTCCATGTTATGGAAGAATTCGTTACAGTACCATGTGCGTTTGTTGGTTTAATTCTGTGTTCCCTAGTTATATGCGTAAATGGAATTTGTAATTGAAAGGCTTGAATGGTACTCTGCATCTGATAAGGAACCCGATGTTATTTCCAGGCATGGAATATGTATATATGTCCTTGATGAAGGGAAATTAATTTTCGTGTAACTAGCTTCAAAATCAATAGAAAATGGTATAAGAATGCCTTGACATACCCCGTTAATTGGGCTTTACAATGCATTGTGTGTGGTTGGAGAATGCGAAGGGATTAGGATAGTGCTCTCCGTGTATGAAATTTAGACCCTGTAATTTGTTAAAATTCTGATTGTATTTCCGTGGTGAAGAACCAAGGTGATGAGACTGTGAAATTGCATATACCCCTAAATGCTCATAGTTACATGCTCTTTGTGCATAAATTGAATATATAATGGTCGTGTACGGAAGGGCCAACCATATCAGAAGTCTATTCTGATGTTGGTATGAACCCTTGTGAAGCATTGTGAAGTTCCGTTGATTTTTGAACGAGACAATATAGAGGAAGGGTTTTCTGTCGAAGGCGGGGTTTAACTATATAAAACGTTGAAGAACCAACTGGAACCTTGAGTCAAGGAGAAATGGAACCACGAGCGCTGTGAACAGTGACAGTGGTCTTAGGACTGACCTAGCGGTTTTCGCGTTTTCAAAAAGTGGTAAGTTGTATTGTGGGAAAAAACACAATATCGATGGTTGGACACCATGTGTCCTTGAGCGGTTTTGAAAAACTGCGAGTTTCTCGTAAATATTGAGCGTTAACGCTCGGACCACAAAAAAATGCGAAACTCCACGAGGAGCATCGGATCATTCAAACCAGCGCGATGCTCCCCCAACTGTCGATTTGAGAGGTAAGTTAATGTGGGGCTGAGGACGTTTTATGTATGATCATTGGGTTATAAACCAAGGTCGAGACTTTGTTACAATGTTAAATAATTGGTAGAGACTATAATATATGTTAACACTCTGTAAGGGGTTAATATAATTATATGAACAACGTGTGTTTTATTGAACTCAAGTGGCAGAGTTCGAATAGATGAGGCGGATATACATTTAACATCATGGTTGCAATTTATAAGGTTGAGCGTCAGGTGAATATTTTAATTGATATTCAGAGAAGGGGCTTCCGTTGTGGTTTAAGTGCCTTGTTAAAATACCAAGGACTTTGATATATGTTATTGCGTGGATATGCTCGAGGGTTTATATGGTATGATCGGATTACACCAAAGGTACATCGAATTGTAGTGGACCCTATATAAAGGAAGTTGTAATTGCACATTATTATAAGGTGCTTTGGCCTTATTGCATGGTGAAAGGCGTGATAGAATGACAACCTAGGATATTGGGGGTTGTCTGGGTTTAATAAGGGAGCATTGTTATATGCAACTCTGGGTTCTATAGCCCTTGAATAAAAAGTTTCCCCATTGTTCATCTTGAGAGGAGGTGTGTGGTTCATAACCAAAGTGAGAGTTTAGTTTAATGTCTCAATCTTAGATTGAGATATTAAAGTACACAGACTTATTTAAATTGCCAGTTCAAGTAATTAGAGCAGAGTAAGTTTGCCCAATTGGTGGAATTTCTTGGGCATGAAATATTGAATGCATTTATACACAGCATGGATTGAGAATTTGAAAAAAAAACTGGGACTGTGGGTTTTACCCGGCACCACCACCGCACCTCCCCCTAAGCCTTTTAGTCTCCAAAACAACAGATAGAAAATGACCTAAAAGGTTTGTTCTATGGCATCAAGACCCCCTATCCAACCAAGAAATTACAAACTCAAGTTTGATTTAAGGTCTACATTTGCTCATAGTCTTGCTTAAGAGACCTTAATCACAATCTTGCCTTAGATTCTGGTTTTGTTCTCTTTTTCCATATGCCTCCATATTTTCCCTCTTGTTATCCTTGCTATTATTTTCCCACTGAGATCTTTTATATCTAGAGAGAGAATGTGTAATTGTCTCTAAATATCTTGTGTCTCTAACTATATTGTACCTAAAATCTCATTTTGGATCTTTTCTCGTGAATCAAATACTTTTCATGATTTTTTTTAACAAAAAATAAAATATAATTTTAAACAATTAAAGTTTCATTAGGCTTCTCTCTAATCCTAGAAGTAAGTCTTATGCAGTAAAAGTAAATGATAGTAAATAAACAAATATTTATAGTAAGTAAGTGTTACAAAAGTAATACTCTGAACAATGAAAGTTTCCTCTACACCTTCACATGAAATTGATAAATTAATTTTCTACCACCTAAATTTCTAGGTATACACTTGCTTCATATATAATATTACGAAGTGTTTTCCTTCCCTCCATTTAATCTAGCTGCTTAATATTCTATATATTTAATGGTTCTATTCAACTGCTATAACATAGAGAGTAGAGATGCGAAAAAACATTTAATATAAGTAGTGTGGAGGTGTGGCTTGCAGAAACTATTGCGAAAACATAGTGTTTTGATTTAATCATCAAACATGAACCGTGCAGAAAGAAGTAAGGATTACCCTATTATGCGGCTATTACCATTGTTTTTTAATTTTTTTTAGTTTCATTGATTTGACATAAAAATAATATAGTAAAATCTTAATCCATATTAATAAAAAAATTGAAAATAATATTACAAACTGTATTGTAATCGTGGTATATACATTTTAAAGTAGATGTTAATTTTAATATGATGTCTAAAAGTGAACAATATTGGGTAATAAAGAATTATCATATTTGAATGGGTTACTCGGAATTCCAAAACAAATAGGAATAACATGAAAAAATATTAGACAACATTTTCATTTTTATAAAAAATAATATTTGACCTTTAAGATTATTTTTATAAGAATAATATTTAACTCTTTATCCTTTGATTATAAAAATATAACTCTTTATCCTTTGAATATAATTAATGTGAAAATATTTTCAGTTTGTTTTATAATACTATCATTTTAGATTTCTTTTCCTTTGGATGAATGTTTAAAGCGAGAGATGAACCCATACATGAAAAATGTTGTTCAACCTTACAATCTCCAAATTATTGATGTCGTTGTTGCTAAAATGTGTTGGGGTAATGGTATACAAGAAGGTAAATTTTATGAATATGATTAAGTGAATCCTTAAAATAAAAATAAAGATATACATTAGATTTTGAGTCAGATTGAAAATTAAAAAGTAAAGAATATATTGTTAAGGCATTCGATGTGATATATTATGAATTTAAGTTAAGATACTCTATGCAATATTACAAATTTAAGCCAAGGCACTCTATGCAATAGCTCACTAATTTAAATCTCGGCTAAGTACTAACTTAGAGCAAAATAAAAATAAAAATTATTATATTATAATAAATATTATGATGATTTCTATCATGCATAACTTTATTGACTTTTAATATAAAACAATTTGGTGTATCGAGTGAAAATTTATGGTTGTGGGAGTAATTGACAAAGATAAGAATTTTATTACGAATTAATATTTAGTGACATTAAGGTTTTCCATTGGGTGGGGTGAAGTGCACACACACAAAGTAGAGAGAATTCACAAAGTAGAGAATGATTGCATGAATATATTATTTTTGTTCTCCATTATTGCAACAACTTAGTTCTCACGAGGGTTGTGGATGGTCTTTTTGAAGAAATATGGTTGGTGTATCGTAAAGTGATAGGCCATATAATTATGTCGATAGGCGTTCTATTATGAATTTTCTCTTGGTGACACTGTTGAGATATGTCATCCTCAATAGATGTCTTGAATATCAACAATGTCACCCATTAATCGTACTAGTACTATAGATACACGCGTGATTTTTCATTTCCTTTGTTTTTTAGGCGACATCCTGGAGGGCTCATTTTACAGCTTCAAATGATATGTCTTCAAATTTATGGTCGTTAATAGGAAGATAAATTCCCAACAAACTGCTTGATTATTTCAAACGATGGAATATTATTTCAGCCTATTTATTCACGAAAACAGCTTCTGTGTCTAAATTTTCCATGAGCTCTATGATTTCCCATGATTCGAAGTAGACCTTTATAATATATACAGTCATCAGTATTCGATGACTCGTCATATGCTTAACAAAATCCAGACAGTTCGATGATAATGGTAAGCCACCATACTACAATGATTTTTGTAGATATCTTCCCCACATTGAAATCCCTTGAAATCCCTTTTGACCAATTATTTTCTCCCAAATTAAATTGCAAAGGGATCCGCAAACCTCAAATGCCGAGTAGTTTTTTTTTTCAAGAAAGGAAACCAGTGCCTTACAATTTTTTCCATCAGATTCTCCTTCTTTCATCCATGCCTTCATCTTTTGGATGGGGTTTCGATTCACTATCCACCATCCTGCCAGATTTCCCCCCAACTACCTTACACTAATTTACATTGAATGAATTTCAACAGCCAAATTCGTGCAAACACAAGATGCCAATAAGGAGGAATTTTTTAATCCTTTTATGATTCTCCATTCCACTGAAAAATTTTTAAGTCATAATTTGTAATCTCATGTTAATTCGGAACTACTATTAGTAAAGGCGATGGATGCCAAAGGTGAAGCTAAGGCTATTGGCGTTAATCTTGGAACTACATACAACTGCGTATGTGTATGACAATGCTATAAAATTGAAATTATTATTAATGACCATGGAAATAGAACCACCCCTTCCATGGTTGCATTCACACCTTCTGAGAGAGTCATTGGCGATGGTGCCAAAAAATCCCCGTCTGCTTCTAATTTGAATATTTGAACCCATGAGGTTTAGTACTGCTATTTTTATCTGTTGGATCGATATTATTATATGTTTTTTCCTTCAACCCAATTTATTCTTCAAGAGAAGTTTTAATCGGGTTGAGCCACATCTCGCCTTTGACGTCATTAATATCTTCTGGATTACCATGGTTGTTATCCACACTATAATTGATTTGTTGAGAAAGGCCGTGAGATTATGGTCACGCCCCAACGTTCCACTAGTAGTTCGCTTAGTGTCTAGCGAAGCCAATCCACTATTCATATATTCATCTCTCCCTCGCTTATTCTGAGAAATTTGAGACAATGTAGCCATGTCTGTGAACCAAACGCTTGGAATAAAAAGTAACATATACAACAATAGAGACTCATGTTGGTATCATTTATCCTTCTTTCTTTGGTATCTAAGATTGAATGTGAAGAATGGGATCATATCTCAACAAATCCGCACAACACCATATTCGATATTAAAAGACTCATTGGCAGGAGATTTAGTGATCCCTGTTTGGAGAGTGACATGAAACTATATCCCTTTGCTATCATCTGTGGAGACAAAGACAAGAATTTAATCCATGTCCATTACAAAGGTTATGTTGGCAATATGATGCAGAGTGTTGTCCTTGATGGCAACCCACTGAATGAAGATGAAGACATGCGACTGTTGACATGTGTTGTCCTTGATGGAAATCCACCTGATGAAGTTATTCTTGACGTGATGGACTTGGTAAATGATGTTTGTTAGCAATATGATGATGAATGTTGTCCTTGAAAGGCAACCCTCTTGATGAAGATAATGGCAACTTACTGGATGAAGTTGTGCTTGATAGAATATGTCTTGATGAACTAAATATGATGTAGCTACAGTGTGTATAGAAGGCAATGAAGAAAGGAATTCAGCATGTGCTAGATATATGATGAAAAGAGTATGTCTCAAGGCATACGCGGATCTGTCTAAGGGAAGTCGCGTATGCACGCGGGAAACAACGTTCCAAGTCGCGTATGGGAAAAAAGCGCTCATAAAGTGGGAAACCAGGGGTAACCACCATGGTATTGACCCATTGTATTGGGTAATGATTCGTCTAAATGACCCCGTCCAGGAATACCATCGGAAGTAATATTGTTTTGGCTCATGGTATTGAGGCCCGTGGTATTGAAGGCTCATGGTATTGCTTTGGCTCATGGTATTGAAAAAGGGGCCCGTGGTATTGAAGGCTCATGGTATTGTTTTGGCTCATGGTATTGAAAAAGGGGCCCGTGGTATTGAAAAAGGAAAAACCTATATAAGGAGAAGAAATTCATTGTGCAAATGATGAGTGTGGGAGCAAGATGTCTGAGCTTGAATGAATACTTCTCTGTGAAGTATATTTGTATGGAAAGGGTAAAGGTTTGATGATAGATCTGAATCTATGATGCACTTATGAAGAAATGATGAAGCGGGATTTCTAGATCTGAAATGTACTTGTATTTGCTAGATCTGTTTATGGAGTGATTAGATCTGTGATGAGGTGAACATCTGTCTGAAGTAAAGGGTTGAATCTGAACTGAATGTCTGATTTGAAGAAGTATGCAGCTCTGTAATGATTGAAGATCCATACGCTACTTCGCCGCAGAGGAAGCGCGTATATACGCGGCTTCGCTGAAGAAAAAGCGCGTATGCGCAGTGAAGTTTATGTACAGATGTATACGCTAGTTTATATGAACGGAAGCGCGTATATACGCGACATCAGAGAAAGGAAAGCGCGTATGCAAACTAGGGTTTGCTGAAGTATGGGGTATGAAATTTCTGATCTGATCTGCTCTGTTTTAGCTATCTATTGTTGATGTTTGACTGTGCTTAAATGTATGAAGAGGGTCCGGTTTGAAAATATGATGAAACGTGGCCTGCAAGTTGTGTCCTAAAGGAAGCTTTGGATCCAGTGTGAAAATTGATGAAATGTGGTCCATAGAGGTGCTGAGGGTTGTAGCCTTCAGTCAGGGGGTTGTAGCTCCCTTCCAGGTGAGGCTGGTAAACGAGATCGGGGGGTCGTAGCTCCCTTCCAGGTGAGGCTGGTAAACGAGATCGGGGGTCGTAGCTCCCTTCCAGGAGAGGCTGGTAAACGAGTCAGGGGGTTGGAGCTCCCTTCCAGGAGAGGCTGGTAAACGAGCGCAGGTGGGTGCCTGCGTGCTGGTCAAGTCTGCGCCAGCACATATGTTGTAAGATGTTTTCTATATAATAAAATATTGAAGGCTGAGCAACTGCAGCGGTGGTTTTCTCCCGACTTGAGTTTCCACCTAAAAATCCTGGTGTTCATGTGTGATGCTTTGTGTGATGGTTTATTCTGTTCTTACTGCACATGTTTATTGTCTATAGAACATCTAATGAATGAATGATGGAATGATATAAGTGAAAAACTAATGGCATAATTAGATCTCTGTGTATACGCGAGTTTTATGAAGGATATCCGCGTGTATACGCTAGTTGGCTTCATAAAAGTAGCGTATGGGTTTTAGAGCATGAAAAAGTAAAAAATTTCAGTTTGCCCTAAATACTGATTCACCCCCCCCCCCCCCCCCCCTCTCAGTATTTTTCCCAACAGGTTAAACGAATGAGTTTGTAGAAAAGGAGATATATTACATTGTTTTATCAAATATGAATATGATAGTTGAACTTTTATCTCAAATCTAATGTCAAGAATGATTTTAGCATTGTGCTTCCTATTTTAGCGATTCCTAGAGGAAGGCTACTAAAGATGTTTTCATCATTGTGAGTATCATGGTCATGAAAATGATTAAAGAACCCATAGTTTCAACAATAACTTATGGGTTCTATACAGACTACAAAGAAATGAAACAATTCTGATTTTAGAGCTAGGTGGAGGTACCTACAATGCCTCTGTTCTTACTGTTGAGAATGGTGAATTGGGTGTGAAGGTTATTGGAGGGGACATGCATTTGGGAGGGGAGTATTTTGATGACATGCTACTCAATTACTGTGTCCAACGGTTCAAGAGAAGAAACAAAAAGGACTTGAGCACAAAAACAAAAGCCCTTAGGAGACTCCACTAAGAATGCAAGAGAGAAAAAAGAATTTTGTCTCCCATTGTAGAAACGGTAATTGATAAGGGACTCTCCTCATATTTTTAATTGTTCCCTTACAGGGAAAATAATTTGAAATATATATTTGAGAGCAGAGAATGGAGAGATATTGAAGACCTCATAGCATTATGCTCATATAATAGAAGATAATTCCCTGCTGAGATCAAAGCCCTTGGAACTAAAGCACAAGATCCAAAGATTACAATACACATTAAACACCTAACTTCATGGTGTGTTTGAAACTATGGGTGTTAAAAATAGGAATTGCAGTGTTGTGCATATGAGCTCAGTGTATGGCACTAGTTCTCACACCGTGGTTTTTCCCATCTCTGGTTTTGAGGCTGAAATTGAAATTGTGAAATAATTCGAGTAATTAGTAGAAGTTAGAAACATGAGCTATATGGTGTTATCAATCATGGAACAAATTGATATTGATTATAAGTAACGTCGAAACGAAATACATGTGAATCCATCAATTATCATTCCTTGATAAATTTGAATCTTGTAAGGAATTATTTTTTGTTATGAAATTATGTAATGAGAGTTTTCAATCCTTTAACATAATAAATTATAGGAAAATAATAAATTTACATTAATTCAAAAACCCTTGACCAACAGAGCAAACATAAGGTCACAATCATTAGAAGATAATGTTCAAGTGCCATTGGAATAACCTTTTACAAAATCATATAAAAAAACACATATGTCCCGAGAAAGTCAAAATCTCATAGCTTAGTTGGATTCAAACTGCAATTTTGTTTGGCTACTATATTAATTAAAATTGTAACCAGGTCTTTTTTTTCTTAATGGGAATGAATGTACAAACGAAAAGAGGTCTATTCATTTGATTATCATTCAAATTTTAAATATTGTTTATTTATTGAAATTTGTAATTTATTAGAATGATTTGGATTACTTTTGAACTCTAAAATAAAATTTATTATTCTCTAAATTTGATGTAAATGTTTAATATATATATATATATATATATATATATATATATATATATATATATATATATATATATTCTATTTTTAATAAAATAAATTACATATTTTAGTATAAATTTAAATTTAGGTGAAAAAAATATAAAATATATTTAGCAAACATTTAAACTATTATCCCTTAATTAATTAATTTATACAATTATATTTACAACTAAAAATTTAAGATAATATCAAACTTTAATGCAATCCAATTCTTATGTACATTTGATTTACCATATTATGACTAAAATTTGCACCAAAAGGGTGTGAAGACATTCCAATAGAAATGTAGATGAAGTATAAAACATAGGAGGAAAGATTCCTTGGGAGAAAAGATGTGCATCTAGTTATAGTTGTCTTTGCACTCTTTTGGTAGCATATATTAACTAGATTTGGGTATTTCAAATTATTGCATCAAGAATTTAGATTTTCAGGTTCTTATAGTCAATCCTAACAAAAGTTTAAGGATGCCTCTACCTCATCATGGTAGAACGACTTCTCAAATTCAATTTTACAATATTGTTAGATTTGGAAGCATCTAAAATGGATTCATTTGAGAAACATCTCTAACTGTGTAGCTCCAACATCATACCTCTCGAATGGGAAAAGCATGGAAAATTTATTTGAATGTCAATTACAATCGATGCAACAAATTTTTTAAATGGCTCCTCCGTAAAAGCTTCACTAGTAATCCTCTCATCTCTAGTCGCCCAGAGCTTGCACATTTTCGAAGTCACTAACCAAACTACTTGGATTATCTGTTGGAGTTTCCCATAAGTGGGATAACCATTAGGGGAATTTTGAGGTCTAAAATGGGCCTCCTAAGGAAATTATAAAATAATAGTGGAAATAATAAAATAATATTAGATTACATCATCAAATTTTAGAGGGAAAAATGGAAAAACTAATTTTTCAACTCGTATTTTCAACTTATTTCCCTATGGGTTTACTCAAATTTCAAGTGGAAACACTCTTGGATGCAGAATTTGATTCTTCATCCAAGAAGTACCCATGTTTCATAATTTTGATGGACCCTTCTATACAAAAAAATGAGAAATACATGAAAAACGTGATTGCAATCACTTTCTTCATGTATTTCTCATTTTTCGTGTATCATGGTTCATCGAAAGTATGCAACATGATTACTCCTTGGATGAGGAATTAAATTTTTCATCCAACGAGTAATATCACTCGAAATTTGAGTAAAACGTTAAGGAAATGAGTCGAAAATACAAGTTGAAAAAATAGTTTTATTATTTTATTATTTTTTAATCTTTTTACTTTTTTACCGCAAAAATGATGAATCATCCCCCACGTTTGACATCATCATCTTGAATCCTATTGGTTCTTACAAATTTTATTTTGGTTGCACATTTTTCTTAGGATACCCATTTTAAACCTCAAAATTTCTCTAATGACTCGAAGTAAGCGATAAATTATGCAAATAAAATATTGTCGACACCTATTTGGAAACTTTGTACTTGTGCATGATTTCATATGTACTGCCCAAATTACAAAGGCTTCCAATAAGGAAACTATGAATGGAATAGAATTTCATATCCAATCAATCACAAGTACAAAGTTCCCAAATAGGTGTCAACAATATCGCTAACTTCCAGTGTTCTCCCACTTACGGAGAACTCCAACAGAGAATCCAGGTAGTTTGGTTAGTGAATTCAACAATGTACAAGATTTGGGGTACTAGATATGAGAGGAATACTAGTTAAGCTTTTATGTAGGAGTCATTTCAAAACATTTTTGCATCTATTCAAATTAACACTTGAATCAAATTTCCATTCTTTGTCCATTTGAGAGGCATGATGGTGGAGTCACACAGGTAGAGAGACTGCTCAAATAAATCCATTTTATATGCTTGCAATGCTAACAATATTGTAGAATTGAATTTGAAAAGTCATTCTACCATGTTGAGGTAGATCCATCCTTGACGTTTTGTTAAGCTCAACCTGCAAGAACCCGACAATCCAAATTCTTGATGCAATAGTCTGAGATATCAAAATCTAGTTAATATATGCTATCAAAAGGGTGAAAAGATAACTATAAATAATTGCATATATATTTCCTCCCAAGGAATTTTTTTTCTATGTTCTATACATCATCTACACTTCTATTGACATGTCTCTACACCCTTTTGGTGCAAATTCTAGTATATTAAGGGTGTGATGATACAAATGGTCAAATGTGATGTAATACCATAGTGTGTAAAAGATTTTATTTGTGATAAAAAGTATTATATTGATGATGTGGGAATTTTTTTTGTATTGAAGTTTGTCATAAACAAAATATTATTTTTTCCCTTTAATTTATTTATGTTATATATGTAAAATAATTCAATTTCCTTTTAAAAATTTAATTGAGTAATTGGGATTAATAAAATGTTTTGATTATTGATTTAATAATTTCAATAAATAATTTACCTGTAAAAATCGCAAGAAAATTTTAAGGAGGGGTGCAATTTTTAAAAATGTTTTGATCACATTTTTATTTAATTTTAACATTTTCAACGATATCTCTTACAGACAAGCTGTCAAATTGCATTTTCAACATTTTAATTGTGACTCTTCCTGTGTGATGATAGTGAGGGGTGGAAACCCTTAAAACAAAATCTCATAAAATTGTACCTAATTTGACCACTGACATCGTGTGGCTCAAAAATGCTTACGTGAACACAGAGGATCCATGAGATTCACCCATTCTTTGTTCCATGTCATAACTACTATTCAACATTCAAAATGTAATAATTCAGATAAAGGGCGTAGTTTAATACTCTTTATATTATTTTTTTTGTGAGAAGAAAAAACACTGGTTTTTATAGATGAACCAGTACAATTTTCAAAATACTTGGCAAACATAAAAATATCGCGTACATATCAAATTATCATCATCTACCAATACGAAATGTATCGTAGGTGTGTTGTACTATGAGTAGTGTCCATAGTCACAATACATAGTAACAAAAACACCCTGAGGTGTATCCTAAGTGCAGTGAAACTTAGAAAACAAATTCAGTAAAACATATAATAAAAAAAATTATAGTCCCATAGTAGATAATCCTACATGATCCAGTTTTATCTTCACAAAGGAGGAATTTTCGTCTCTTCCACGATCTCGTCCCCATTAAATTTGCATATGATCAAGATATCTACCATCGCCTGGAGTCCCTGCTTTGACATAGGATCAGCAACTCTATTTTGTTCCCTAGGGATGCTGGAGGAAGTGATATGTTGACAAGAGTCCTTGAGTATCCTTATATGTTCGAACCAACCCACTAAGTGTGGTTGTGATATGGAATTGTTGCCATTCATATACTCAATGAGTACTTTTGAGTCTCCCATAATCATAATATTTTGATTATGCGGTTGCTTTGCATACAACTTAGTCGCCTACGTTAAGAGGATTTCTCCTCACATATTGGATCCATTACCACCATGCCAGTGTATTTTGTAGTTCCTTTCCTGTGTGTTTCTTAGCCAACCTCCACATCCACAAAATCTTGTTTGTGCAACTCCATCAATATATCCCATTGGTAAACCAATATGTATTGCTTGTATTTGAATGCTCATGTCTCAAAGGGGCAGGGTTTTTATCTCAAAAGGTCCCATCCATTTCACAAATTTTTCCATGATCAGATTAGTATTGAGTGTCCAGTCCTCAAATATAATTGCATTCCGGGCCATCCATAGTTCCCAAAAGATAATAATAGAATTGTTTGAAGTAAAAAAAAAATTGTAGTCCACTCAATTAGATCTTGTCCAATAGTAGTGTGAGATTGTAAGACAAAAGAAAACATTTTATATGACCATGTACATACCTTAGCAACAACCAGGCAAGTCAGAATAAGACATAGATTAGTTTCCAATTCCCCTCTGCAAAATACACACCTCCCTATCCATGAAAGACCCTATTTTCTAGATTATCCTAGGTCAAAGTTTTATTCTACTACACAAACCAAGTATATAATATCATATTGAATGGAATATTTAATTTCCAGAAGTTTTTATATATACAGTCTTGATTGAAAGCCATTTTCTGATTCATAATGTACATATAGTTTTCCGTCACCATTATGGCCCACTTTTGTAGGCTACCATCTCATGTGATTTTGTCCTCCATCCCCGATCTAAATATACCATCACTAATGATATCAGACTTATATCTTTCTCGTCTATCAGCATTTATTCCTATGAGGCCAATTTTTGCCCCTTTTTTCCATAAATGGAAATGATGTCGCCATGTCCTCATGACCTATGTAAAGAATAAATATCCCCTCGACTCTAGTCTTTGTATTATTTTTTCCCCCAAATTATGATTTTTGGTTGTACCTACTATTATGTCTCTTCCTATAATGATGTTGTGTCCATTGTCTATCTTCTGGCATATTCACTCCAAGAAACACTATCAAATTTTGTTCAAATCACTCCATATCTTTGAATCGGTTTGTTTACCAGTAATCCTATCCCTTATCGAGTCCTACACTGTTTTATTTGTAAAATATTTCACCCTGATAATGTCACTGCCTGTACTCACTGAAAAAATTACACGCCACAATGATTTCATCAGTAAATCTCTGCAAAAAATTTAATGTCCATGGTTCCCCAACCTCCATACCTCTTTGGGGTAGAAATCTTCTCCCATCGACAGAGGTGGATTTTTTGTTGTCCTGATCCAGCCAAAATAAATTTCATCATAATATAGCATATCTTGTTCAATATGTCTACAATCAGAAAATACAAGTGCACCCGGTATACTATGATTTGTTGAGATTGATTGTTCCAGTGTGACCCTACCTCCCAGTGATAGATAGCGGTGAGCCCAACTATATACTTTATTCCTCACCTTATCTGCAATCCATGTCCAATATCAATTTTTGTAATTTTTTGGTTTGATCTTGTATCCCATATATGCAATACCTTCACTGAAGGATCTGGAAATCACCATGAAAATATTCGCAATATGTTCAATGTTATTTTATTCCTCTTTTTTGTAATATAAAAATGATTTACCAACATTTATGAGGAGGCCCGATGCAATACTAAATCTGTAAAAATATGTAGGAGGTAGTTCCATTGCATCCGAGATATAATCCCAAATGCAGCAATGTTATCCACAAAAAAAGTATGAGTAAAATGAATACCCATTCCCATCTTCAAGCCAGAGTAATGTACCGCATCATGTGCCATCCAGATTTGGTGTCTAAGACCATCCATTACCAGGATAAATAGAAGGGGTGAGAGGGAAAACCCCTGTCGCAAGCCCTTTCCAACACCAAAAAAATAAGTAGGATATCCATTTATAATGATCACAAAATTTACTGACCTCACACAGGCCATGAGCCATTTAGTATTGTGAATATCCATGCCAATCCTATATAGGGCGATGTGGAGGTATGCCCAATAAATGTAGGCATATGATTTCCATAGATATATCTTCATCACTATCACTTCAATTTTTTTAGTGTGAATGGAGTGTATGCACTCCTAGGCCGTAGAGACCACATCATGGATCAACTTGTCATTTAGAAAACTAAACCGTTATTTTGATATGTAAGCCGATAGTACTCATTTGATATGCTTAGAAATGATGTTCAATATCAACTTGTAAGTAATATTACACAGGAATATAGGCCGGAAGTCCATGAAGGATTTTGGGGAAGTCTTCTTGGGGATGAGGGTAATTAATTTTGAATTAATGTCTGCCAGGATTTTTCAAAGTCATCAATATGCCTCGATCATCCTTAATAAATCATATGCAACAATATCATAAAAGTGAAGGAAGAATTCTTTAGTCTAGCCATTTGAGCCCGGATATTTATCCTTTGAAAATTATTTAAGAACCTTGTGTACCTCCTCTATATCAATAAGATGGAATAGAAACTGGTTATGAGCAAGATCAAACATTACAGGGTATCATTCAGACCTCCATATCTGATCTTCTATATGGATTCCTTCTCTAGATTTGTAAAAATTTTCAAAGTGTGATTGTGCCTCCTACTGGATGTCTGCTATGTTATATACATAGTTATTTTTGGCATCCCAAACCTTCCAAATTGTATTGATTTTCCTCCTGTGGTTAGCATACTTGTGAAAACAAACTTTATTTTTGTCACCCTCTTTTAGTGATAGGGTGCAACTATTTAGTCTTCATGTGACCTCCTGTACGTATAGAATCTGATTTTTTTCTCCTCCATCTTCTTCAATTTTTTTTGTGATTTTAAAGGGCAAAATACCGCGTTCCATTATTTTTCCTAGGTGCTCCGTGTTGAGAATTAGGTAGGGTAGAGTTTAATTCAATTCTCTTTCTTGATAACTAATTTTTTTATACTTGTTATTCTTCTATTACTTAGATCTTATCTTTATTAGCTTATTATTTCTTTCATCAAGTCAATTATCAAAACACAAGAGACACATAATTTTGGTTCTTCAAGCTAGGGCCAAAACCTCTCCCTCTTGGAGAGGAAAACCCGAAATTAATTCTTCTTCCATATCTTCAATTTATAAGTACCATGACCATGACACAAACCTTTGACACAAGCTTGCCTCCAAGACTCTTGTCACTTATCTTCTAGGCTCCTTATGATGAACTTATTTTCTGCATTGTCCGGCACCAGTCATAGAGAAGCTCGGACCCTAGCCTTCTAGCCTCGATCACCTAGAAAATCCTCATCGGCTTACTTTTCAGTATCCTTGATATACTAGTAGGATACTTATTTCTAGTTGTGACGCCTTCTTCTCCACACTATGTATCTGTCCTAGGCTTCTTTCCAAACAAGGTGAGACTCACACTAATTTCAACCTCCTTTACGCACTGTATATTTATGAGATATCCGAGATATAACATTTGAGTAATAGACCTAAGTTTTCACTCCTTGTCAGGTACTTATCTCTCATTATCAAGATACCTACTACAGTTCTGATGTGTGACCCAAAACAAAAATATGAGACTATTAACCTAAAAAAGAGATCCAAAGGATCTCTCTTCCTTCGATAGATATGCCTCTTTCCTCACTGTACTTTCACTCTCTTCTTCGCATAAAATTGCAAACTATTCCTTTTGTAATCTTAGACTTATCTGAATCCATTCCTTTATACATTGGAATTTCAGAATACACCCGAGCTGATATGCTATACCTCTTCTCTAGAATGCCACCTTTTCTAGCACTAAATTGAAGCCCTTAATCTCGCACTTTTCCACAAAAGTGATTCAAAATTCTTGTTCAATAATGAGGCCACAGTCCTATATATATGGATCGTCTTTCTATGCCTGGGCTGACATGATATATGATTATAGGCTGACTTCTACAAGGAGTATATACATCATACTTTGTGTTGACTTGGTGGAGTGTTTAGACAAGGTCTTGGAGCATGCAATTATATCAACAATTTCTCCCTTTAAAAGTGTAACATCACTTCATATACATGACTCTTAAATTATATTTATGACAAGATGAAAAACTCCTAAATACATCAAAAAGAAGTATTTGACCTATAATAAAAACTTCCTTTCTCATGAAACCTATGAGGCAAGCATTACAAAATACATTTTATTATATTTGTCTCCTTCATAAAATAAATTCATAATTACTTTTCATTATGAAGACCGAACCTAGTTACACTTTCCAAAACTCCATCTTAAGCATCTATTATAACATCATCTTAACCAACATTGCTACAGTGCAAGGCTTTGACTAACAACTTCATCTCTCCTTGAGACCAAGAGCTACAATGCTGTGAAAGCAATGATTATAGTCACCTTCATCATTTTCTCCAAGGTACATACTCCACCTAGGTGTTCACTGAGTATGACCCCTAAGGAAAATTCTTATTAGGATAACTAATCCTCAAATAATTTCTATCCTTTCATGACTACTTTTTCCATAGATGCCCTAATACATCCCAAAAGAATATTGGATGCCAGATAATTTCCCAATCCCGCATTATGTATCCCAGAATGATGTGTATATCTCTCACTCTTAATGAGGGAGAACATATTCCTAAGCTTCCCTCTTGGCTTAGGAACTTCAAGTTTCTTCCAACTAAGAAACTTATTAACTAGGCTCCCTCTTACCCAATGATTTGTCAAGGGTCCTAGGGACTTGCTTCCAATCTCCCTCTTAGCTAAGGACGTGTCAAGGATCCTAGGGAACTTCTTTCAAGTTTCTATCAAATAGGAAACTTATTACCAGAGTCCTGCTTAATTAGGGACCTGTAGCAACAATGATGAAAACATTTAGCTTCTCATGAAAGACTCCTTCTATTGATGTCATGAATTGAGTAGTCTTCATCTTACACCAATTTTTGGTCATCTAACCATTTACAATTAGAAGGATCAAATTACGCCATGTAAGACCAATTTTACCATAGTAAAATTTCTTTCACTATAACAAATAATTTAATAAACCATTTTTTACTAAGCTATTTCTGATTCAAACAAGAAACCCTGTGAGGAATAATTAAATAAATCCTTATTTATTTGATTTTCCTCTAGGAATAATTAATTAAACCACTGTTAAATAATATTGTTGGTAATATTTGACCCAATTATCAGAAAAAATTAGATAAATAACTATTTTTCTTATTTTTCTCTGGGAATGATTAATTAAATCATTATTTAGCTATTATTTATTGTTAAATTTGACTAAATTACCTAGAAATAATTAAAAAAAATCATTGTTTGTTAAATTATTCCTTAACCCATTCTTGAAATGATAAATAAATCATTTATCTATTTATTATTTCTAAATAAAGATATTTATCCAATTTAAATACCTTTTTCCCTCCAACAAAATATAATAAAATATTCCAAGCAATTAGATCTAGATATTTGTTAATAATATTTTATTATTTGCCATTATTTAGGATAGCTCAATATTTTGGTAGAAATAGGAGGCTTTTCCATTCGTTATTGACTTTGATCACTTTCATTGTCGCACTTTGATCATTCTCATTGCTACTACTATTTTCTTGCTTCTTGAGCTCCCATAGAGTTCAACAAGTCTTGGGTTTTATACACCATTGAGAGAGAGAATCTTCTAGATGTGAAGAATTAAGGACAACCAGGAACCCATCCCATTGAGGGGGACTGGTAATATCATTCTCCGTTCCCTTCCCATGTGTTAATACATATAAATTATTGATATATCTTGTCTTGTCCATTGGATATTTGGAGGGAATCTTATTTCTTTTCATTGTTTAACTGCTTTTACTGCATAGATCTGGGTTGTGTTGCATTTGTTTCGACTATCTATTGCATATATAAGGAAGTTAGGTAGCCATATTTATTTTTAGGGTTATTTTTCGCACACAGCTAAAGTGAGCTCTTTTTGTACACTTATGTTAGGAATTTACGCTAATAAATGGCGACTCCATTGGTCTACGAAACCAAAGATTCTGGGTTCAATCCCCAGTGGATTCGCCATTTTTTAGCGTAAATTATTAATGCAAGTGTACGAAAAGAGCTCACTTTAGCTGTGTGTGACAAATATCCCTAACAACAACGATGGTTTCCTAACTTCCTTAGATCTACAGTAGATAGTCAAAACAAATCCACCAAAACCCAGACTTGGTCCAAATATCCAATGGAAAAGACAAAATATATAAATAATTTGTATGTATTAACACCTGAGAAGAGAACAAAGAATGATGTTACCAATCTCCCTCAATGGGATGGGTTCTTGGCTATCCTCAATGCTTTAGAAAGAGAAGTTTCTCTCTCTCAATGGTGTAGAAAACCCAAGACGTATTGAACTCTATGGGAGCTCAAGAAGCAAGGAAATAGTAGTAGTAATGAGAATGATCAAAGCGTGAAAATGAAAGTAATAAAATTCAATAATGAATGGAAAACCCTCATATTTATAACAAAATATTGAGTTATCATCGTTAATAGCAAATAATAAAATATTATTAACCAAGATTTAGATCTAACAGCTTGGAATATTTTATTATATTTTGTTGGAGGGAAAAGGTATCTAAATTGAATAAATACCTTTATTTAGAAATAATAAACAAATAAATTATTTATCTATCATTTCAAGAATGGAGTTAAGGAATAATTCAACAAATAATGATTTGTTTAATTATTTCTAGGAGATTTAGTCAAATTTAACAAGGAATAATAACTAAATAATGATTTAATTAATTATTCCTAGAGAAAAATAAGATAAATAATGCTTTCTCTAATTATTTATCATAATTGGGTTAAATATGACTAGGAATATTATTTAAATAGTGGTTTAATTAATTATTCCTAGGGGGAAATCAAATAAATAAGGATTTATTTAATTATTCCTCATGGAGTTTCATGTTTGGTCCATATATAACTTAATAAAATATGGTTTATTAAATTATTTATTATGGTGAAAGAAATTTTACTATGGAAAAATTGGTCTTACATGGTGTACTTCGATCCATCTAATTGTAAATGGTTATATGACCAAAAATTGGTGTAACAGATTAGCCCCCAACGTGTGAGCATTAGGAGCTAAGCATATGACTGAAGTACGTTGTAATAACACAATCACTATACACCGAAGGGGCGTGAGAGAGAGAGAGAGATACATAAACGGAGTGAAGCGAGAGAGGATAATAACTGAGGGGGTGATACCTATGAATGCACCAAGTAAGGTGGAATCTTTACAGACCCCTGGTGAAACACTAGTGAGAGGTGTGACTGATTTCTTATCGCGCACAAAAGATATGATAGACTCGGGGGAGGTCTGAGACTTCAATTCATAATATTTCAACTGATAATATTTCAACTGATAATATTACAGTGAACCACTGATGCGACAACAGACATCGCATAGGTATAGCTATGACCCAAGAGGATATTGTAATCCAAGGGGGCATCAATGACTTTAATGTCAAGAAAAACAATCTTTCCTGAAAGAGTGATAGGAAAATTGCGGTACATGCCAAGGGGCTGAGAAGGGTGACCGCCCCAAGCACGCAAAGTGATGGTGGATGGGGCTAAGTTGGGTGATCCGAGTTTGTTCCAAACAAAGGCAGACATCACGCAAGTGGATGTGCCATCGTCAATGATACATTGTGAGCCATTGACATTATGAATCTTGACTTGTATTTGGAAGGTGGCGGATAAAGCTATGAAGGTATGCTCTAGCTTGTCAACATCAAAGATGATAAAACGATCATCCAAAGGATCCACAATGCCCAGAGCATATAATAGAGCTTTTCGTTGAGATGGGAAAAACTGGAGGACTTCCAGCATGGACATGGCAATAGGATATTGTTCCAAATCATTTATTATGTTGTAGGTGTGTAATATTCCTAATTATCCCAAGCTAATAGGAATATACTATTTTGTTTTCATTTTCTTGTTGCAAGAATAGAATTGTAGAGGATAAATTAAACTCCTAAAACAACAAAATAAATACATGCCCATCTAAACAAGGCTAAATCTGGGCTGCTTTAGCAAAACACCCTTATGTGTGAAAGGGACTAAGTCATTTGACTAGGTCAACTGGACCAAATCAATAGTGTTATCTAGATACATTGAACCACCTAGACACACATCGTAGTTTTAGTTGGAGGCTAATCATCTGAATGCAGCTAAATCATTGAGATGGTTTAGGGTTTGGCAAGGATTCCATCTTATTTAAGGAGGAGGAGGACAACATGAGAAGGGTTGTTGTTGATGTTTTTATTTCTGAAGGTATTTTCTGTTTATACATCCCTCATTCTCTAGATGTTTAGCTGAGAATAGTGCTATTTAGCACTTGGGTGTTCCTGATCGGGAATCCAACCTCCTTCCTTGAGAGGTCTCTTGGAGGAGTCTTGCATTACTTGACCACTATCAGGAATTTGGCCAAGCTCTTCTTCCAACTACAACACACATCTTGTTGATGGTTTGGTTGTCCTTGTAAGCTGTAGCAAGTGGAGGCTAGATCTATTCAGATCTAAGCCATTCTAGTGCCTCTTTTTAGCGGGAAAGTTGTCTATCCCCCTGGAAAGAAGTATTGGATGAGGAGAGCTCAGTTTCAGATCCTAGCATCAGGCCACATCATGCTCTAGAGCCTACAATGTAGTCCATCTTCCAGAACTGTGTTATTTGCAAGGAGAAAGTTGCAGGGTCTTTTGGCACATCAAAGAGAAGAGATCTCTAGTGTTGGGAATCTACCCTTCACTATGGTGATCCATGGATTACAGATATAATCCATGTTCCATTCAGATATGATCTAAATACTGATGTATTTTCTCCATAAATTCTGAATCATTCTACAGATCAGCTGCCTTAGTTCTCATGTCTACTTCCTGTACTACATTTTGTGCTGAAAACCCCAAGGGACTTATGAAGAGGAGACTCTATAGTGTACAAATCTGATATAGATCTATAATTTTGTACACAGATCTTCTATAGATATGAAGTGTAACTTACAACTCTTTTTAGCTAATAAAATAATGTTGTCTAGCTTGTACAGTCATATCATATGGTTGCAGCCTCTTATTTTGAGCCAATCTTCATGTAAAGTCTATTGCTTTCTGTTCTGTAATGTAAGGGCCTCAATATAACACTAATTTTCTGTTATAAAAAATCATATTGAGCCTCTATATTAGCCTCCTACATATATTTTGTTGAACTGCGTTATTTTCTGAGTAATTTTGTCACATAGTGTTGCAGTCTCTCTTTGGGCACTTTTTAAGTTGTACTAGGTGTGGGAGATCTGTTTAACCCACCTAGAAAGATTTGTTTTTGATATCCTCTTGGGTTTAGGTCTTAGATACTCAAATCAAAGGGATCCAAGGGATTATTTCAAGATTTGTTGCAGCCATTACTGAAAAATGTGTTTTTCAGGCATGCTTTGCTAGTAGTCCCTATTTGGGGATATTACAGTGGTATGGGAGAAACTATCTTGGCACAGCCTGTGCTTTGCTTATTTAAGAGAAATATGTATTTTCATGGAAGGAAAATATTGATGCGGAAGTGTAGTTACACTGAAGACACAAAAGGCAAGGGTCCAAACCCTTCATCTGGAAGATTGATTGGAAAGGGTTTTCAAAAACTATGTTCCAAACTATGCATGAGTTGAAGAATGAAATTAGGGGAGTGAGGAATGAAAGACCAGAAGATCATTTGAAAATTTTTTCACATAAAGGAAGCCCCACTACTTCATATGATGTGTGTGAGCATTCAGCCACACAATTTTATCTACAACGTTGTAGCATGCCTACATTCCTTGCAAGAGGAGAAGAATATGGAGAGACACCAAAGGAGGAGACTCTTGGTGACTATCTCCAAGAATATGAATCTGAGTCTAAAATATTCAAAGAGAATTTAAGCTTCCCAAAGTTTTTTCAACTAAAAGAAGAGAGAATATCCATGATGATAACTCCATTTCAGAACATCGTTCAAGGGGTTGAAGATATGTTACATGATTTGCCAAGGGAAAAGGACCTACTTCAGCAAAAACCTTCTTCTCAAGGAGAAGACATGAGTGTCCCTTTTTCAAGAAGAGATCAAGTAAATAGATCTCTTATTAATGAGGCATACTCCATTAATGAGGAGAAGAAAGAAGAAGAACTGGAAGGTTCCTCCAGTGCTGTGACAACAGGAGGAAATCTAATTTTATTGAGAGTTGGAGTTGAAGCTATTTCTTCCACTAAGAGGGCTTTTGTATATTTGCAAGAAGGCCCGAAGGATCCTATAAATGAAGAGGATGAGCAGCATGTGTCTATGATGATAGACAAAGAGACAAAACAATGGAGGAATTGTGTTCCAACACTGCATCCAAATTTTGGAACACACACTATGATGGATCAGTCCTTTGTGATCAAGGCTCTTGACACCAAGGAGTTGATGGGTGTTCATGAGTTAACTGCACCTAAAGGGGGCACCTTAGACTGTGAGATCTTGCAGAAGGTGGGTGATGAAGAAGAAGATGGGGGAGTTGCTCCAACTTCTCCTTATCATGATACTTCCACACAGCCATTAGAGATGGATTTGTGCAGTGGAACCAGTCATATTATGTTTCCATCTATTTTCCACATGGGAATGAGCCATGAGACATCATTATCTTGTGGTATACCACCTGGGAGACCACCTGATTTAGATTTGATGAAATATGTTTCATGCATTTATGCTCCTTCTATAGATCCAAGGAGGAAGGGAACATTAGGAGACCATGCTTTAGCGCTGAGAGTATGGGGAAAGTACAAGGAAAGGGAAAGCATTTTCCCCTTAATATCACTATCCATTCTCTCATCTCATACTGCACCGAGAGAAGATGCTGTAAGAATGAATTTTGACACCACAATGAAGCAAGGAAAGAATGCCAACCTTCCATCTTACATCTTTGGCATGGGAGATGTCAAAGAGGAGAAAAATGAGAGGCATGGCCTTCCAGCATACACCTTGGACATGGAGGATGCCAAGGAGAAGAGAAACAACATGGAAGCCACTTCAGTTGACACATTATCAGCACTGTCATTGTTGGGCAAACTAGATCCATATTGGAAGTCCCAACTATTGGTGGAATATTCCAAGGATCTTCATACATGCATGATTCTTGATGACTTTCTACATGATGAGGATTATTCAGCCCAATATGGGGTCATCTATGATCATGGTAGGATCTTACTATCTAGAGCCTCCAAGCTCAAGGAGAAGTTACTACAGTGGGCCTATGTGGAGTTCTGTTTCAGCCATTCTATGAAGCTCAACAACATCATCTTGAGGAGCTATTATTGGGAGGGCTTTGAAGGAGAACTATATCAGCATTGTAAGAAATGCATGTACTTTGTGGAGATGGGGTAGCAACATGACTCTGTTGGAGAGTTAATTCAGCCTTCTCTTTCCCCTCTTGAGGGAGAAGATACATCTATGCAACACTCCATTTTTATGAGGAGGACTATTGGTGAAGAATATGCTGACGTAAAACAAGTTTATTTTTCTAATTGTATGAATTCTTTCACCATGTCTATGTGGGCCATGACTCCAAGGAGGAGTGTTATATCTTGTAAATCTCATGGTAAATATTGGGCCACAACAATTGCTGAACTTGGCCACTCCCTTGGTGGAAAAAGGGAGATCTTGTTTCATTATGGGTGCTTTCCTAAGGCACCAAACATATCTCACACATTCAGCTATAGTGAGATGGCATAGGCTGCAAGAAAGTGGTGGGAAAACCACTTACCACATCTTGGTTTGATGCTGGCAGGAGATGCATTATGCTAGTTCCACATCTGGGACTATGACCCACATCCATATGTACATATTTATGTTTATTTGTACCTTATTTTTCTCCCCTACATTGATTACATGCTTGTACTTTTTATGGGGATATATGGAGGGAGGATGGGAGGTATGCATGTGCCTAATGGGCTGAAGATTCTCCATGTATTTTATGTTACATATTTCGGGGAGAACATTAAGCAATTTATGGTTGTTTCACATGATATATTGTTTCCTTATGGGATGGAGTGCTTACAAACACATCTCATAAGATCTTTGGAGGCACATTTCATGGAGGGTTGGATTGGTGATTACTTAGCTCATGGGAGAAGCTTATCATTTGATGGTATCACCAATGGAGGAGGAGATAAGTTGCAGCACTCGCCTTATCAGTTGCTTGAAGACAAGAAAAATTTTGAAGGGGAGGACTGTAATGTTCCTAATTAGCCCAAGCTAATAGGAATATACTATTTTTTTTTCATTTTCTTGTTGCAAGAATAAATTGTAAAGGAGGATAAGTTAAACTCCTAAAACAGCAAAATAAATATAGGCCCATGTGAACAAGGCTAAATCTGGGCTGCTTTAGCAAAACACCCTTGTGTGTGAAAGGGACTAAGTCATTTGACTAGGTCAACTGGACCAAATCAACAATGTTTTCTAGATACATTGAACCACCTAGACACACAGCACAGTTTTAGTTGGAGGCTAATCATGTGAATGCAACTAAATCATTGAGATGGTTTAAGGTTTGGCAAGGATTCCATCTTATTTAAGGAGGAGGAGGAAATCATGAGAAGGGTTGTTGTTGATGTTATTATTTCTAAAGGTATTGTTTATTTATACATCCCTCATTCTCTATTTGTTTAGCTGAGAATAGTGCTATTTAGCGCTTCGGTGTTCCTGATCGGGAATCCCACCTCCTTCCTTGAGAGGTCTCTTGGAGGAGCCTTGCATTGCTTGACCACTATCAGGAATTTGGCCAAGCTCTTCTTCTAACTACAATGAAAATCCTATTGAGGGCTTGGTTTTCCTTGTAAGCTGCAGCAAGTGGAGGCTAGAACTATTCAGATCTAAGCCATTCTAGTGCCTCTTTTCAGTGGGAAAGTTGTCTATCCCCCTGGAAAGAGATTATTGGATGAGGAGAGCTCAGTTTCATATCTTGGCATTAGGCCACATCATGCTCTAGAGCCTACAGTGCATTCCATCTTCCAGAACTGCGTTATTTGCAAGGAGAAAGTTGCAGGGTCTTTTGGCACATTAAAGAGAAGAGATCTCTGGTGTTGGGAATCTGCCCTTCACTGTGGTGATATGTGGATTACAAATCTAATCCATGTTCCATTCAGATCTCATCTAAATATTGATGTATTTTCTTCAGAAATTCTAAATCATTCTGCATATTAGCTGCCTTAGTTCTCAGATCTACTTCTTGTACTACATTTTATGTTGAAAACCCCAAGGGGCTTTTGAAGAGGAGACTCTATAGTGTACAGATCTGATATGGATCTATATTTTTGTACATAGATCTACTCTAGATTTGAAGTGTAACTTACAACTCTTTTCAGCTAATAAAATAATGTTTTCAAGCTTGTACAGTCATATCATATGGTTGCAGCCTCTTATTTTGAGCCAATCTTCATGTAAAGTCGATTGCTTTCTGTTTTTTAATGTAAGGGCCTCAATATAACTCTGATTTTATGTTATAAACAATCATATTGAGCCTCCATATTGGACTTCTACATATATTTGGCTGAACTGTGTTATTTTCTGAGCATTTTTGTCAGATAGTGTTGCAGTCTCTCTTTGGGAACTTTTTAAGTTATACTAGGTGTGGGAGATCTGTTTAACCCACCTAGAAAGATTTTTTTCTGATCTCCTCTTGGATTTAGGTCTTATATACTCAAATATAAGGGATCCAAGGGATGATTTCAAGAGCTGTAGCATTCATTCCTAAAAAATGCATTTTTCAGGCAGGCCTTGCTAGCAGTCCCTATTTGGGGATATTACAAGGTGTTGGCGGCTTTGGTAGAAGCAGCATTTTGACGTAATGGCCCTTTGGGGATCTTCGGAATAACCTTTTCTTGAGGCTAAGGGATCTGTAAGGGAGAATTGGGTGTCGAAATGGACTCTATGGAAAATTTGGTTTAGGACTCGATCGTAGACATAGCAAGTGGATTTTCATATTGGTGCGACTCAGTATGAAGGTTGACATCAGCAGTATTAACCTTGTCAAAATCATCATGATAATATGTTGCTCAGGAGTACCAGGCTGTGAAGGTTGAGGGGTAGCCTGACCTTGAGGGGGTTGGGCAGCCACATATCATTTCTGAGGGAAATGATTAGTGAACACAACAGTTGCGTTGGCGCAATATTTGGAGGAGTCAAAGTAGTGGCTTGATTTCCTTTAGATGGTTCTTGTGCTTCCCACAACTAGTGCATCTGGGGTAAGAGGGGACAATCATGAGTATAATAGCCATGGAAACCATAGCAAGAACAAGTTGTGTTCGTAATAAAACATATGTTCTACTTGGGTTGATCGCCCTGTTGCTGGTTGTTAGTGTTAGGCTGGTTCCCTTGGAGTGCATTCGGTTGGTTACCTTAGCAACCTTGATTATCCTGCGATGGTTGATTTTGGTTTCATTTCCTCTTTTTCTTTGAATTAGGAGGATTAGTCACACTCTACTGTGCATACACCTAACCTTGAAGGGGAGGTAGCTACTGTGGCAGAGATTGAGAAGGCATGGGAGGTTGGGGTTCTGATGTCGAAGTGGCTAGAGTATCGGTATGTGGATAAGGATAGAAAGGAGGTTGAGAAAAATTTGGATAAATAGTTTGAGAAACAACTATCCCTGACATTGGTTGATGCAAATGGGCAAATTCGTAAGGTGTGCTTTGTCCTGGATACATGTTGTTGAGAAACCAGCTCCAAAAAGAGAAGAAAAGAGATATCAACGCCTTAGAAATAAGCCACTTCAAGGGGGAAACCTCCAATACATTACATGAATGAACAATTCTTGGATGATTCAAATTACAAAACCTCCTTTCTATATATAGGAGTCCATGGGGCCACAATGTAATCCTAGCCGAACTAACAATAATAATTTAAGGGCACAATAATAACAATATGGGGGTTACAAGGGTACAATAATAACAATAAGGGGGTTACACTAACAACAATAAGGGACTATACTAGTAATATAGGGACCCAACATGCCCCTCTCCTTCAAAAAAGTGTTGTCCTCAATGCTTGAGTAGCTCTGGGTGCTTCTGTATAAAATTCTCATCCTCCCATGTAGAATCTTCAGTGGGTAAGTTCTTCCACTTGATGAGATACTCTGAAATCGATCGATTTCGTAACTGTTGAGTTCTTATTTCCGTGACTGCTTCAAGTTCCAATATGATTTTTCCTTCCTCATCAAGTTCTGGAAATATTGTTTGAACTGGAAGATTTTCACCTATAACCTTCTTTAAGCATGAAACATGGAAAATTAGATGCACTCGTGAAGAAGCAGGAAGCTCCAATTTGTATGCCATAGTACCAATATTTTGCAACACCTTGTAAGGACCATAGTACTTTGGCGATAATTTATTATCCTTCTTAGCTTGCTTGAGGGACATTTTTTGTATGGTTGTAGCCGTAAAAATACCCAGTCTCCTACATCAAAACTTCTCTCACTGCGATGTTGATCTGCCTGTTGTTTCATTCGATTTTGTGCCAAATTTAGGTTATCCTTTAAGAGATTGAGAACTTCTTGTTGATGCTCGATGTGATCTTCCACTGCTTGAACCTTCGAATTTTCTCTTAAATATGATGTGATGGATGGTGGATGATATCCATAAAGTGCCATAAATGGAGTCATTTTTGCTGCAGTATGGAAGGAAGTGTTATACCACCATTCAGCGAGAGGTAACCACTTGACCCATTGTGTTTGTTTATCAGATACAAAAACAACGAAGATATCCTTCCAAACATTTATTTACTATCTCAGTTTGACCATCAGATTGAGGATGATAAGATGAGCTATGAGCTAATTGAGTACCCAAACAAGAAAATAACTTTGTCCAAAAATTTCCAGTAAAAATGGGATCTCTGTCGCTCACAATAACCCTTGGGTTTCCATGTAGCTTTTGAATTGTGTCCATAATTGTAGTAGCAACTGTACTTGCTTTAAATGGATGAGATAATGCACAAAAGTGTGCATACTTGGTAAGTCTATCAACTACCACCATGATGACACTCTTTCCTTCGGACTTAGGTAAACCAATGATAAAATCCATTAAAATCTCCTCCCAACGTTGACTTGGAATGGATAAAGGTTGTAGAAGACCCGAGGTCTTAATTGTCTCAACTTTATTCTGCTGGCAAACCAAACATTCCACCACAAACTTTTGAATATCAGATTTAAGGTCATCCCAAAAAAATTATTTCTTCACCCTGTGGTAAGTTTTTAAAAGTCCTAAGTGCCCTCCTAAATGAGAAGTGTGCAATTCCAAAAGAATCTTTTGTTTTAGTTGGGAATTCTTACAAAGATATAGGAGATATTTGTATCATAAGGAATCATTTTTCCAACTAAATGTATCAGATGTACTAGGATCTTACTGCAACTTTTGAATTAGTGTCCACACTTCTTTGTCCTTCTTCCATTCATCTCTTGCTTCGGTTATCCAATCTGGTTGGATAATAGAAATCGAAAAAAGCAATGTTTCCACCTCTTCATTCTTTCTTGAGAGTGCATCTGCAACAACATTTAGCTTCCCTTTTTTGTATATTATTTCAAATTCATAACCCAACATCTTTGTGACCCTTTTTTGTTGCTCTTATGAAGATAGTCTTTGTTCCAAAAGGTATTTAAGACTATCATGATCAGTTTTTACCTCAAAGTGTCTTCCCATTAGGTAAGTTCTCCATTTCTTTAGTGCATGAAGTATTGCTAACATTTCCTTCTCATAAATAGGTTTCTGTAAATACTTTCCTTTGATTGGAATACTTTCAAAAGAAATGGGTCTTCCTTCTTGCATTAAAACAACACCAATTCCATTTCTTGAGGCATCACATTCCACAATAAAGGTTTTTGTGAAGTCTAGCGTAGCTAATATTGGTGCTATGCACATTGCCTCTTTAAGATGTTCAAAGGCCTTAGTTGCTTCAGAAGTCCATGAAAATGCATCTTTCTTCAATAATGTTGTTAGAGGTGCTGCTATTCTCCCATAATTCTTAACAAAATTTCGATAATACCCTATTAACCCAAGAAATCCTCGCAACTGCTTTATGGTTGTGGGGAATTTCCATTCCTTAATGGCTTTAATTTTGTTAGGGTCTACCTTAACACCCTCGTGAGAAACAATATGACCCAAATATTCTACCTCTTATACTCCAAAGAAACATTTGGATGTTTTTGCATATAATTGTTTCTCCTGGAATAGTTTGAGCACCTTGTCAACACGTTGAACATGATCCTTCCAAGACCTGTTGTAGATTAGTATATCATCAAAAAATACTAGCACAAATTTTCTAAGGAAGGGTTTGAAAGTGGAACTCATCAACCCTTGAAATGTAGAAGGTGCATTGGTAAGGCCAAAAGGCATGAACAAAACTTCATAATGACCCTCATGAGTTCGAAATTCTGTTTTCGGAATATCTTTAGTCTTCATTCTAATTTGATGATACCTTGAATGAAGATTCAATTTGGTAACATAAATTGCTCCATGTAATTCATCCAATAATTCATCAATCACAGGAATGGGAAATTTATCTTTAATGGTGAGCTTATTGAGCTCCCTATAATCCAGACACATGCACCATGATCCATCCTTCTTGTGTACCAATACTACAGGAGCAGAGAAAGAACTTTGACTAGGTTGAATTATACTTGCCTCTAACATTTCTGCAATCATACGTTCAATTTCGCTCTTTTGGAAGTAAGGATATCTATAAGGCCTGATGTTTGGAGGAACACTTCCTGGAATCAAATGAATAGCATGACCATGATCACGAATAGGTGGGAGTCCTTTGGGAGTTTCAAACACCTTGGAATGATTGTCCAAGACTTGTTGGAGATCTGCAGAAATAGATGATTTTGATGTTGGAACTTCTAGTGAGCATAATTGTGCAATTACGCCTCGCTGTCCTTTCTTTAGAAGCTTTGTCATGACATTAGAGCTTATTATCCTTCCTGGCTTCCCCGCAATACCCCGTAATTCAACTTCCTTTCCTTCTGAAAAAAATTTCAAGAAAAGTTCTTGAAAATTAAAAGCTACCGTCCCCAAAGATTGTAACCATTGTACTCCTAGTACAGCATCAGCACCTCCCATAGGAATGGAAAGCATTGGACTAGTCAATACATATTCCCCCATGGTTAGCTTGATATTATGGCATTTTCCAGAGCAATTTATAGTTCCTCCATTTGCAACCATCACTTGACATTCTGGTGCTGGGTATAGGAAACAATTCAATTCCTTGGATACCTTACAATGAATAAAATTATGGGTGCTACCTGAATCAATCAACACTATTACCTTTTTCTTCTTGATATGTCCTTCTATCTTGAGAGTTTGAGGAGTGGTAATTCCTGCCAATGCATTACACGATATGGTTGGACTCATTTCTTCCTCTTCTAGGGCTGGTTCCTGGTGTATATCCTCTTCTTGTTCATTTTCTTCTTCCTCTTCACAATCTATGTAAAATAATTTCTTCTCAGCACACTTATGACCTTTAGTGTATTTGCTATCACAATTGTAGTAAATCCCTTTTGCTCTTTTTTCTTCCAATTTTTTTGGTGTCAACCTTGTAGGTTGTTGAAATCTAGGAGTATCAACACTTCCCTCTTTATAGAAGTGAGTGGTAGGCTTCCTTGTCGCCATAATTTTACATTCAATTTTTCTTGCCAACCTGAATGCCTTCTCCAATGAATCAGGTTCCAAAACGCGAACTTCATATTGGATGTTATCCTTTAAAGTGCCTATGAAGAGATCAATCCTGTGTTCCTATGGAATATCAATTACCCTTATATTCAGTTTTTGGAAGTCCTCAATGTGCTCCCCCACTAAACCCTTTTGTTTGAGATTTATCAATTGGCTAAAGAAGGTGTTGCTCTTTGTATCCTCATAATGTGCTATCATTTCCTCCGTAAAAATTGACCAAGTGTCAATTTTTTTACGGGACCAAAGCCATCGATACCATACAAATGTATTTTGTTCTAAATGTAAAGTTGCAATGCGTACCTTTTGTGTGTTTTGCACATTATGGAGATCAAAATATTGCTCCATCTGTAGTATCCATGTTACAGGATCCTTTCCATCAAACTTCCTCATATCCATTTTTGGAATATGTTGGTTCTTCTCGCCAACATTAGATTTTATGAAATCATGATTAACATTTATTTTGTTCTCATCATGAGTTTCCTCTACTATCTTTTCACCATTAGGAAACATTTCTTGTATCAACTTTGTCAAACCTTCCATGTCTACTTTTAGATCATTCTTAATGTTTTCCATTTTAGATTCCATGCCATCTATCTTAGATTCCATGCCATTCTTCAAACCATCCACCTTAGATTCCACGGATTTCTTCAAACCATCCATCTTAGTTTCCACGCCTTTCTTCAAAACTTCCATGTCATTTTTTGTTGCTCTTTGCGAGAGCGAAATTTGTTGCACTTGCTTTTGTAATTTTGATATGTCATGTTGCCATTCTTCATCTTCATGAGTCATAGTAGAGCTTTCTAAAGGCTTAATGGGTGTTGAATTATTTTTAGGGGCCATTTTAGAATCCAATACTGATATATATTCTACAATATTCCCTTGGAATCAATTAAAATTGATTCTTCAAACAAGACTTATGCAATTCGAAAAGAAAAAAAAATACACACCTTTTACTTGCTTTTGAGGAGCTCCATATTGAAATTGAATTATCTCTATAATTACAGATCCTCAATATCTGAAATTCAACCATGTAGTAGCCCTCTGAAGCTTCTTTCAAATTCCATAGGTCTGATCTGATTTGGATTCTTCAAGTCAAATTTATGTCCAATCTCCCACAATGACCCAAATTTGGACTGGTTTAGTAGAGCTAACTTGTACGAATTTCCACGTATCACTGTTTCCTCCTTTCACTCTAAAATTGATAGACCAAAAACTACAGTCCGTGTACTTGTGGCCACTTTTTACAGTATTCCAATCCGATGCTCAAAGAGAGAGCTATGAATATTTTCCCACGATCACCTCTTTGAGATGAAATTGAAAAGCCTCAAAAAGCCCTAACTTCCATAGATAATATCTCTGAAAATATTGAAAACCAATATCTGAAATTTTTTGGCGATGTTCCTCAATATTTTGTCTTCAAACTCTAAAAATTTCAACTTCTGAAACTTTGTAGAAAGAAAATTTATTATGAAAATACCATGATGACATGTTTAGGTTAAATTTAGGAGCCTGCAAAATGACCTAACTTGCACAGATCATATCTTCGAACATATTACGAACCAAGCTCTGAAATTTTTTGACGATGTTCCCCAGGATTTTGGCTTCGCACTCTAAAAATTTCAGATTCTGAACCTTCGTAGAAAAAAAAGTTATAGCGAAAATTCCATGCTGACCTATTTGGAGCAGCGAAACCCTAGAATCTCAAAGCTTTGATACCAAATGTTGTGAAACCAACTCCAAAAAGAGAAGAAAAGAGATATCGACGCCTTATAAATAAGCCACTTTGAGGGGGAAACCTCCAATACATTACATGAATGAACAATTCTTGGATGATTCAAATTACAAAACCTCCTTTCTATATATAGGAGTCCATGGGGCCACAATGTAATCCTAGCTAACCTAACAATAATAATTTAAGGGGACAATAATAACAATATGGGGGTTACAAGGGTACAATAATAACAATAAGGGGGTTACACTAACAACAATAAGGGACTATACTAGTAATATAGGGACCTAACACATGTTGGGAGGAGGGGGATAAGTGTTAGAGGAGATGACCCCTCCCAGAGGGAAACCATAACCAATGGAAGGATGAGTATACGAATTTGAAAGAGATCCAATAATACTGTCACGGTGTGATATTCCCCCAGTTCATTAACACCACCAGGTCTAGGAAGATCCTATAGAACGGTATAAACATAACCAGATTAGGCGTAGATCAAGTAATATTTCAACACGACTTGGAGAGCTTCTTCCTCGGTCTGAGGAAAGCGAGACATGACATCTTTACCAATAGAAGGAAAAATAATTCTGAGAAACCAATCCATATAGACATGATTGTCAAATGTAGGAGCTCGACGCAAGCTCCTCCTTCTATGCCATTCCCAGACATGGACAGAAAGGCTGGTGGCAGAAGTTTGACAGAATGTCATCAACAACTTTATATCGGTATCATAGTGGAGAGGTAGCTAGAAATAGGAAAAACTCTTTAGAAAGAGTCGCAAAAGTGAAATGAGAGGCAGCGGCCTGGTCGACACACCACATTGCAACTTCTCCAGTGAGTGTACGTTGTAATAAACAAGGACAGATGGAGTCATCGGTGAAAGGAGCAGACATGATTAATAAAGTCCTCTCCAGTGTTTCCTTCAAACTTTGGGATGTCTGAAGGAAGCTTAGTTGGCATAGCATGCCAACCTGCATTGCTGATTATAGGGTCGTTAATTAACTAGTTGAAATCGGGGAGGCTTAAACCTGCCATAAAAGGTAGAAAAGGAGTGGCTAGAATAGTTCTGGTAGCGGCTCCACTAGTAGCAGCTCCAGCATTAGGGCCGAGGCTACCACCATTTTGAGGACCAACACCTGCATTGGCACCTAACATGGTGACAGAATGAGGTGGAGGGGAACCATGTTCGGAATTCGAGGAAGGACCCGATGAACCAGAATAGAGTCGGTATGAGGACTCCGTAGAGGACTAACCTGAATTCTACGTGGTGGAGTAAGTCTTGCTAACGGAAACTGAGGATGAAGGCCTTGGAGTCTCTGAGATAAATGCCTTGGGGGCACAACGATGGCAAGACATAGATGACACAAAAAGGTGGAAGAGTGATGAAGAAAGGCTGAGTGAGGCAGATAAATTAACTACGATGTTTATGACTTGTCTTGGCGATGCAAACCAAGCGTTCTTCACTTTAGATGTGTGTGTGTGAAAACCATGTGTTAATTTTGATTAAGCCCAGACGGTTGTATAAATAAATAAATAAAAATTCTAAATAACTGTAAATAAAACTGAAATGAAAGTAAAATAAACATCTACATATGCATAAATTCAAACCAAAAAGGAGGCTTCCCAAAAAAAAATAGTCTAAGGGGTAGGATAAATTAACTCAAAACACACAAGATGGCCAAAATATCTAAGGTCTAAGGGAAAGGGATCGAATGACTCAGATCTACTTAAAAAGGTGCAGAAAACAACAATAAACCAGAGGGAATAATGTTGCAACATGGGAGGTGAAAGGTTAAAACCTTAAGGGAAAGAAAGGGAGCCTTAAGGGAGAGACAAAAAAAAACACAAGGGGGGGATTTGGATGAAATAATAATCGATCAAAAGGGACATGAAAGAAGGATATATCATACCCTAAAAAATGGTTGAAAGCACTACAAAATCTCAGACTACCTACTCAACTAAACCCCTCCTAAAAAGGTGGAAGTGTATTGGAACCCTAAGGGTATTGGTCCTACTTCAGGGAGACATACTGAGCATATCAAAGTCTAAGATGGGCTAAGAAAAAGGTTAGACAACTCTGAATAGTGCTTGTGGAAAACCCTGACTATCATAGAAAAAATTCTGAAAAAATTTGCAACTCGCACAAATTGCAGTTTTTGGGCCAAAACGTGCGAGTTCCAGATCTGGGATCTTAGGGTGGCAGGTTGAGGAAAAAATTCCCGTCTCTGGCGCAACTGATACCTGTTACCTGCAGAAAACACCCGAGGGGATGAGACCTACAAATGATATAAGTCTCATTTTACTAGGTGAAACATTATTCTTTGTACTTTGTCATCTCACCAAGCGTAGATATGCCTCCCCCACCTCATTGAGAATAGGTACCCAAACATTAAAGGAGAATTAAATCATTTTTAAGTCTCGCCCCCTCATTTATTTTCCTCTCTTGCTTCACTCTATATATATATATATATATATATATATATATATATATATATATATATATATATATATATATATATATATATATATATCTATATCTATATCTATATCTATATCACTCCGCTTCAGTGTCTAGTGATTGTGTTCTTACAACGTACTTCGGTCATATGATTAGCTCCTAAAGCTCGCACATTGGGGGGTAATTTTTTACGCCAATTTTTGGTCATCTAACCATTTACAATTGGATGGATCAAAGTACAGCATGTAAGACCAATTTTACCTTGGTAAATTTTCTTTCACTATAATAAATAATTTAATAAACCATATTTTGTTAAGTTATTTCTGGTTCAAACAACAAACCCCATGACGAATAATTAAATAAACCCTTATTTATTTGATTTTCCTCTAGGAATAATTAATTAAACCATTGTTTAAATAATAGTTCTGGTTATATTTTACCCAATTATGAGAAATAATTAGATAAATCATTATCTATCTTATTTTTCTTTAGGAATAATTAATTAAATCATTATTTAGTTTTTTTCCCTTGTTAAATTTGACTAAATTACCTAAAAATAATTAAACAAATCATTATTTGTCAATTTATTCCTTAACCCCATTCTTGAAATGATAAATAAATCATTTATTTTTTTATTATTTCTAAATAAATGTATGTATCCTACTTAAATACCTTTTCCCTCAAACAAAATATAATAAAATATTCCAAGCACTTAGTTCTAGATCTTGGTTAGTAATATTTTATTATTCTCCATTATTGAGGATAAATCAATATTTTGTTATAAATAGGAGGGTTTTCCATTCATTATTGACTTTGATCACTTTCATTGTTGCGGTTTGATCATTCTGATTTCTACTACTATTTTCTTGCTTCTTGAGCTCCCATAGAGCTCAACACATCTTGGGTTTTCTACACCATTGAGAGAGAGAAACTTCAGGATCTGAAGCATTGAGGACAACCAAGAACCCATCCCATTGAGGGGGATTGGTAACATCATTATTTATTACCTTCTCAGGTGTTAATACATATAAATTATTATTGTATATCTTGTCTTTTCCATTGGATATTTGGAGCAAATCTTATTTCTTTTTACTGTCTAACTTCTTTTACTACATAGATCTAGGTTTTTGTTGCATTTGTTTCGACTATCTATTGCAAATATAAGGAAGTTTAAAAACCATATTTGTTAGGGTTGTTTTTTACACACAGCTAAAGTGAGCTATTTTCGTACACTTGTGTTAAGAATTAAATTAACACTTCAAATTTGGGATCTCTACATAGGGCACAGATCATCCATCACTTTCATCCATGATTCATGTTTTCAGAAAGTGATCCATCAATATTTTCATCTGGTCAAGATTCATGTCATGTTGCTCTTCTTTGGACCATATTTCTTTCAAGTATCTCTCATTTTTCCATATGGTTATCATTTTTGGAAGGCATATACTTCCCTTTAACAATCTTGCATAAGCTCATCAGGTATTGATTAATTATAAATATGAACTATTAAATCAAAAGTTACATTAGTGATGATATTTGAACATGATATCTTCTTGTAGGAATCGACATCCTTTATTTACAGATTGAGACATCTCCTAAATATATGTATTCTAAAGTGTCTCCGTATTTTCCAAACTTCTATTAGAGTCTACATATATTTCCAGGAGATCTCCTAGTCAACTATTCTTGGCTTCCTTTTTTGAAGCCAACTCCAAAAATAGAATAAAAGAGATCAGCGCCTTAGAAATAAGCCACTTCGAGGGGGAAACCTCCTTTACATTACATAAATGAACACTTCTTGGATGATACAAATGAAAAAATCTCCTTCTATATATAGGAGTCCATGGGGTCACAATATAATCCTAGCTGACCTAACAATAATAATGTAAGGGCACAATAATAACAATATTGGGGTTACAGGGGTACAACAATAACAATAAGGGGGCTACACTAATAACAATAAGGGACTACACTAGTAATATAGGAACCTAACATGCCCCTCTCCTTCAAAAATGTGTTGTCCTCAATGCTTGAGTAGCTCTAGGTGCTTCTGTATAAAATTCTCATCCTCCCATGTAGAATCTTCAGTGGGTAAGTTCTTCCACTTGATGAGATACTTTGAAATTGATCGATTTCGTAGCAGTAGAGTTCTTGTATCCGTGAATGCTTCAGGTTCCAATATGATTTTTCCTTCCTCATCAAGTTCTTGCAATATTATTTAAACTGAAATTTTTTCATCTATAACCTTATTTAAGGACGAAATATGGAAAATTGGATGCACTCGTGATGAAGCAAGAATCTCCAATTTGTACGCCATAGTACCAATCTTTTGCAACACCTTGTAAGGACCATATTACTTTGGCGATAATTTATTATCATTCTTAGCTTTCTTGAGGGACATTTGTTTTTATGGTTTTATCTGTAAAAATACCCAATCTCCTACATCAAAAATTATCTCACTGTGATGTTGATATGCCTGTTGTTTCATTCGATTTTGTGCCAAATTTAGGTTATCCTTTAAGAGTTGGAGAACTTCTTGTTGATGCTCGATGTGATTTTCCACTAATTGAATCTTAGAATTTTCTCTTAAAGATGATGTGATGGATGGTGGATGATATCCATAAAGTGCCATAAATGGGGTCATTTTTGCTGTCATATGGAAGGAAGTGTTATACCACCATTCAGCGAGAGGTAACCACTTGACCCATTGTGTTTGTTTATCATATACAAAACAACGAAGATATCCTTCCAAACATTTATTCACTATATCAGTTTGACCATCGGATTGAGGATGATAAGATGAACTATGAGCTAATTAAGTACCCAAACAAGAAAATAATTCCGTCCAAAAATTTCCAGTAAAAATGGGATCTTTGTCACTTACAATAATATTTGGGTTTCTGTGTAGATTTTGAATTGTTTCCATAAATGTGGTAGCAACTATGATTGCTTTAAATGGATGAGATAATGCACAAAAGTGTGCATACTTGGTAAGTCTGTCAACTACCACCATGATGACACTCTTTCCTTCAGACTAAGGTAAACCTGTGATAAAATTCATTGAAATCTCCTCCCAACATTTTCTTGGAATGGATAAAGGGTCTTAATTGCCTCAACTTTAATTTTTTAGAAAACCAAACATTCCGCCACAAACTTTTGAACATTAGATTGAAAGCCATCCTAAAGAAATCCTTTCTTGACCCTATGGTACGTTTTTAAAAATCATGAGTGTCCTCCTAAACAAGAAGTGTGCAATTCCAAAAGAATCTTTTGTTTTAGTTGGGAATTCTTACAAAGATATAAGCGATCTTTGTACCATAAGGAATCATTTTTCCAACTAAATGTATCATATGTACTAAGATCTTGTTGCAAATTTTGAATGAGTGTTCACACTTCTTCATCATTATTCCATTCATCCATTTCTTCGGTTATCCAATCTGGTTGGATAATAAAAATGGCACAAAACAATTCTTCAACCTCTTCATTATTTCCTGAGAGTGCATCTACAACAACATTTAGATTCCATTTTTTGTAGATGATTTCAAAGTCATAACCCAACATCTTTGTGACCCATTTTTTTTTCTCTTTTGAAGATAGTCTTTGTTCCAAAAAGTGTTTAATACTATCATTATTAGTTTTTACCTTGAAGTGTCCTCCCATTAGGTAAGGTCACCATTTCTTTAGTGCATGTAGTGTTGCTAAGAATTCCTTCTCATAAATAGCTTTCTGTAAATACATTCCTTTGATTGGATGACTTTCAAAAGTAATGGGTTTTCATTCTTGCATCAAAACAACACTAATTCCATTCCCTGAGGCATCACATTCCACAATAAAGATTTTTGTGAAGTCTGGCGTAGCTAAGACCGGTGTTAGGCACATTGCCTCTTTAAATGTTCAAAGGCCTTAGTTGCTTCAGGAGTCCATGAAAATGCATATTTCTTCAATAATGTTGTTAGAGATTCTTCTATTCTCCCATAATTCTTAACAAAATTGCGATAATACCCTGTTAACCCGAGAAATCCTCACAACTGCTTTATGGTTTTGGGGACTTTCCATTCCTTAATGGATTTAATTCTGTTAGGATCTACCTTAACACCCTCATCAGATACAATATGACCCAGATATTCCACCTCTTGTACTCTAAAGAAGCATTTGGATGTTTTTGCATATAATTTTTTCTCCTCCAATAGTTTGAGCACCATGTCAACATGTTGAACATGATCCTTCCAAGACTTGTTGTAGATTAGTATATCATCAAAAAATACTAGGACAAACTTTCTAAGGAAGGGTTTTAAAATGGAATTCATCAACCCTTGAAATATATAAGGTGCATTGGTAAGTCCAAAAGGCATGACCAAAAATTCATAATGACCCTCATGAGTGCGAAATGTTGTTTTCGTAATATCTTCAGTCTTCATTCTAATTTGATCATATCCTGAATGAAGATCCAACTTGGTAAAATAAATTGCTCCATGTAATTCATCCAATAATTCATCAATCATAGGGATGGGAAATTTATGTTTAATAGTGAGCTTATTGAGCTCCCTATAATCCAGACACATGCACCATGATCCATCCTTCTTGTGAACCAATACTAGTGGAGCAGAGAAAGAACTTTGACCAGTTTGAATTATACCAGCCTCTAAAATTTCTGCAATCATACGTTCAATTTTGCTCTTTTGGACATAAGGATATCTATGAGGTATGATTCTTGGAGGAGAAATTCCTGGAATAAAATGAATAGCATGATCATGATCACAAATAGGTGGGAGTCCTTTGGGAGTTTCAAACACCTTGGAATGATTGTCCAAGATTTTTTGGAGATCTGGAGAAATAGATGATTTTGATGTTGGAACTTCTAGTGAGGATAATTGTGCAATCACACCTCGTTGTTATTTCTTTAGAAGCTTTTTCATGACATTAGAGCTTATTATATTTCCTGGCTTCCCTGTGATACGTCGTAATTTGACTTCCTTTCCTTCTGAAAAAAAAATTCTAGAAAAGTTATTGAAAATTAAAAGAAATCGTCCCCAAATACTGTAACCATTGTACTCCTAGTACAACATCAGCACCTCCCATTGGAATGGAAAGCATTGGACTATTCAATACATATTCCCCCATGGTTAGCTTGATATTATTTTATTTTCCAGAGCAATTTATAGTTCCTCCATTTTCAACCATCACTTTACATTTTGGTGTTGGGTATAGGAAACAAAATTCCTTGACTACCTTACAATGAATAAAATTATGGGTACTACCCAAATCAATTAACACTATTACCTTTTTCTTCTTGATATGTCCTTCTATATTTAGAGTTTGAGGAGTGGTAATTCCTTCCAATGCATTACATGATATGGTCAGACTCATCATTTATTCTTCTAGGGTTGGTTCCTGGTGTATATCCTCTTCTTTTGAAGTTTCTTTTTCATTTTCTTCCTCCTCTTCACAATCTATGTAAAATAATTTCTTCTCAGCACACTTATGACCTTTAGTGTATTTTCTATCACAACTGTAGCAAAGCCCTTTTTCTCTTTTTTCTTCCAATTGTTATGGTGTCAACCTTGTAGGTTATGGAAGTCTAGGAGTAGAAACACTTCCATCTTGATAGATGTGAGTGGTAGGATTCCTTTTCACCATAATTTTACATTCAAATTTTCTTGCCAACCTGAATGCCTTCTCCAATGAATCAGGTTCTCAAAGGTGAACCTCATGTTGGATTTTATCCTCTAAATTCCCTATGAAAACATCAATCCTATGTTCTTCTGGAATATCAATTACCCTTATATTCATTTTTTGGAAGTCCTCAATGTGCTCCACCACTCAAATATTTTGTTTGAGATTTATCAATTGGCTAGAAAAGGTGTTGCGCTTTGTATCCTCATAATGTGCTATCATTTCCTCCGTAAAAATTGACCAATTGACAACTTTTTTACAGGAGAAAAGCCATCGATACCATATAAATGTATTTTATTCTAAATATAAAGTTGAAATGCATACCTTTTGTGTGTTTGGCACATGATTGAGATAAAAATATTTCTCCATCTGTAGTATCCATGTTACGAGATCCTTGCCACCAAACTTCCTCATATCAATCTTTGGAATATGGTGGGTCTTCCATCCAACATTAGAGTTTATGAAATAACGATTAACATTTATTTTTTCTCATCATGAGTTTCCTCTACTATATTTTCAACATTAGGAAACATTTCTTGTATCAACTTTGTCAAACCTTCCATGTCTGCTTTTAGATCATTCTTCATGTTTTCCATTTTTTCTTCCATGTCATCCATATTAGCTTCCATGCTATCTTCCATGCCAGCTTCCATGCAATTCTTCAAACCATCCATATTAGCTTCCATGCCTTTCATCAAAACTTCTATTTCATTTTTCTTTCTCTTTGCGAGAGCGAAATTTGGTGCACTTGCTCTTGTAATTTGGATATCTCATGTTGCATTTATTCATCTTCATGAGTCATAGCAGAGCCTTCTAAAGGATTAATGGGTGTTGAATTATTTTTAGGGGGGGTTTTAGAACCCAATATTGATATCTATTCTACAATATGCCCTTGGAATCAATTCAAACTGATTCTTTAAACAAAACTTATGCAATTCAGATAATAAAAAAAAAGGAAGAAAAAAAAAAGATACACACCTTTTTCCTGCTTTTGAGGAGCTTGATATTTAAACTGAATTATCTCTATGATTTAGGATATTCAATATCTAAAATTCAGTCTTGTAGTAGCCCTATGAATCTTCTTTTAAATGCCACAGGTCTAGCCTGACTTGGATTCTTCAAAGAAAAGTTATGCCCAATCTCCCACAATGTCCTAATTATGGACCGGTTCAGTAGAGTGAAATTTTACGGTATGCCAAGTGTCACTGTTTACTCCTTTAGCTCTCAAATTGATATACAGGAAACTACAATCTATTTCCTTGTGACCAATTTTTACAGAGTTCCAATCTGATGCTCAGAGAGAGAGTTATGATGATTTTCCCACGGTCGCATCTTTGAGATGAAATTCGAGAGCCTAAAAAAACCATACCTTCCACAGATCATATCTCTAAAAATATTGCGAAGAAAGATCTGAAATGTTTACACGACATTCCTCAGGACTTCAGTTTCTCTCTGTGAAAAATTCAACTTCTGAGCCTTGGTAGAAAAACATTTATAGCAAAAATTCCACGATGACCTCTTTAGGTGAAATTCAGGAGCCTGAAAAAACCCTAACTTCAACAGACCATATCTCCAAAAATATTACGAACCAAGATTTGAAATTTTTACACGATGTTCCTCAAGATTTTGGCTTTTCTCTGTAAAAATTTCAGCTTCTGAACCTTCGTAGAAACAATTTATAGCGAAACTTCCATGATGGCCTATTTGGAGTAGTGAAACCCTAGAATCCGAAGCTCTGATACCAAATGTTATGAAACCAACTCCAAAAATAGAAGAAAAGAGAGATCAATGCCTTAGAAATAATACACTTCGAGGGGGAAATCTCCTTTACATTACATAAATGAACAATTCTTGGATGATACAAATGACAAAACCTCCTTCTATATATAGGAGTCCATGGTGTCACAATGTAATCCTAGCCGACCTAACAATAATAATGTAAGGGCACAATAATAACAAAATTGGGGTTACAAGGGTGCAACAATAAAAATAAGGGGGCTACACTAACAACAATAAGGGACTACACTAGTAATATAGGGACCTAAAATCCTTCCTCCACACAATTTTATTTCACTCCCAGAAACTTACACTCAGCAATTCAATCACCTCATATTCCACACGACAACATATCATGTTGATTTTATCTAGTGTAGATCATATCGTTTTCCAACCTGTGCATCCGAAAAGTTTCTTCTTTCTTATTTTGATTATACTTCCAAAGATAGAAGTATACTACCTACAACCATATAACCTCATAGCATCGATTGTCAGCATATATATATATATATATATATATATATATATATATATATATATATATATATATATATATATATATATACACACAATTTCACATACCTGATTCTTTTCCATTTGAGTCATACTGCAACATGTTTCGTTTATAATGAAGAGTTTCAATCCTTGACCTACTTCATCAATATGTCATAAAATCCTAATCCCATAATTTCTGCAAGTTATAATTCTCGAAGAAACCTTTTCTTTTCTTTAGAACCTGTAAATCCAAAGAGGATTCCATTACAAAATTTCAACACTTGTTTCCCTATTTATTATTGAATGAAGACCTTTTATTTTGATGACTACCTTCTATAAATTTTGTTTTGAATGAGGTTCTCAGGAACCACTTATAACATAGATGTCACATATGTGTTGCAGACATGCTCCTACAACGAGTGCTCCTCCTTCAATGCTTCCATCATGATGTCAATCCCGGATTTATGCATGTATCTAATATACAATGCTTCCTAACATACTATTTTACAATTGGAAGAAACCTCTTAAAGAGGAAGATGATCTAAATCATAGTAGATATCTTTCACTTCTTCTTTCTTAGATTTATTTTGCATCAAGTTCTTTCCTTTCTTAGGTGACATGGAATTCTTCCATTTTCCTCTTTTCCTTATTATGTTTGGGACAATCCTTTCTATAGTGCTCACACTAGTACAAAATGGCTAATTAGTTACTAAAAATATGACTAAATGTTTCATATAAATGACCATTTTTCGGTCGGTGACTAGTAGTACCTAATTTATGGTATATTATAACGCGACCAATGTTTAGTAATTTTTAGCTTAGTCATTAATTTTTTGTCTCAATTTCATCATTTAGTAGTATATTTAGTCATAAATTTGGTCATTGATTTAGTCATTAGTTGCCACAATTAATGACCAAATATACAACAAAATATATTACTATATGATCACCCGAGAAAACCAATTAATGACCAAAGAAATATGACCAAAATGTTGGTCATGTTATAAGATACTGTAAATTAGCTACCAATAGTCATATATATGCAAATTTTAGTCATTGTTTGAAACCAATTAATGACCAAAGAAATATGACTAAATGTTGGTCATGTTAGAAGATGTTGTAAATTAGTTACTAGTAGTCGTATATATGCAAGTTTTAGCTATCATTTGTAATCACAAATTTATCATTTAGTAGTTTATATTATTTCCATTTTCTTTCATTAATAATCATTATAAACAACTAATTTATTCGTATTCATTTTATTTGAGTTCATCACTAGTCAATATAAAATACTAGTTTAGTAGTTTTAGACTGATTTTATGTGTTCATTATTAATAAACATAAATTAATTAGTATGATTTTGGGACTAAATTAAAAAAAAAAATCATACAATGTGCATGCTTATATAATATAAAAACAGAAAGTTACATATGTTAATTACAATACTAAACAATATCAAGTGCAACTATAAATAATTTCAACCACATAAATTATATTATATGGAATGTCAAGTATGACAATATGAGTTTCCAAATTAATATTTGTTGTACTAAAATTTACACATGAAATGTTGTTTCATTACTTCAAAATTTATTATTATGTTTCCAAGGCATTTCAATTGAATTCACCAACTCTGAGGACTTGACCATCATTCTCTATGTGTTTTCGTATGTAGGATATTGGCTCTAAGGGTATCACTAGACCTATTCTCTCCTCTCTCTCTCTCTCTTTTTGTTTTTGTCGTTACAATGTTATTGTTCTACTCTTTATTCAATTCTTGCTTCTTACCATCAACATTGAGTTCCTTTTATGGAAACAAAAGAAGATACATCGCAAAGTGCAATCCATGAAAGACGATGAACAGTAGAATATATACTGAAATAGACTATGAAGAATTTATGCGACATATACCTCAATATCAACAATGTCAAAGCCAGTTTACCCCATAAACGCAAGAAACTTGATCAAGTTTTCTTCAGTTGGGTGACAGTGGCCATTATGTGGCTAGATTACCTGTATAAAAAAAAAACAAATAAATTTTCACCATAAAAAATAACACCGTAGTAACTTAGTATTCAACTTTCAGGGAAAGCATAGGCACAATCATGTCAACCAATTTACATGATAAAAAGATTAAGTTGTAGGTAACTTGTAAAAACAAATAATCTAAGATGTGATGTCTAATCCTTGTCATTTTATTCACAACAACATTTCATTCTCTAACTCATGAACTTGGTCAAGTATATAAATAACATGTGCTCAAATAACAACATGAAAGTGAATTTTTCTAATAGTAATGAAAATATTTTAACACAAAGAAAATAAAAGGACTTCAATCAATATCGTGTAATACTAGTTCCATCTTCAAGATTTGACTTTTGTTTAAATGGACATGATACCAATTATTTTCAATTTTATAGTTAAAAGACAGAAAAATCAAAAGAAATGTTCAAAATACAATCAAACAATAAAAAGAAGATATCGTGGAATGGATATTGCAATTATAAAAATATTGTTTACTTGTCCATCGATGTCTTTTCTGGCATTCCTAAAACATTTGCTTGCCAAAAATAACCATGAGGTGAAAGAATCACAACATTAAAAACCATAGGAATCCATACTAGAAACATCTCCAAATTCGATGGATCAGGTGCTTGAAGTATCTCCAACAACAAATGAATCATATCCAGGTCATGTTATGGCTTGTCTCCCCATCCCTTTTCCAATCACATTTCATGTAACCTACGAACACCAAATTCAAGCAACAGTCAAACGAGGGCATTGACAATTTTTTTTATCCTTTATATATATAAAATTTAAATCTAAAAAACTTTTAACAAAAAACAACTACAATACTAATATTATCAATTTTTGGATTTTTTTAAAATGGATATGATACCAAGTATATTCAATTTTATAGTTAAAATAAAAAACAAAACCAAAGTAAAAGTTCAAAATACAATCAAACAATAAAGAGAAGATATCATGGAATGGGCATTGCAATTATAAAAAAAAATTTTACCTATCCACTAGTGTCTGGCATTCCTAAAATTTCTTTCCCAAAATAACCACAAGGCGAAATAATCACAAAATTAAAAAACATAGGAACCCTTCCTAGAAACATTTCCAAAGATGATAGATCAGGTGTTAGAAGGATATCCAACAACAAATGAATCATATCCAATAAATTCTATGCATTATCTCCCCATCCTTTTTCCAGTCCCATTTCTTGTAATATTCCCACACCAAAGTCCAGTAACATTCAAACGGAAGATTTTATATTTTTGTAGAAAAAATGGATTTTTCCAAGCATGCTAACTGCAAGGAACAAATATTCATAAATATTTGTAGAAAATAATATTAAAAGATTTTACATTTTTGTAAAAAAAAAAACATTGGAGATTTGTCAAATAGGTTAATTGAATGGTACAAAAGTTGTTTCCGCAAATATATCCATAAATAAAATGGATCTTACTCATAATTTTTATATAATATTTTTCAAGGAGGAAACATGTACAGATTTGGATTCCAATTTGTGTGAACATTTGACATATTTGATGCAGATTCGGTTTTGTTCTTCTTTATTTGAGCTTTGAAGGCCCTTCATCTGGTGAGCTTATAATAAGAGTACCTCTACCACCATAACCTTTACACGAAGTTGGTGCTTGACTACTTCTATTCCTACAAGTTGCTACGAATGCAAAACAACGAAGGTCAACCCACACAGTATAAATTTACAGACATTGATTGTTAACCCAACCATTATGAATGTGAAAGGGACTTTTACTACTTGGAGCATTTGGAGGGCCTACAATGTTTCGTAGAATATTAAACTAGAAATGCCAAGGCTTTGAAGTTGGTTTACTTTGAATGATCACTCTTTATGGTGTCCTCATCCTACTTAATGAAATAAAATTCAAGACGACATGGTTCTTGGTCCTTTCATTTTTCAAAAGAGGGATTAATAATATCAAATACATTTTTTATTCTCAGACACGGGAATGTGTCTTTTTTCCTAGGTAGAAAAAAATTTCAATGTAGCTAATCTTCATAGACATGTCATTGAACAGGTCAAGGTGATCATCCCCAACTTACTCTTCATGAAATTAGGCTTGAAATCATCTACAACCTAGTGGATGGAGTTGAAATAGGGCTAGGTTGATGCCTTTAAAAAATACATGCCATTGAATAACACTCACCAGGTTATGCGAGCAAATAAAATGGGAGAATTTTTTTCTCCTAGAGGTTACCCACGTGGGTGTGTAATACTCACTACACCCATTTCCTAATAGGTTTCTCTATTAGGGTACAAAGTGTCCTAGGCCATCAAATTCCCTATAGCTCAATAGATTATTAGAGCTGGAATTCTATTTATTGGGTGTAAGAAAATAAATAATTCTTGTTTAGATTTTAACAAGGGCCAACATGCTCATATTTGTTATTTGGAAAACAAAGAAATTACTAATGGAATTCTATTATCTCTCATACTCCCTCTGCTTTCTCTATGGAATCACAAATTTCTAGTAGAATTCCAAGGTACAAAGCTAGTTGTGTTGATCACTAAAGGAAATCATCACCATAGATAGACCATGTAGCCCTCCACCACTGCCCCATATTGATAATTTTTTAACACTTGCCCTCGTTATTTCAAAGAAAAAGAATCCAACCAAAGATGTTTATCATGTTAATGATGGTTGAATTTACATTATCACAATTGTTTAGGCAACAAATGATTGTTGGGGGCCATTCCTAATGACAAATAAGATACCCATTTAATTGCAGGTTTCATCATGATAGTTTATAGTATATTGTTTGGAAATGTGTGAACACTGCTTTTGTGCCTTTATGGAAATACTTTTTTTTTGTTTATTTCAAGTTGGTTTAAAGAAAAGTTTCTTATAAAATGTATGCCCATGTGTCAATTTTGATAGGATTTCTTTTTGGGGCATTTTTTATAGATACTAGGGATTTTCACACCACTATTTTCAATTGTTGGGGATTCTTGACTGCGCACAATTTTTTGTGACAATACTAATATGTAATATATTTTATTGATAGTTAAAGGAAGCATTTTATACATAAAAAAAATTAGAAAAAAAATCAACATTACGACTATGATTCAGCATGTTCAAGCATTCTGCCACAAAACATCGATCACATCATAACTATCGAAATCAATAGCCAAAAATATATTGTAGGACATGATTTCATGATCCTCATGATGATTTAACATTAAAATGGATGCATACTAACTACCCATTACTAATAATCTTCATGATGTTAAGAAAAAAATATGTAGTATTATGCTAGATGTCATTTTTTATCTGGGTACCAGCTAAATGGCACATATTATTTCCTATATTGTGGACTTTTAGCTCAATATTATTCAACGCCTTATCAATTATATATATTTTTATTTCCTATTGATTCCTTGAAGTTCAGAAACTAGTTTTTATAAAAAATATATCCAATCTTTGTGCATAAGTACTTCACCTTGTTGACCACTATCTCAAAACATTCATTCGTAAAGGGGTTTTACAATTCTGAAAAATAGAGTCAATATATTACATTTACATGGGGGTAATTCATATGTATTGGGGATTCTAAAAAAAATATATAGTAAAAATAGGAGACACCTAGAAAAAATAGAATTTTTTATTGGAAAGATATATTGGGAATGGGGTTCAATAGAAGTCTTTTGGAAAAAAATTTGGTGTGAATATGTGACACTACTAATTTCCTATGGGATAATGTTACCAAGTTAAATCCCATCTAGAGCTACAAGAATATATTCATATTGGTAAATGAGGGTGAACCCTCTCAAAATTATATGATTTAGTGGCACATTTTGTACATGAACTTGCTCAATCGCATTTCAAGGTGCATGAACCTACTCAATCATAGTTGTGCTTTTGGCTCTAAAAGTAGTGACCCAAAAGAGTGATAAGACTTATCTAAGGAAACACCCAAAATTCAAACACTACATTAGAAGTGGGAAGTTGTAGATGTGTCCATAAAACAACTCAGTGCAACACACAAGTTCATGATAAACATATCAAGATGGTGCAATTGTGGCCAATCAAACAGTTCTTAATGATATGTTTTTTTTTCTTTCCGGATACAATTGTCATTAATACTCATTTCCAATTTTATTCTTATAATATTCACTACCAATGTATTATTTTATGGCATTATATATTGCATCAGATAATATTTCAAATCTGTCAAGAAAGAGAGTCTGGCCATATTTATTCTCTCCATATTATAGATTTTTCAACTATTTTGTGCTCCTACAATATTCCTAGAATTTAATTCTATTGTAATAATTACCTCTCTCACTCCCCAAATCATTGTCATAAAACATGCCCCATTGAGGATCTAGATCAATGCTTGAACCATATTCATAACTGTCATTCCTGCTAATCATAATTGGAGAGTCATGTATACTAGATTTCTTGCTTTTGGTAGCTCTTGCTCAGACAATATATTAAGATGAGTTTGACATGATGGTCATATGAGACGAGAAGCTACTTGGTGTAATTTTCCTTCAATCCCAAAAATAGGAGAGAAGAAATTTCATTTTTTATCAATTTTTATTGAATCTTCTGCATACTATAAACATTCTCACAATTGAAGCAAAAGCATGTTCCATAAACATGAATTATCAAATGTTGTAGGGAAAATTTCAAGGGAAATTGCATTCATTTTAGGAAAAAGAAGAATATGACATTAAGGTCCATGCCAGGGAAAATTATGCAGACAAGGCTTTTGAGTCAATACTTACCATGTGTTTCAGAGCCATATCAAAGGTTGGCTTTGAGAGTGTCCTCCCAAAGCAAGTGTTCTCTTAAGATGTCATTGAATTCACTGTCTCTTAGGGTTTCAAGGTGGCAATGACAGACTTAGTTGATTACTTTACTATACTTTGAGAGAGATCTCTCCATTCATCTATATCTTTCTCTACCATATTGCTGCCAAGTGAAATGGGAATTTTCACGCTATGAATGTCATTACCTTGTATTTTGCTAATCTGCAAACTAGATTTATCACCAGTAACATTGTCATACCAAACTTTTTCTCTTGCTCTGCTTGGTGACCATGATTGTCTTCTTGGACTTCTTACAATAGGAGCTTCATTTGTACATCTTGCAAATTTGGGGGCTCTAAGTCTACACCTATTAGCTAAAGTTGTATTTTTTGGCATTGTGGTCCTTAAATTTGGAGGTGTCCCACCTAAAAAATTAGGTATTAAAGAAGGTTGCAAGGTACTTTTTTTCAATTTGAGAGAATTTTCTTGTGGAATTACTAAATTTCTAGATGACATGATGCTACCTTTGCTCACATAAGAAGGTTTTGTAGGAGGAACTGAATTATTTTGACTTATTTTTGTCATGGAATATTGAAACAGTGGAGTTGATGACTGCATGGATGGCCTTGGTGAGGACTATGATGTTGACAATACTGACTTTGAATATGGGTTAGAAGACCTTGATGAAGCTGCATATTTTGGTGTTGTCACTGAAAGTCTCTGTGTTGTTTGCTTTGATCCAGACATAATTAACCTTGAAGAGGGGATTGAAGAGCTTGAATAAGCTTTATATTTGGATGTTCTCATTGAAGGTTTTTGTGTGTTTGTGTTTCTTAAACGATGATTTCCATAGGAAATCTTTGGTGCATATATTATTGACCTTGATGAGGGGATGGAAGACCTTGAAGAGGCTACAAATTTTGGTGACGTCACTGATGGTTTCTATGTTATTGTGTTTTTTAAACTTTTCATCTGAGGGTGTTGTCCAACGTGAATTTGAAACCCCCCTCACAGTTTTCAATGAAGGCTCTATCTGAATGTTAGGGAGCTGCACATTATAGAAAGTCAATCTCATGTACCACAAACTTCACAGACATCCCAAAAACATAAACAACCTATTATATGTCAATTAAATCTACATAGAACCAACAAGAAACATGGTAAAATCCAAAATTACCAATCCTTTCAACTAGTAAAGAAAAACAAGAAGAGAGCACCCAAAGGACCACAAATAACAATACAATATAAAAAAAGAATAGTATCTTAGCAACTATAATTGGAAGTGATAAATTAATATCATATATTCCAATTGCAGCATTAAAAGAAAATTCAAATAACACAAAATAAGAGACAACACTCTATTACAATAGAAAAATTGTTAATGGAAATATGCAACATGGATTGGCAAAATCATGTCTTTATCAGTGAAATTTCATCATACGATTGAACAGTTTCACGTTGACAATATTTAAATAAGTTAATGGAAACCCTTGACCTATATTGTACAGTTTCTAGGATGGAAATTAATATGTAGAAATATTCAGTTGGTTTTAATTGGGTAGAGGAGGAATAACTTAGAATGATCTTGTATGTCTTCTCGTTTTAGAACTCAATTTTTCAAGAAGGCTTTAAGTATCTACATTTCAGGAATCATTAGAAGTGGTTGATAAATAATATATGGAAAAAAGAAAATAACGATGTAATCAATGGCTTTCTTCAGAGGTAGATTGACATTGGCCAAGGCAGTATTGGAAGCAAGTCCAATCCATTGGCATATTATGCAATACATCCCTAAGGGGTATTGAAATAATTAGAAATAAATGATTTAATTTTGTGTGGATAGGTAAGAGGAAGAAAGAGGGTATTCCACTTGTCAAATGTTAGTCCTTTTCTAAACAAAAAGAAACTAGAGGTTGGGATTTCAAAGACATTCACTTCTTTGGAAAAGTTATAGCTAGCAAAATTCCATGGAAGATTATTTCCAAATAGGGACTCTAGAGGCAGGTGATATACCAAAAGAACATTGAACACCTTAACATGGAATAATGAGATAGGAGGGAAAACAAAACTATCCAAAATCGATCTATAGTCTAGAAATCATTGGCATTTACTTTCACTTTGGTAGGTGTATGGTTAGTATGGGGAGTTGGAAAAGGGAATCAAATTAAAATAGGGGATAATCCAAATACTCTATGTGGATAAGCCTACAAATTACCATTGGATTTGATTTCTACTTTTCAACGTCAAGGAATTCATACCCTAGTTTAGGGAGTCGATGCAATATCTGCCTCAATTTGGCAACAAATATGGAAGAAAGGAAAGGAGTTTGGTTTGAAAAACAGGGAAATATGCCATTGGAAGCTATTTGTGGATCAACATAAGAATATTCATATTAGAATAAGCAAGGAGGATGTTCTGTTATACTAAAGGAACCCTTCCCTGGGGTATATACTCCTATGTTATGGTACAAAGAAAAGTTTGTAGATACAACCTAGGAAGAGGAGGCTTCGAGGTGAAAGATTCCATGGAAGTATTATGCTCCTATAAATTCAAAGGTTTAGGTGCCATTAGCTCTTTGGAACAAAGCACTGTCTTGGAAAAAAATTCAAAAATGTAGCAAGAATGCTCCAGGGTGGTGTACACTATGTAAGAAGGAAGGAGAACCAGTTGATCATTTATTAACAATTCCAAAAATGCAGGTAAGGTATGGGAAGAGATGAAGTAACTGAAAAAATGTAGGGAATGGTGACAAGTGCATACTATGGAGGAGGCTTTGAAGAACTGGACCTAGAATAAAGAACTTAAAGGTTTTAGAGCTCTTCCTGTTGTGGTTTCTTGGAGCGTATCATTAGCTTGAAATGATGATATATTTCAGGAGAGATACATTCCTCCATTTCAATGTGCATCTAATATCATGTCAGTGTATGGAAGCATAAAAATACATCAAAAGACACAGAAACCCAGGATGCAAAAGAAACCATGAATTGATAAATTGGGGTGACTTGTATGGTGCTAGCCAAGAGCAACATAGTCTTTGTACTACAAGAGGTACCTTATTTCTAAATGATTATCTTCTCCTTAATTTCAATGCAATATTGGGTGCAGTACTAATATCTATGTTGAGTTGATGGATCTAATGATCTTAATGAAACTTACAATAGACATGGAGGTGAAAAAATTGCTTATTTTTGGTGTCTATGATGTGGTTATACACTAGATGAAGGGTTGCTACAAAATGGGGAATATAAATTTGCACCTTATGCTAGCTCAAATGAAAAAATGGAGACATTATTCTCCAATATATCCTATCATCATGCTTGTAGATAACATAACACAAGAGCATATGATTTATCAAAATGACTACTTCTGGGATTCAAACATGTGTGATCATGGAGGTCAAAGAAGAAATCAACCAGCTAGAAAGCTTGAAGACTATAGTTGGAGTTTGAAGTTGTTTACTAAGTGTTGAGTAGTAGGATGTTCAAATTTTGGTTTACTAATTTCTAGAATTGTTGAAACTAAAATGGTTTTTTTATGAAAGACTTATTTATATGGTCTGTAATGTATTTTTGAGAACATGATAAATCATGTATATTTCATTTTCTTTGGAAAATTTGTTTGTCATGAGACTAAATTAAGGGAAGTGTGGCTATAATTATCAAAAGTTCCAGTATGCCTCTAGGTTTTATGAATATGGTTATAATAATGTGAGAAAAACATAATAAACAAAGAAATTGTGTGGTGAGAGAGTTTGAAAATGAGAACTCATATAGATTTACATACTAAGGTATTGTTAGGGGTGTCATAGTACCATCTATTAACAAATGTTAAGAATATACCCTCTGCTGCCATGAAAAAAATGAGCATGGCTTCATTCCTATCCACTCACAGAGTAGGAATGATCTTCTTAAACATGAAATATCTATTTTAAAAAATACAGAAAAACAAACACATCGTAAGAGAGAAATATACTTTTAAAAATTATTTATTATGTAAATGAAATTTCATGCAGGCTTCTAGGTGTTGCTACCAGTGTGGTCCTAATTGTTAATGATCAAATATGGCAGTTGAAAACTCATTTTGGGATCCTAAATTTCAAATATTGGAATCCCACCGAACAAATGCACCTAGATAACAGACAAAATAACGAACTCTTCATCACAATAGTCCATGCTCATCCTGAAAAAACCACGTGATTCGCTACTTCTGATGCGATGATGAAAAAATGTTGTAATTATACCATAAAATAATTCCCTCCATAATTTACAGTGCTTCCTTAGTAGTAAAATCGATTTTGAATTACAAGATCATGACCGCAGATGAAAAAATATGGAACTAGTTAAAAATTATGACATGCTTCTCCATCTACCCCACATAAACCCAAAATATCTATGTAAAAAATACAGACACCGTACGAGAGAAATGCATTGTCATTAATGCTACATTTTTCTGTAAAACTGGGACTAAAAAGAATTTAGATATACCTTTTAAAAATTGGGTTTTGGCTCAAGTAGAATGAAGCGTTAGGTAGAATTAAGCAACAGATAGATCATCAGTTGGTTCTCTTAATCTGATGATTATACAACACCATAAGAAGTTGCACAGTGATGTTCTACCTAGAGTCATTCCACTAGTGATACCGAGACCAAGCATCATGAATAACAACGCTAATTGATCTAGCCACCTCCGTGAGTGAGTTGAAGATTTTGAGTCTTTAGATGAAGACTCATATCCAGCAGTTCCATTTTCGAATCAAGATCGAGATGCACATATCAGCACCCAAAAAAAACCATATTAACACCTGTGCACATATTCATGATGTATGGAATTTCAAATACTTTCGAGCTCTTTTATCTTGTCATCGAACACATTGGCCTTGGCATGCTCATTTTGGTTGAGCTAGTGGATAGTCTGTTCGAGAGAATCCTCGATCACTCGAACAGTGTTCCTCATGTTGTAAGTGTAATTCTCCAGGGAATTCCTGGCATCCACTTTCTTTTTTTGCACTGCATCCTCATACCTGTATTTCTCAGCATCATGAAAAATTCTCTCAATCCACCTTACTCAATCTACCATGGTCACTTATGATTGTGATCTTGTTCTTCTCATTATTGGGCCTGTCCATCGCATATACCTTGAGAATACCATTTTTATAAATATCAAAGCGCACAACGATCTGGGGAACATTTCTTGGAGCTGCAGGAATGCCACATAAATCAAATATGCCCAAAACGTTGTTTTCTTGGCTTTAACTTCCCTCACCCTCATACACGTGAAACAAAAAATTAGTTTGGTTGTCTCAGACAGTAGAACATACTCACTTATTGTTGGTGGGGATACGGTGTTCTTGGGGATGAGGACTCTCAAATGACTAGCTGTAGCATCAAACCCTAGTGAATGACGAGTTACATCCAGAAGAAGTGTTTCTCGAATCTTCTCATCACCCTGTTGATTCTGAATAGATGTGAAAACCTATATAAGACAAGAGCTCCCACCACCATTTCCAGATTCTGATAGTTTTCCATTGCAACTATTCTTCTCAGATTCAACAAATTATAATCCAAAGTGTGCAAATATCAGCCATAGAATGGATATTTCAAGCCCATTGTAATTCTCCCCTTATGATTTGTCTTGGATATTCCAGAGCTATTTATTCTCCGAGGGACAAATTTGGTCCTGCTTGCTGCAAATACTACTCTTGTCCTTTGCTTGTTTGGAGAACCAGTGGTAGAGATTGGGATAGTGAAATTCTAGTCAACAAGCCCAATGGTTCCGACCAAGAAATATGTACTTCAGGCTACTGCAGACCTGGTCAAGAATATAAAACCATAATCTCAATAGGAAAAATTTCATAAATGTGGAACCTTAACAAAAAAAATGTTGGAATGGCAGAAGAGTGAAGGCGAAAATTACACAAATATTTCACACAATAACACAAACAAGCTGTGACTCTTCTATTAATATTTAACCACTCTCAATCACAATCTTGCTGAATATAATGAACCCGTTGATGGGTATTTAACTCTAACTCACTTTACATGCACACACTTACCAAACCCATCTATCACATAATTCAACGTGTTCAATGCTCACTTAAATGACTCTCTAACTCACTCACCAAATTTATTTATCACACAACTCAACGCTTACTTAAATGATTGTATAACTTTTCATGCGAGTCTTAAGTAACTATTTTAACACTCCCCCTTAATTATGACTGCTAAACTAAAATATAACTCATGACAACTCAAACATGCCTACTGGTCTATGTCTCAGCTAGGCTTACAACACCCAAGTTTATTTTGTGAAACTCAAACACATCTATTGCTAATGGATTTGTAAATATATCTGCCAGATCACAAGATTTACAAGGCTTCAAGTGACCTTCTTCATTTCTCACAAGTCTCTAATAAAATGATATCTAGTATAAATATTCTTGCGCTTTTGATGAAACACACTATTTTTGGATAGTGCAATCACTAAAGTATTATCACAGTATATTCTTGTTGATCCTTGTTGTTTCTGCTTGAGTCCATCCAATACTCTTCTTAACCATACTTCTTGACATGATGCTGAAGTTGCTGCTACATATTCTACTTCTGTTGATGATAGTGTCACAATGGGCTTCTTCTTAGATGCCCATGCTATCAAACCTTAACCAATATGAAACACATAATTGGATGTGCTCTTCTAATCATCCAAACTTCCTGCAAAGTCACTATATTTGTATCCAATCAAATATTTATTTTCCGTACTTGCATACATTAATGTATCTGAGAATTCTTTTTCCAAAACTCCAATGTGTGTCTTTTGGAGTCTCCATAAATCTGGAAATAAAACTTACTCCTTGCATAATATCTGGTCTTGTAGTTGTGAAATACATGAGGCTGCCAACCAATATTTTGAATAGAGTTGGATTGACATATGATCCTTCATCATCCTTTCTTAATTTTGTACCTGTTGCAACTGGTGTAGGTATAGGTTTGCAATTATCCATCTTGAATATTTTCAGCAAATCTCTTACATATTTATTTTGGCAAATAAAAATTCCTTTTTCAAATTGCTCAAATTCTATGCCAAGAAAATATTTCATGAGACCAATATCTGTCATCTCAAATTCTTTCATCATGGCTTCTTTAAATTCATCTAACTTAAGATCACCTGTAAAAATCATATCATCAACATATAAGCAGACAATCAAAATCTGTCCATGCTCATTTACCCTTGTGTACAAGGTAGGCTCAATGCTGCTTAAAAAAAATACATTCTTAATCATGTAGTTTTCAATTCTTCTATACCATGCTCTAGGTGCTTGCTTTAGTCCATAGAGCACTTTATTCAACCTGTAAAATTTATCTTATTTACCTTCAAATTCATAACCTGGAGGCTATTTCATGTAAATTTCTTCTTCTATAATTCCATTCAAGAAGGCTAATTTGACATCGATCTGATATACTTTCCACTTGTTGTGAGTTGTTGTTGCTAGAACTGCTCTTATAGTATCCAATCCAGCTACCAGAGAAAATGTTTCCCCAAATTCATTTCTTGGTTGCTGCGAGAATCCTTTTGCTACAATTCTTGCTTTAAATCTATCAATTTCACCTTTCTCATTCAGCTTTGTCTTGTAAACCCAGTTCACACCAATGAGATTTTTATCTTTTGGTAAATTTACCAATTCTCGTTTATCATTCTTATCAATAAAATCAATCTCTTCATACATGGCTTGCACCCAATTTTCATCTATGATTGCTTCTTCAAACGAAGAAGGTTGGAATGACAACAATACAAAATTTGAACTAACATCCAAATCATCATAATTATCTTTCATATTTCTCATCTTTTTCTTACCATTGCTTGATTCATTACCTAATTGGTTGCTTGGAGAATTTTGTTCTATTGATCTACTTGAAGATCCATGTTGCTCTGAAAATCTTGAATTCTTTTTTGGTGTGACTCGGTTTGGTGTCTTTTCTCTTGATCCTTGCTTCTGCTTTTCTACTACATCATCCTCCTCCATTAATGGTGCTTGTGCATTAATTTTTTTGTCTATTGTCCCATTCCATGACTCTTGTTCTTTGAACACAACATCTATGCTAATTATTGTATTATTGGTCACAGGGTTATACAATTTGTAAGCCTTTGACTGCTTACTATAGTTAACAAATATGAATTTTTCACTTTGATCATTCAATTTTCCTCGTATCTTCTTAGGTACATATGCATAGGCTACACATCCAAAAACTCTGAAATGAGATACATTGCATGACATACCTGACCATGATTCTTTTGGAACTCTATTCATCACACTCTTTGTAGGTGATTTTTTTATCACACAAACAACACATGCAACTGCTTCTGACCAATACTCATTAGACAAGTTTTTTTCATTCAACATGCTCCTTGTCATGTTGATGATTTTTTGGTTCTTTCTCTCTACTACACCATTGTGATGTGGTGTGTATCTGGTTTTAAATTGTCTTCTAATTCCATGTTGTTTACAGTACTCATGGAATGCTTTCGAATCATATTCTCCACCATGATATGATCTCAATACCTTGATATTTCGATCACTTTGGTTCTTTGTTAAGGCTTTGAACTCTTTTAACTTTGAAAAAGTTTCAGACTTATGCTTCAAGAAGTAAACCAAATTCTTTCTGCTATAGTCATCAATAAAAGTGAGGAAGTAACAACATCCACCAATCGACTGTGTCCTCATAGGTCCACACAAGTCTATATGCACCAACTCAAGCGGTTTCTTTTATCTGTATGAAACTCCCTTCGGAAAAATTTGACGATGTTTCTTTCCTAAGATTCAACACTCACAAGTAATAGCAGGTTCTTTTATGGGAGGTAATATTATGACCATATGTTTCTGCTGCAACAATCTTAAACTCGAAAAATGCAAGTGTCCAAACCGAAAGTACCATAACTAGTAATCATTAGAACATGCAACTGTAAAAGAACTAACCTAATCCTTGTAGTTCATAATTAGAGGAAAGAGTATGTTCCTCTTCATCTGCACCTTTGCTATTAGCTACTTGCTTGGGGTTTTGTCATACATAACACACTCTTGCCCTTGAAAGATAACTCTGTATACTTTCTGTTTCAATTGACAAACACTTATCAAATTATGTTTGAGACCAGGAACATAATATACCTCTAATATTGTCTTTCGCTCCCCCTGCTTGGTCACAATGTTGACCACTCCTTTTCCATCTACATCCACAATCTTGTCAGTCCCTAAATTTACCTCTGTCTTCATAGATTGATCCAAATTTGCAACCAAATTCTTGTTGCCTGTCATGTGGCTAATGCAACCACTGTCTAATAGCCACACCTTATCAGAGGGTTCATGCATGTTGTTTCATGCTAGGAACATGGAGTTAGTATTCTTTCCACTAACATTAGCTCTCTAGTTTCGTTGATCAACTATTTTCTTCCTGCAATCACAAACATAGTGACCAAATTTATTGCAATAATAGCATCTCACATTTGATTTTTCAGATCTATAATTATTGTTGAAACTACTGCTGCTACTGCTTCCACTTTTATGTTCATGCTCTTCTCGTCCATCTCTCTGACCACCATATCTTCCGCCTCATCCTCTGCCTCTCAATCGACTTGTACCTCGACCTCTTGAAATAGAAACTTAACTTTTGAAAGTGGTTTCTAAAGTGGAATCCTTCTTTCTGTCTATCCTTGCCTCATGTGATAGAAGTGATCCCATCAACTCATCAACTGGAAATTTTTCCAAATCCTTTTATTCTTCTATGGTTTCTACCACAACATCAAACTTGGTAGACAAAGACCTAAGGACCTTCTCAATCATTCTTTGATTTACAATTTCTTCACCATAAATGTTTAATGGATTTATGACAGACATGGCACTATTCATGAAGTAATTAATGTCCTCCGTCTCCTTCATCTACAGACTTACAAAATCTCTCCTAGTATTATTCAATTTAACAATATTGACTTTTTCCATACCTTGATAACTTCTCGCCAAAGTTTCCCATGCCGATTTTGCTAAAGACGTGATCATTATCTTCTAGAACAGTGATCGGTCCACTCCTTGCCGGATAATAAGAAACGCTTGTGCATTCTTCCTTTTTCTTTCTGCCATTGTTCTCTCTCTACATTACTAAGGGCTCGTTCTTCCACATCATCCTGAGGTTATGCAAACCCAAACTTGACATGATCCCAAACATCATGTGCTTTTAGAATGGTCTCCATCTTAATGGCCCACACATCATAATTTTTCCTTGTGAAAGAAGGAAGTTGTGGCTGGAAGGTGCTTGTTGCCATATTTCTTTAGGAAAAAAATATTTTCTAATAAAACCCTAAATTCCTCTTTGATATTCTTTGAAAAGCTCAAAAATAAAACCCTTATAATAAAACCCTAGGTTTTATTCTAATATATATATAAACTTTTATAAAAAAAGTATTTTATATATAAAACAAACTTTTGATATTAAGTCTTTTTTCAAAACTTAATATACTACTTTTCAAAACTTTTTTTTTTAAACTCCCTTTTAGAACCTTATCATAATATGATTATGAAAAACCATTTTAAATGACTTTCCTCTTATATACTCACATACCCTTTATAAAAGGACCAATTAAAATATGTCTCAACCTATTAAATACAATCCAAAACAAATGGCCTTTTGGAATTTTGTTGACTAGTTTGATCGATGAATATCGAAAAACTCCTTTGATACGAAAATAACATGTTCTTAACTTATGAGGACACTTAATGCAGTCCACGCTATGGCTGTCGGCGTGCTAACGTTGTGCAAGCTATAATTTATCTGTGTTAGCGCCTTAATGCATGAAAATTTGAAGGAGCTCGCGTGCTTCGGAAACACGATAGTGCGTTAACAGTAACACGCTTCTATTCTTAGTGTAACAGCGTTATAACGCCCTGTATACCAATATAGATTGAGTTATAGCTCAAATAAGAGAGAAAAAAAAATTATGTTCTCACATATGGATGATTGTTGATTTTTTTTCAATCTTTCTTTGTAACCTTTCTCTGATACCAATTTGTTGGAATGGCAGAAGAGTAAAGGTGCAAATTACACAAATATTTCACACAATAACACAAACTAGTTGGGGCTCTTCTATTAATCTTCAATCACTCTCAATCACAATATTTCTTAATATAATGAACCCATTGAAGGGTATTTAATCCTAAGTCACTTAACATGAACACACTTACCAAACTCATCTATCACATAACTCAACTTGTTCAACTCTCACTTAAATGACTCTCTAACTCACTCACCAAATTTATCTATCACACAACTCAACGCTTAGTTAATTGATTATCTGATTCTTCATGAAGGAGTTAATTAACTATTTTAATAAAAAAGACTGTGAAATAAATTAAACCCAAACCCAACCTACTTGACTAATTTCTCCCACTATTGGTATCTTGATTCAATATTTGAGACTGTAACAATTTCATTTGGTTGAGGTTTTCTTCTGAGTCTACTGTGATTTGCAAGGCATTTTCTGCAGCTCCATTTTCCCTCATCAAACTCAAACAAGACTTGAGAATATAGCAGCAAAAATATAGGAGAATATATCAATCAAACAACATTGGATTGTCTAAACCTAGCAACAATTTTTGTTTTTATTTTAATTTCAGCCACTTAAAAACCTGCCATTTAGCTAGTGAGAAGTTGGTTAAAAGCTTCGCTATAAATTTTCTTGTTACATCCAAATGCATCAAACACTTGAGTTGCAATAAATTTAAGTAATTCTAAAAAAAAAATTATTAAAATCATTTTAATCAGTGCAAAGGAATCGTCTATGTTGAATTTTCAACAGGAAATTTAGATATTTTCTCACTGTTTTTAATGGCCTTAATTCTGCAGAATCTAGGGGAATTTTTTTTTAAAAGAGAAAAAATAAATAATGTCATACTCAAAAGTTAAACTTTGGTAAATATTTGTGGATAATAAATTTTGCAATCATGAAATAAACCGGGTAGCTCCAAAACAAGCAATCCTTTAAATTCCACCAACTCCAAACCATAGCCTTTCTGTTGATATAACATTACATAAAGGCTACCCTTAAATTTTACCAAGGATTCAATGTGTAATCTTGCTAAATATATAGAATTATGACATGGAAAGCACAAATATTAGTAAACTTTAAACCATGGATAATCTACCAAAATAAATTTGTAGGCAATGAACAAGGCAAGTACCTATGGAATTCTAGATTGAAAGGAAAGAATCAATTGGTGATAGTTGTTGTGTTTTAACCAGAAATTTTCATGAATGGTGAAGATAGAAATTTGCAAACTTTAGCCATTGAAATAAACTACAAATATCTGCTGAAGAATATAATTACAATAACCCAAGAGTAACCTTAATTGGTTAGCTCAATTAAATGATTCCATAATTTTTTCCTTTCAAGCTATGTAACTAGCTCAACTGGCCTTTTCATCTGTCTTTAATGTTTTTCGTTATGGCTCCATGACGGATTGGAAATACTATCATTATTGTAAGAGTTATAGTTAGGAATTATATGGGCTTGAAATACCCATTCCATGGCTGAGACTTGCAGGCTCTAGATTAGAATTTTCTTGGATTTGAGAAGAATAGCTCCAATGGATGAACTATAAGAATCTAGTAGTGGTGATGGGAGCTCTTCTATTGTTCATATTTTCTCGTCACTCCACTCACGGTTTTAGATGTTAGATGATTTAAATCACCAAAGAATGGAGTAGCCAACTTCAAATTTCTAAAACATATTTCATAAAGGGATTCATTTTCCAAAACCATACACTCATCTAAATTCTCCACCAACTGATGGGCTGACAAGGTAGCATTGTAATGATCAACAATTTTATCAAATACCTTGGGAGACAAGAAAATTGTGGATGTGAGCATTATCCTATCAGGGTATTATTCTCTGATCTTGGGAATCAGAAGAGATCCCAGACTAGATCCTGTGCCTCCTCCCAATGAGTGGCATACTTGGAATCCTTACAAGAAGTGACAGTTCTCAACCTCCTTCCTGAAAACATCCAGCACTGAATCAATAAGCTCAGCTCCTCCAGTACAATTACCCTTAGCCCAGTTATTCCCCGCCCCAGATTTACTGAAAAAAAAAAAATTTATCTGGGCTGGAATATTTTTCCATAAGGGCCCGCCCTCACACTACCCATGGTCCCAGGTTCCAGATCCATTAAAATGGCTCTCAGCACAAATATACCACAGCTGGCATTATTGTAGTACATGTAGACTCTCTCCAGCTGACGATTCGATGTACCCTTGTACAGTCTAGTGAGATCGATCCCGTGCTCTTCACATACAACCTCCCAGAATTTCACACCAATCTGGTTCCCACATTTTCCTCCTTGAATATGAAGAATCTCACGCATCTTCGATTCGAAGCTCAGAATCACAATAAAGAAAACTGGAGATGGGCTCGAACACAAATGAGAATGGATTGAGCTCTGTAATGAATTGCAAGAAGAATCGAATTGAGTAGAAGGTATTGGCAATGGAAGCTCAAACATTTTTCTAGACTGTTAGCCATCAGTAAATTTTGTTACAGCAAATGATGGCTAAAACAAGTCTTTAGTCTTCAAGAAACAAGTTTTAAAGAAAAATTGTGAGTTCTTGAAGCCTTGTTGTCCCTTGTCCAAAACATCCCTTCTACTTCACTAATATCTTCATTAAAAATCCTCAAGAAGACCTGCTGTATGAAGGAGACTATTTTTCAGTCATTTTTTCCATCTTTTTACCTTCACAGATTCCTCCAAAATCCCCCCATATCACTCATTTCTCCCTTTTATTTATCATCCATTTCCCTCTGAAAATTCCATTTTTTCCTTCTCATTTACCCTTCATTTCCCTAAAAAAACCTTCGAAAACCCCTTTTAAACCTATAAAACCCCTTTTTATGGTTTAAAAACCCTTCCTTTTAACTATCGGAACTTGAAAAAACCATGAAAACCCACAAAAAATGCATAAAAAACCTTTGAAAAGTTGTTCCACCCCTTTAGGACCTTAAGGCCCCTTTCATTGTTTTCTACCATGAACCCCTGTGCCCACGACCAAGGCCTTAGCCGCATCACGCATCGCGCATCGGCGTTTTAAATTTCTTGTTCCCCTTACCTTTTTGTGTCGATTGGACAATCTCCCAATGTGATCGAAACCATCAACCAGGCTTGATCGGACGGCCAAGCATTCAGCTCTCCACACCGATTCTTAGCCCTTTCTTTTCTCTGCTCCCGCTCCCTTGCTCCCCCGCGGGACCATGCCCCAGCACCTACCCATTAGCCCCCATCGCATCGGAAATTTACGTTTTTTTCTTCATTTAATCTTTCCCTTCCTCCGCCGATGTTTCAACCCCCCGATAAGATCTCCACCTTCGATCTACCAAGATCGACAGTTATCAGCACTCCCATCCTTATCCATCTCCCGTTGTTCCCATCCTCTTTACCTCCTCCGATGGCAGATCTCCACCGTTGATCTGGGAGATCCAACGGTCATCAAAGCCCCTTCTATTCTTGAGTTTTTTCAATTCCTAGCCCTTTTTCCTCCGCCCCCGGTCCTAATTTTACTCACGGGACCACACTTCTGCCTTATCCCTAGCCCTCTTCCCTTACCTTTTATTTCCCCCTGCGCTCCTTGAAAAATGTATTTCCCTTTGTATTTCCCCGCCATAGTTGTTAAAAACCCACATCGATCCCCACCTTAGATCTATAAATATCAACAGCCACCATGCTTCCCCTCTCACCCTCCATTCACTCGACCATCCCTTACCCTTTCACCCCTGCAATCAATCCCCATCGTAGATCTTCTTGATCTAACAGTTCCTATTTAACTCGACATCCAATCCATCACATATAAACATCCTGCTACCAAAAAAAATAAGCGATGTCACCTACTGGCCCCACCTTCCACCATGCAATACATCCCACAATCCCCTCTCAACACCTGTCCTCCACCGACCTATCCACTGGTCAATCCCCACGCGCGCTCCCCCCCCCCCCCCCCCCCCCCCGCCTCGATGTGCATCTCCGCAGATCGTATGACTAATGCATTCCAATCACCAAACCCCTCCATCGTGCAACTTGAATGCGAAATCAGCGGTTTTGAGAGGAAGTGTGTCACGCAATAAAAGATATCGCGTTCGTTTCATGATAAACCACTTACCACCCATTTGCAGTGCGAAACCGTCGGTGGTATCTCCAAAACCACTTTTCTCGTTTTCACGCTCATATTCAAGTTAAACCCTGTTTTCACAAGTTTGCTCCATAGAACCTCCTCCACCCACATTTCACCTCCTCTGTGTTGCTCCTCTGCCTCCGCCAAACCCTCCAAAGCAGTTTTATCCACATAACGCAGGATTTTATAATGATTTGTGTTTTGTTGCAGGTTTCATGGCGATTTTATAGTATAAATCCGTCCCACAGTCCAATCAAGGGATGGGACCGAGGATGACGATCCTCTGTGGCTGAATTAAAAGCAAGAAGGGACAAAAAGGGGTCAAATTTCATGTTTTTTCCAGTGTTTCATGAGCATTGGTTTACTCAGCGAAAACCCTCCAGCGCACAAAGAAAGTGCCTGTCAGCAAAAAAATGAAGTTAATAAAGATCAGTAAAGAGTATCAGGAATTAAACATAAAGGATTAAAGTGCAAAGTTAAAGATCAAAACACTTAATCCCACAATTTAAAGGGATAAAGCACAGTTTGAAGATAAATTTAGTTTAAAAGGTTAAAACAGTCAGCAGAAAAGATTTAAAGCCCGAAGATGATTAAAGAAGGCACAAAAGCAATAATAAAGGCCTAAACAGATTTTAAAGCGTCAAATACAGACAGATCAACCAAAAGAAGGCTTTAAATGCCAAATCACTGAAGCCTTTACTGCTCCAAAGACCAAAATGCCACCTACCAGCTGATTTCACCTAAAAAGAATACATATTAATTGCACAGTCATAGATATTTCTAAAGACAGCTCAGAAGTAATTGCCAGCCTACCAAAAGCCTCCAACGTCAACAAAAGTGACTAAAGTTGATGAAGTTAATGTAAAATTAATTAAAACAGGGTTAAAACATCTGATATCTTCTCCCTTAGGCCTCCCAAAGGCCGAGAAGCAATTACTCTGTATTAATTGAACAAATAACCCTTTCTTTCACTCCACCTCCTCAATTCACCTATAACTATCATATGAGGAGTTCATTATTATTGTTGGGTGTTGAATACCTATCAAGTGTAAATAGTTATTGAGTTTGTTGATACTCTGTTTTGTAATTGAAGAAAGATAGGCTGAGATGAGAAGTTTGAAGCTGTAAAGACCTACTAGACTTGAAGATTGTAACTGGTTTGAACATCAAATATACAAGCCTGATTTATGGGATCCTGGTCTATGTCAAAGGTGATGTTTTTCTTACTGTGATTTTCATTTTACTTATGTTTTCATACTGTCCACTATTCTCTGATAAAGAACAGCAAATATAGATTAGGATTTACTGTGAAGTACCCTAAATCTCACTGATAAGCTTTATCTTAATGTTTTCTTCTAATTGTGTTTTAAGGATAATTCAATAAAGTATAACCAGAGAATTGTTGGTGAGCCCATGTTTCCTGAGTATAACTTGAGATATTGTCTTTGAAAGTTTCCTGAAGAGTATGCCAAAAGCAGGCTAGATTCAAAGTTCTTACCTGATCTTAGGCTACCGTTTATTGTTTATCTTAAGCGTTTTCCTTTGAGAATATGCTGAAATTAGACTAGGTTAAAAGTCCTTATTTTATCTTAAGCTATTCTTTGTTTTAAACTGTTTTTCCTTGAGAATATGCTGAAAGCAGGCTAAGTTAAAAGTCTTTACTTGATCTTAGGCTATCCTTTGTTTTCCCTTGAGAGTATGTTGAAAGCAGGCTAGATTCAAAGTTCTTACCTAATCTTAAGCTGCTCTTTGGTCTTTCTTATATGTTTACTTCTTTCACTCACTTTTGATGTTTCATACCATAACTCAATCTCAAAAGATCCTTTGATATAGATGACTTGCCCCATAGACCATACTTGAAACTTCTTGTGCAATTAAATCCTTTATGACTTCATATCCAAATGGATTGACATTGTTTCATACCTATCCTATCAGCTGAACCATTCTCTCAACCTGCTCATACCTTCACCTTTCAAAATACTTCCTTCATTTTGATGATATCCATCCCAACCAAAAACAAGAAAAACCCTTGTACTTCATAACTAGCCTAAGATCATATCATAACCCTTAAAGACATATCTTTGAAAACACTTATATTGAGAGATCCATCTCTAAATCCAGGAGGGCTAGATCCTAGGATTCCAAAGTGGTTTTGATGTAGGCTCTGTAGCATTTGTTCTTGCCAATCTTGAAAATTATAGAGAGCTAACATATTGGCGACCATACTTGGGAGATTATTGAGTAATAGATAACTTCACAACTCAGCTAACCCCTATTCCTAAATGAACCAAGTGTCACCAAGACTGGTTATTATTGATTGTTGATGGTGAAAAACAATCAAACCATTGAAAACAAGTAAAAATCCTTCACCTGGAGACTCCATTAGTATTCAGTAGGCCTACTGACCCCACTGGTTTTTCCTAAGACTCCACTCAGAAAATTTTTTATCATAACATCATCTCAACCCAGTTAAGAAGACTTTGAGGATTGAGTTTTCTTTGAAAAAGATTAGTTAGCTTCTTGAAGACTGTCATATTTGGCTAAAACTTTTCTCATCATTTGGTCTAAAAACACTACATAGTGGCTTCTAGAAGAATTTATACTAGAGCCTATCCTAACCCAAATCCTCCTGAGATAGTTGATAATCCAGAAAGTATCCTTATGAAATCTCCTAAATCCAAAACTTCAATTGTTGTCGGACCAATTCATAGAGCTAACTCTGTCCCTGAAAATCTCTCAGCTCTGCAAGATACACAAGTTGACTTAAGAAATCCATTCATAACTAGGTCACTTGATGATATAGATCAGTTAGACTTTGAGTCTCCACACTCACCCCAACGTAGTGGTGAACATCCTGGTAGTAGATAAACCACCCCACCTGACCTTCATTTCATTTGTAACTTTGGTTTCTTTCATCCTAGATTTTCTCAACAGTCTCTTGCTGGTCCAAGTACTTTTGTTATCCATACACCCACTGTTGAAACTACTCCATTCCATCCTCCCCCTCCTTTCATAAACCTTCCACTTGTAAACCCCCCATTTATCCCACAACTTCCTATCATGGCAACATGGTATGCTCCTCTATTCCTTCCTTTACCCTTAGTCAATTTTTCTCAGGACTATTAGTCCAAAATTCCCCATTTCACCGTAAATGAACCCATTACTGCTCAACAGCATGTAGACAAGGTAAATGAAGCCTTTGATTATATGGAAATATAAGATGAGACCATTAAGATGAGAATCTTTGCCCAAAGTTTAGGAGGAGAGGCCAAGAAATGGTTTAAAGGTTTAACTCCTGATAGTATAAATGATCTCCCTTCTTTACATCAAACGTTCATAAAAAAATGGGAAATGAGGAAGAAACCTCTCCAAATACTTTCAGATTACAACAACCTCAAGAGAAACCCTAGGGAAAGTGTTCAAAATTATTGCACTAGATTTAATAGTGTTTTTAATGCAATGCCCCCAGAGTTAAAACCTCCACAAGGCTCAGCTTTCGCCAAGTTCCCTGAAGGATTTGATCTTTAAATGGCCTATCAGCTAAGACAAAGGGACCCCTTAAATTTAGAATATATGCAGAGGGGAGCCTTAGGTGTAGAAGCAAATCTGATTGAAAAGAGAGCTAGAATGAAGGCTAAGAAGAGGGTATCTTATAAGGATGAAGTTGCACCTTCCACATTTGACTCAAAATTGGAAAGAATGATGGAAAATATGATGGAGAGGATGAGCATATCTGAGAGAGCTCAATCCAAAGAAAACCAACCAGCTCCTTAAAGTAGAAACCAATCCCAAAACCAGAATCAAAACTTTAGAAGAAATCAACCTCAGAATAGAAAAAGAGATGATGATCAATAGATCAGACCTCCTTTTCAAGAAAATTATGTTAATGAGGATGAAGAAACAAATGAACAAATAAAGGATGATCACATAAACATGTTGGTAGTAAGCAATGAGGATTCTGATTTCCTCACTGAAAGATAGCAAGGTCTATATACACCCTATGATGACAGAAGACCAGAAACTAATTACTATGAACCAGATTTTGAAAATGCCATCATAGGAGTGCCCAAAAAATATGACCTAAGAAGTAAAAAGAATCAAGAAACTCCCAAGAAGAAAACCTCTGATAATTCGGCCAAAAATAGCCCTGTAAATACTTCCAAAAACACAACAGAAAACCATAAAATAGTGGCTAAAAGTTCTGATCCAAACAAGGGAAAAAACACACAAATTAATGAAAAACAGAGTGGTGACCCTAGCAGCACTAACACTTCAGCTAATGCTCCTAAAAAAACCATTTTAGCTGTTGTAAATAGTAGAAATCAACAAGCTGATTTTGTTGATAAAGAAGTGACTAACAAGGCTGAATCAAACATTTTAAAAAATCAGATTCCCTTTAGTCTAGAAAATGAAATTGCTAAAATCAAATCTTTGTCCCTCTTACTGAGTTAGTCACTCAAAATGTATATAGAGGTCAAGTTTTGAAAGCCTTGAACATAGAATATGTTCATGACACTGTTAACTTAAATGATGATACACTAGAGCTTCTGTTTGGTCCAAATATTGAAGGAAAATTTCAAGAAGGAACCACCCGTCCATTCTATGTCAATTTGAATATCCATGATAAGATTTTCCACAATGCTATGCATGATTCAAGGGCTTCACATAACCTCATGCCCAAAGTAATCATGGAGAGATTAGGCCTTGAGATAACCAGACCATATAAAGATTTATATTCTTTTGACTCTAGTAGAGTAAAATGCTTAGGCCTGATCAAATATCTTTGTGTAAACTTGACCCAGATCCTAGCCAAATGCCTAGTGATGGATGTGGTAGTGGCTGATGTGCCCCCCAAATATGGCATGCTTCTTTCAAGATCTTGAGGTGCTAAGCTGCAAGGTACTATGCAGACGGATATGACTTATGCCACCATCCTTGTCTTCAGTCAACCTAGAAGACTCTATAGGGAAACACACATGAAATATATGGTAAGTAGTCAAGAAAGACCAGAAAACTCCCCTCTCTATTCTATACATACTAATATTGACTCATTCATTCTTTATAATGATGAGATTCCTGATGATCAAGAGTTAGTAAATGAAACATCAACCAATATAATGGCCACTCCATCCCCAAACATAGTGGCAGCCATAGATGAAGAGGAAAGCAAGGAGAAAACTAAAAAACAGTTTGCTAATTTAGAAAATCATAGCAAATCAATCTCAGATCTTGAGCATCAAAACAGTCATAAACATAGTACCAATCATGGACATCAAAGAACAAGTCCTCAAAACATTGAAAATCTTGAGGAACAAAACAAAATTCAACATGATGTAAACCTACAAGAACAACATAGTGATAGCTGTAATACACCAGACAGAGAGGAAATAAAGGATAAATCTGAAAACAGTCCTCTTTGGAGTATGAGTTTCGATGGGTCTTGCTCCAAAACTGGTGCAGGAGCAGGCATATGGGTGCATAACACTGAAAACAATCATGTTCAGGGTCATTCCTATAAATTAAACCTTCAATGTACGAATAACATAGCAGTGTATGAAGCTCTCCTTTTAGGCCTGCATTTATTGAAAAAATTAGGGGCCAAGAGAATAAAAGTTCATGGAGATTCAGAGTTGATAATTAGGCAATTAAATCGAGAATATACTGTTAAACATCCCAGACTTAGAGCCTATATAGATGATGCCATGGAATTGTTGAAAACCTTTGCTGAATTCCAACTTACCTTTGTCCCAAGGGATCAAAACATTCTTGCTAATGGATTAGCCTTTGCTACTAGAACTTGTCTAACACCTTATGAAACCAAGAAATGCACCACCCAAGTCAAATATAGACCAGCTGTGTCGGATAATGAAAAATACTGGCAATTTTTTGACGGATATAAACAAATAGAAGACTTCCTATAGTCCAAAAATGAATTTGAAATACCAAACTCAGATTTACATTATGAACAAGACTATCCTACAGAAGAAAATCCACTTTTTGAATAACAAAAACCTCCTGAGATTGCTAAAATAAATCTGTTAACCCATAAACCCAAACATACAACAGAAAAAAGCACAGATTTAGAAAATGAATATTTAGAAGTGATGCAATCTAAATATCAAATCTTTACAAAAGGACTAGTCCCATTAGAAGAATTGTTTGACTTGAATGATGTTGCTAAAAAGCCAAAACTGGAACCAATTGAATCTAAAGTGGAAGAATGCAACATAGGCAGTGAGGAAAAGCCCAAAATGATCAAATTATCTAAGACACTGCCAGCTCACATTAAACTGAAATACTTTGAGTTGTGTAAAGAGTTTTCTGATGTATTTTCATGGAGTTATGAAGATTTGAAATCATATGATACATAAATAATCTAGCATAAGATACCCCTCAAAGAAAACCAGAAGCCTTTTAAACAAAAATTGCGCAGAATCAACCCTATTCAATTACCTCTGATAAAGAAAGAAATTATAAAAATGTATGATGCTGGAATTATTGTCCCTGTTAGATACTCAGAGTGGGTGTCTAATCTTGTATCTATTAGGAAGAAAACAGGAGAAATAAGGCTTTGCATTGATTTTAGAAACCTAAACAAATCCTCATTAAAGGACAACTACCCCTTGCCCAAAATGGATCATATCTTACAAAGGGTAGTTGGTTCTAAAAGAATTTCTTTGCTAGATGGCTTCTCAAGTTACAATCAAATATTGGTATATCCTGATGATCAACTTAAAACAGCCTTTACTACTCCTTGGGGGTACTTTCATGTATTTGAAAATTCCCTTTGGTTTAATGAATACTAGTGCCACATTTCAGAGAGCCATGGATATAGCATTCTCAAAGGAAATAGGTCACTTCATAGTGATTTACTTATATGACATCACTGTCTATTCTAAAACAGATGAAGAACACCTAATACACTTGAGAAAAGTCTTTGAGAAATGCAGAAAATATGGGTTGTCCTTAAATCCAAAGAAAACATTGTTTGGTCTCCAGGAAGGTAAACTTCTTGGACATATCATATCTGAAGAAGGAATAAGGATAGACCCAAAGAGGATTGATGGTATATTGCAAATTAGCCATCCCATAAACATCAAAGAACTTCAATCTTTCATTGGGAAGATTAATTTCTTAAGAAGGTTCATACCCAATTTCGCTGAACTCCTTAGAAACATGACAAATATGATTAAAAGACAAGAAAGAGTTAAATGGACCTTAGACGCAAAGAAATCATTTAAGCTGGTAAAACAAGCACTTACCATCACACCGGTTCTTATCAGTCCTAATTTTACAAAGGATTTCTTCATTTTTTCATTTGTATCAGAACACACCGTAGCTGTTATCCTATTACAGAAAAACATGAACGGACAAGAGCAGCGGATTGCATTTTTCAGCAAGGCATTAAGAGATGCACCTCTGAAGTACAATATAATGGAAAAACAAGCCTTTGCCTTGGTAAAAGCCTTAAAATACTTTAGAGTTTACATTTTACATTCCCACATAACAGCATTTGTGCCTCATTCAGTTGTAAAATACATATTGACCCAAGATCTAGATGGAAAAAGAGGAAAGTGGATTGTTGTAATTTTAGAATATGACTTAGAAATCAAACCCACTAAGATCATAAAAGGTCAAGGTCTAGCAAAAATTATGGCTAAATCCAACTTTCAAGCTCTTGATATAAACATGTTTAATGCATTAGATGAGCAAGAGGAGTTGACAACTCCAATTATTGAAGATCATTTTCTGAATTCATCTTGGTATGCTGATATTTTATATGTTTTGCTCAATCTTAATGCCCCTCCTGGTTTGTCTTAAACAAAGGAAATATTCTTAAAATTGAAAACTATAAATTACTGCATTTTGGATAAATTCTTATAATAGAAAAATGCTAGTGGATTATTGCTTAAATGTTTGCCTGAGAATGACGCAGATAAGATCAAGCATGAGTTTCATGAAGGAGAATGTGGAGGTCACCTCTACTGGAATTCAACTGCTAACAAACTCCTTAGAACTGGCTATTACTGGCCCAATATCTTTCAAGATGCCCACAAAATGATTATTGTGTGTCACAAATGCAAAATTTTTGAAAGAAAAAGAAAATTGCTTCCCTTACCTCTGCAACCAATCACTGTTGAAGCTCCTTTTTAGCAGTGGGGTATAGACTTCATTGGGGAAATCCATCCTACCTCATCTACCCAACATAGATGGATCCTCACAGCAACAGACTATTTTACCAAATGGATAGAAGCTATCCCATCTAGGAAAGCCACATACTTAGTTATCATTTCATTCCTTGAATACCATATACTGTCTAGATTTGTTGTCCTAGAAAGATCATAGCCGACAATGCTGTTGCATTTGGATCTAAAAAGATGGTGGAATTATATCATAATATTAGATTATATTGGGTCATTCTACAGCTTATTACCCTCAAGGTAATGGTCTGGCAGAATCCTCAAATAAAATTTTGGTGAACATAATCAAGAAGTTGCTGGAAGATAATAAGAAATCATGGCACAGTAAGCTAGTACATGCATTATGGGCAGACATATTGACAGTTAAAAATTCAATTGGGATTTCTCCTTACTAGCTAATTTATGGAACTGATGCAGTATTTCCAACCAGTTTAGGAGTTCCAGTTATGAAGCTGATCCAATAAGTACAGTCAGAAGATGATGATATAACAAGAAGAATAAACCAGACTATACATATACAACAAACCAGAGAAGAGGTATACATTAGAGCATAGCAAATACAAGAAAACATCAAGAATCTGTTTGACAAAAGAACCAAGGCAAGTGACTTTAAAATTGGTGACAAAGTATTGAAATGGGATTCAAGAAGGGAAGATAAGGGCAAACATGGAAAATTTGATAATTTATGGCAAGGCCCTTATCTTATTCAATCTGCTATTGGAAACAATGCATTTTTTCTACAAGAGTTGGATGGAGATGAATACTTTTGAGGTCATGTCAATGGCAGGGTTCTCAAACATTATTTCTGTTAACTGATATTTTAAGTCTCTGGGTTTTTTTGTTCATTGTATATAACACTGCTATTCAATTTGAAAAAAAAATACAAAAACAATAGAAAAAGAGAAAAGAAGGCAGAAATAAAACAAGAAAGGTACAACTCCACACCAAAAAGAAAATAAATTCTGAAAGTGTGCAAGCTTAAATGCCACTACTAAAAATAACACTGCTATTTAGTCATATAGCCTAATCATGAATAGATAGATTTAAATTTACTGCTGATAGGTTAGTGAAACAGATTTTCCAAACAATTTAATCTTGGCTTATCAGTAGAATAGATTAGGATAGAGAGAAATGGCTCTAATCAGACTAAAATCTGAGCCAAATCAAAAGAAAGAATGACTCTAAACAGATCAAAATCTGAGTCATAAGCAAGAATGAAGGATGTTTTAAATTTTCAGATCTTAAGCCTTCACAGTTTTGTTTTAAATTTTCTGCAAATAAATTCTATGTACAGCTTGTACATACAGCCATAGACACCACAACAAATCAGACAACTTAATCCTGGTTTGTTTGTATTTAAATTTCTGTTTTAGAAAATAGAGAATAAAATCTGTCAGACAGTTTAATCCTGACAGATAGTAGCTTAGGTAGATATTTTATGAGTTCAACTGTTTAATCTGGATTCATGGAAGAAATAAGGGTAGATTTATATTAGTTTCCTACTTTCAATAAAAAAATAAATTTTGATGTCAAAGGTTTGCAAGTCCAAGTGCACCTTATTAAAGAAAAAATGTTAGGACAAGTGGGCTGTGTAGGTAGAATGTTTGGGAGAAATTTGTTTGCTAATACAAAGTATTGATCATCTTTTTAAGCAGCATGATCAAAAAAGAAGCGGTTGTCAAAATGCACCACAAAAATCAAGGAACTGGTCTACTTTCCAGAGATTTATCTCTGAAGTTCTTGACACCTCCAAGGAGCTTCCATCCCCAAGTGGAGCCACTGTTAGCCATCAGTAAATTTTGTTACAGCAAATGATGGCTAAAACAAGTCTTTAGTCTTCAAGAAACAAGTTTTAAAGAAAAATTGTGAGTTCTTGAAGCCTTGTTCTCCCTTGTCCAAAACATCCCTTCTACTTCACTAATATCTTCATTAAAAATCCTCAAGAAGACCTGTTGTATGAAGGAGACTGTTTTTCAGTCATTTTTTCCATCTTTTTACCTTCACAGTTTCCTCCAAAATTCCCCCATATCACTCATTTTTCCCTTTTATTTATCATCCATTTCCCTCTGAAAATTCCCTTTTTTCCTTCTCATTTACCCTTCATTTCCCTAAAAAAACCTTCAAAAACCCCTTTTAAACCTATAAAACCCCTTTTTATGGTTTAAAAACCCTTCCTTTTAACTATAGGAATTTGAAAAAACCATGAAAACCCAGAAAAAACGCATAAAAAACCTTTGAAAAGTTGTTCCGCCCCTTTAGGGCCTTAAGCCCCTTGGCTTAAGCCCCCTTTCATTATTTTTTTCCATGAAACCTTGCACCCACGACCAAGGCCTTAGCATCATCGCGCATCTCGCATCGACGTTTTAAATTTCTTGTTCCCCTTACCTTTTTATGTCGATTGGCCAATCTCCCGATGCGATCGAAACTGTCGATCGTGTTTGACCGGACGGCCAAGCATTCAGCTCTCTATGCCGATTCTTAGCCCTTTCTTTTCTCCGCTCCTAGTCCCTTGCTCCCCCAAGGGACCATGCCCCAGCATCTACCCATTAGCCCCCATCGCATCGGCAATTTACATTTTTTTCTTCATTTCATCTTTCCCTTCCTCTGTCGATGTTTCAACCCCTGATAAGATCTCCACCGTTGATCTACTAAGATCGACGGTTATCAGCAATCCCATCCTTATACATCTCCCATTGTTCCCATCATCCTTACCTCCTCCGATGGCAGATCTCCACCATTGATCGGGGAGATCCAACGATCGTCAAAGCCCCTTTTCTTCTTGAGTTTTCGCAATTCCTATCCCTTTTTCCTCCACCCCCGGTCCTACTTTTACTCATGGGACCGCACTTCTACCTTATCCCTGGTCCTCTCCTCTTACCTTTTATTTCCCCCCGCGATGCTTGAAAATTTTATTTCCCTTTGTATTTCCCCGCCATACTTGTTAAAAACCTGCATCGATCCCCACCATAGATCTATAAAGATCAACGGCCACCATGCTTCCCCTCTCACCCTCCATTCACTCGACCATCCCTTACCCTTTCACCCCTGCAATCAATCCCCACCATAGATCTTCTTGATATAATGGTTCCCGTTTAACTTGACATCCAATCCATCGCATATAAACATCCTGCTACCAAACAAAATAAGTGATGTCACCTGCCGGCCCCACCTTCCACCATGCAAGACATCCCCCAATCCCCTCTAGACACATGTCCTCCACCGTCCTATTCACCAATCAACTTCACGTTTTCGCGCTTCCCCCCGTCGTCGATCTGCATCCCCACAGATCAGATGGTTGATGCATTCCAATTACCAAACCCCTGCATCGCGCAACTTGAACGTGAAATCAGCGGTTTTGGGAGGATGCGTGTCACACAATAAACGATATCGCGTTTGTTTCATGATTGTTGACACCTAATCCTAAGGGTTGGGTGAGGATATTTGATATTGTATATTAAATTAAATTAGGAAATAAGGAAGGCCAAGAGTCATTGGGAGATGAATCCCAATAGCCTCACCTCCATGTATAAATACATGCACATTCTTCATCTAATATACATATATAAACCACTTACCACCCATTTGCAGCGTGAAAACCGCCGGTGGTATTTCCAAAACCACTTTTCTTGTTTTCACGCTCATATTCAAGTTAAACCCTGTTTTCACAGGTTTGTTCCACAGAACCTCCTTTGCCTGCATTTCACCTCCTCTGCGTTGCTCCTTTGCCTCCGTCAAACCCTCCAAAGCAGTTTTATCCACATAACGCACAATTTTATAATGATTTGTGTTTTTTTGCAGGTTTCATGGTGGTTTTATAGTATAAATCTGTCCCACAGTCCAATCAAGGGACGAGACCGAGGATGACGATCCTCTGTGGCTGAATTAGAAGAAAAAAGGGACAAAAAGGGGTCAAATTTCATGTTTTTTCTAGTGTTTCATGAGCATTGGTTTACTCAGCGAAAACCCTCCAGCACACAAAGAAATCACCTGTCAGCGAAAAAATGAAGTTAATAAAGATCAGTAAAGATTATCAGGAATTAAACATAAAGGATTAAAGCGCAAAGTTGAAGATCAAAAGACTTAATCCCAAAGTTTAAAGGGATAAAGCAAAGTTTGAAGGTAAAGTTAGTTTAAAAGGTTAAAACAGTCAACAGAAAAGGCTTAAAGCCTGAAGATGATTAAAGAAGGCACAAAAGCAATAATAAAGGCCTAAACAGAGTTTAAAGTGTTAAAGACAGATAGATCACCCAAAAGAAGGCTTTAAATGCCAAATCACTGAAGCCTTTACTACTCCAAAGACCAAAATGCCACCTACCAGCTGATTTCACCTAAAAAGAATACATATTAATTGCACAGTCATAGATATTTCTAAAGACAACTCAGAAGTAATTGCCAGCCTACCAAAAGCCTCCAAAGTCAACAAAAGTGACTAAAGTTGGTGAAGTTAATGTAAAATTAATTAAAATAGAGTTAAAACATCTGATATCTTCTCCCTTAGGCCTCCCAAAGGCCGAGAAGCAATTACTCTGTATTAATTGAACAAATAACCCTTTCTTTCACTCCACCTCCTCAATTCACCTATAAATATCATATGAGGAGTTCATTATTATTGTTGGGTGTTGAATACCTATCAAGTGTAAATAGTTATTGAGGTTGTTGAAGCTCTGTTTTGTAATTGAAGAAAGATAGGCTGAGACGAGAAGTTTGAAGTTGTAAAGACCTACTGGACTTGAAGATTGTAACTGGTTTGAACATCAAATATACAAGCCTGATTTATGGGATCCTGGTCTATGTCAATGGTGATGTTTTTCTTACTGTGATTGTCATTTTACTTATGTTTTCATACTGTCCACTATTCTCTGATAAAGAACATCAAATATAGATTAGGATTTGCTGTGAAGTACCCTAAATCTCACTGATAAGATTTATCTTAATGTTTTCTTTTGATTGTGTTTTAAGGATAATTCAATAGAGTATAACCAGTGAATTGTTGGTGAGCCCATGCTTCCTAAGTATAACTTGAGATATTGTTTTTGAAAGTTTCCTGAAGAGTATGCCAAAAGCAGGCTAGATTCAAAGTTCTTACCTGATCTTAGGCTACTATTTATTGTTTATCTTAAGTGTTTTCCTTTGAGAATATGCTGAAAGTAGACTAGGTTAAAAGTCTTTATTTGATCTTAAGCTATTCTTTGTTTTAAACTATTTTTCCTTGAGAATATGTTGAAAGCAGGCTAAGTTAAAAGTCTTTACTTGATATTAGGCTATCCTTTGTTTTCCCTTGAGAGTATGTTGAAAGCAGGCTAGATTCAAAGTTCTTACCTGATCTTAAGCTGCTCTTTGGTCTTTCTTATATTTTTAATTCTTTCACTCACTTTTGATGTTTCATACCATAACTCAATCTCAAAAGATCCTTTGATATAGATGACTTGTCCCATAGACCATACTTGAAATTTGTTGTGCAATTAAATCCTTTATGACTCCATAGCCCAATGGATTGACATTGTTTCATACCTATCCTATCAGATGAACCATTCTCTCAACTTGCTCATTCCTTCACCCTTCAAAAGACTTCCTTCATTTTGATGATATCCATCCCAACCAAAAACAAACAAAACCTGTGTACTTCATAACTAGCCTAATATCATATCATAACCCTTAAAGAAATATCTTTGAAAAATCTTATATAGAAAGATCCCTCTCTGAATCCAGGAGGGCGAGATCCTAGGATTCCAAAGTGGTTTTGATGTAGGCTCTACAACGTTTTTTCTCACCAATCTTGCAAATTACAGAGACCTAACATAGATATCACCAAAACAGAGCCAGGTGGGTTCAAGATCATAGACGATCCATCATGTGACGGCTTTCTTTCACATTCTTGTTGAATAATTAAAACCTTAATTAGGATTCCACTTTCTATCTACACCCAACGAGACCTAGTAACGGATCTCACATTTGAATTAAAAAATGCCCACCTTTTACATAGCTCAAAAAATATAGGAAAAAAGTATTGTTGCCCGGACAGTAAAAATGGCTAGAATTTGACAAAGATTTTTTCAAAAAATTTGGCAGTAGGCATGTTTGGATGGTGGAAATATATTTAGCACCATCAAAAACTCAAGGACACCTAGAATATTCAAGTTTGAATATGGTAAACAAAATTTCCAAAATTTTTGTTGTATTTTATCAATATCTTCCATATTTTTACAATAAAAAAATGTATATTTTAATTTTCTTAATAAAATAAATAAATTTTAATATGTTTAATAATAATAAAAATTATTATGTATCAACTTTGAATATTTAAACTTGATTTAGTTTTAAAAAAATTATAAACTAATTGTGTGAAGAGGTGATCTCCACCTTAGTATGGTAGGAATATACATTTTGTCCAACATCTAGACTCCTTTTTGTTGTTTCATTTGTTGTGAGCCAGGGAACTTGAAAGTTGATTGTCTAGAAATTTCGAGGAGGTAGGGAATTTATTCTCTTGAGAAAGCCTTAGAAATCTCTCGTCTAATGCCCAAGACGAGGTTTCTGACGCTATAGAAGTGGAGGTGTGAGGTGGAGCACATAGGAATGACTCTGAGAAATCTGCATCTTCATAATAATCACAATGCAACTCCTTTATCGATGAGTTGAAATTTCTTTTCCCCATTTTTCAACACTATTTCGAAAGAAGAGGTCCAATTTATCTCCGAATGTTGAAGCTAAAAATGGGTTGGTAGGTCAGGTTCTAAGGCTAGCTAGTCCATAGAATCCTTTATGTTTTCTTTCTCATGAGATCAACACTCTTAGTGTTAAGGGTGGGACTATTGATCTAGGCAAGTTGTAGTTACACCTTTCTTCTGAGATTTTCTCTCCCTTGGATCTGGGATCGAACTTGAATAGGGTTTCCCTTACTCTTAGAGATGAAAGGAACAAAGACAAGGCATGCTCTTTGTTAGTGGATGAGACTTTTCTCTTGTGACTTAAAGAGGTGCTCAAGAAGGTCCCTATGAATGTGGTTTTTAAATCTAATATGGGGATCGTGGATGTTTCTACTCCCCTTGACACTTAGAGAAACCATATTCCCATTAGAATGTCACCATTCAAAAACTAAAACTAGGTAAAGGGTGAGCTCATAAATAAGGTCACATTTTTGGAGGTTTGGCTCCCTAGATGCTCTTCTAGCAAGTGAGTAGCTTTATTATATTCTTAATTTTTCACCATGAGATGGATAAGGCCCTTAAAGGATTGTTATCCTCTAGTTCCCTACCCAGATGATCATTCCTTCTTTCAATATTAGAGGAGTGGGGGGCACCCAAAATTTTAGGGCTCTTAGGAGACTTTATGAAGTTGTTTCCCCTAATATTATACTTATCCACGAATCTATGGTGGGCGGTTAGGAGGTTGGGAAGGTTTTCTTCAGGATTCTACCTAGGTGGGATTTTTGTTCTGTAGATGTGAGCGGCCACTTCGAGGTTATATTGTTGGCTTGGAAATGATTCCATAGCTTTTTCCTCTCAAGCTATGTAACTAGCTCACTTGGGCTTTACATCTAATTTAAATATTTTTCTCTACGACTACATGATGGATTGGAAGTACTATCGTTGTTGTAAGAGTTGCAGTTAGGAATTATATGGGATTGAAATACCCATTCCATGGTTGAGACCTACAGGCTCAGGATCAGAATTTTTTGGGTCTGATGACAATAGCTCCAATGGACAGCTATCAGAATCTGGTAATGGTGGTGGGAGATCTTCTACTTTTCAGGTTTTCTCATCACTCAACTCATGGTTTCAGATATCAGATGATTTAAATCACCAAAGAATGGATTATTCAACTTCAAAGTTCTAAAAAAGATGCCATAAATGGATTCATTTTCCAAAACCATACACTCATCTGCATTCTCCACCAACTTATGGGCTCACTAGGTAGCAAGGTCGGGATAAAAACTATATTAGATACCTTGGGAGATGGGAAAACTGAGAATGTGAGCATTATCATATCTAGGTATTATTGTCTAATCTTGGAAATCAGAAGAGATCCCATACTAGATCATGTGCCTCCTCCCAATGAGTGGCATACTTGGAATCCTTGCAAGTAGTCACAGTTCTCAACCTCCTTCATGATAACATCTAGCATTGAATCACTGAGCTCAACTCCTTCAGTACAACGACCCATATCCTAGTCATTCCCTGCCCCAGATTGACCGAAAACAAAGTTATCTAGCCTGAATATTTGGCCATTAGGACATGCCCTCACACCATCCTTGGTCTTGGGTTCCAGATCCATTAAAATGACTCTCACCACAAATCTACCACAATTGGCCTCATTGTAGTACATGTTGACTCTCTTGAGTTGAAGATTCGATGTTCCAGTGGAGTCGATCTCGTGCTCTTCCCATATAACCTCCCATATTTTCACACTAATCTGGTTCCCACATTTTCCTCCTTGAATATAGATAATCTCACACATCTTTGATTCAGTGCTCAGAATCACAGTAAAGAAAACTAGAGATGGGCTCTAACCCAAATGAGAATGGAGTGAGCCTTGTAATGGATTGCAAGCAAAATCGAATTGACAAGAAGCTATGGCCAATGGAAGCTCAAATGTTTTTCTAGATATTACCAAAACATAGCCAGGTGGGTTCGAGATTGTAGACGATCCGACCAAACACCAAACATTTTAACATAAAAAAATTTGGATTTTTATAAACCCCTCCTACAGGCTTAAATATCTTCCAAGTTCTGCCAAAATATTGTTGCACAAACACTGATTTTTTTTAAGTTGTTTTGGGTTGGGTTTAGTTAAAATTTGTTTGGCAGGAATTTAATTTTCAATATTTTTTTTAAGAATATTTGGATATTTAATAATTAATCCATTTTTTATTTAAAAAAAAATAAAAATATTTAATCAATTATAAATCATTTTAGTTTATGTTTTCAAATTAAGAGTATTTTTAATATTTATCAAGTAAATCAAAGTGGCTTGTGGATGGAGTATATGGAAAATATTGTTTAATGTTCATGTATTTGAAGGATATTTTCGATCGTGTTTAGTGTTCAAGTTAATGTAATAGAATGAAGAATTATTAACCTCCTAGTAGCAAAAAAGGCCATGATTAATCTCCTAGGTCACCAACCAGTCATAGAAATCATCTTCAAGGGACATAGAAAATACTTTCATCCTCGCATCCATTGAGAGGGAGAACCTTAAAATTGTTAGAGCTGATAAAAATCATTCAAGAGGCATTGGTGGGAGATCCAAATTTCATCCTATCCAATTCATCTAAAGCCATGAATTATCAACCCCACCCATCCTCCCTCACTCCTCAAACTTTAGGAGAGGATGAAGCTAGTGGTAATTTTTAAAATTATATTATCTGAAATGGAGTGAATTTCACTTGAGATCAAAGAATCAAGAGGCATTGCAAGGAAAAATTCCATACTACCCTATGTATTCTCATGATCCATAATTTATTACCAAATATTGTAAGAAATAGGTGTCACCTCATGAATAACTTTGATAAGAAATAAGTGTCACCTCATGGAGAACTTTGATCTTCCCTCATTCTTTTGTCTAAGTATGAGCTCCAAGAGAATAATGAAAACTTCTTCTCAGCACATTGAGAGTGTGTTGGGTGTGGAGTCTAATTATCTTCTTTATTTTGTATCACAATGTTGGACCCCTATTCTTAACGCGGCGGCAATGCCGACCATAATTAAAAACTACCTAGGGGGTCCAGGGGGGGTGGCGCCCCCGAAGCTAAAACCAGATGTAAAATTTTCTTGTAAAAGTATTGTAATTTCTAGTTAATCTAGGTTGTTCATTAGGCAGATGATCTAACAGTAGAAGTTATGTTTAATTTAGGGTTTTTTTCCCTAGAAGGTAACCCCTCGTTTTGATTGAGGGTATTTTATTGCAGCTGGGTATTATATGTGTATTCTCAGAGTGAGAAACAGATAGGGAAATCGTGAGAGAGAACATAGGCTATTACAACAGATCTGGTGTAGGTTGTGTCTCTTCATTTTACTAGATAATATAAAGGAAGGACTGGTTGTTCCGGGTGGATGTAGCCCAAACTGGGTGAACCACGTATATCTGTGCCTCTCTTATTTTATATGTTTTATGTATTTGTGTTTATGCATATTATATGTGTTGCATTGCTCTCTAATATATATTTTTCTAACGGAGTGGTAGATAGTAGAACCAACTTATCATAATGTTGGATTAGTTAAAGGAGAAAAACATATTATGTGTAGATTGCAAAAATGTGGGGACTTTCTTAGAGGCTATGAATGCAATCATGTCATTGATGATGGTATGAATTTGAACTATGGGAGACCTTTGTGGTCCTCCAGAATGCAGAATTGAAGTTGAAAATTCTTGGAAAGATGATAAAGTTTGTGATGACACCTCAAATAGGAATATTGTATAACTAAAAGCAAGTATGAATACCCATAATATGAACATTTGTAGCAGGATGAAAATATTTTTGGTGGACCAAGGGATAGATTGCATATGCATCCATCATATTGAAAGCGGTATAATCAATATGAAATCCAGAATCTCTAACAAGGATGGTGCACCTCTTGCAAACCAAACTCAACGATACCTCTCATTAGTGGAATTTTGAGGTCGAAAATGGCCCTCCTAAGAAAAATGTACAACAAAATTAAAATTTATAGGAACCAATAGGATTCAAGATGATGATGTCAACCATGGGGGATGATTCACCATTTTTTAATTAAAAGGGTAAAAAGATTAAAAAATAATAAAATATTAAAACTACTTTTTCAACTCGTATTTTCAACTTATCTCCCAAATTTTTTACTCAAATTTCAAGTGGGAGTACTCGTTGGATGAAAAATTTAATTCCTCATCCAAGGAGTACCCACGTTGCATAATTTTGATGGACCTTGCTACATGAAAAATGAGAAATACATGAAAAACATGATTGTAATCATGTTTTTCATGTATTTATCATTTTTTGTGTAGCAGGGTCCATCGAAACTATGAAACATGGGTACTCCTTTGATGAGGAATTAAATTTTTCATCCAACGAGTACTCCCACTCAAAATTTGATTTTAAAATTTGGGAGATAAGTTGAAAATACAAGTTGAAAAAGTATTTTTTCCTTTTTTCCCTCTAAAATTTGATGATGTTATCAAATCTTATTTTATTATTTCCACTATTATTTTATAATTTCCTTAAGAAGCCCATTTTAGAACTCAAGATTCCCCTAATGCATTGTCCCACCTATAAGAAACTGTAGAGTCTATTCAGCTACTCATCAACAATCAAGAATATCTACAGGTACTAGATAAGCACTATCATAAGAAAGAAAAATTGTGTTGTCTTTGTCTTTATCTTTTAGTTTAATTTTGTTTGTTAATAATGAATAGTTACAGGGAAGTTTGTATGAATGGCATTGACCCATGGATCAAACCATGAGAAATATCACTTACTAGGGATTTACAATCAACATACTACTGGTCCCTCACTTTTAGATTGAAAAAAATCTGGAAGTTAGCAAGGATAGATAAAAATCCATATTTTATAGTTTGTACTTGAAAGTACCTTTACAGGTGATCACGTTGAAATGAAATCCCATTTCCTTAGTAACAAAGATAAAATTACTAATAAATACCGTGTATTGAATATTATAGACAAAAATAAAATTAGGTTGATAACAAGAATGCAGAATTTTAGTTCTAAAAAATGTGAAAATAATTTTCCCAAGAGATCAAAGGCGCCAACCATTTTAGATCATTTAAAATATTTAATTCTCCAAAAATTGAAACTATGAAGACCTTGAAGGGTTCAGATGCCATTACCCAAAACAAGAAGCTATGATGTCTCTGTTGAAATTGATCTGGGTAAATTTCTGATACCCTTTTAACCAAGAACTTTTACTTTGGCTGATGTGTTAGAGTTACATCTTATCAAAAGTATTAATGAACACATGCAAATATCATCAAGAGGAAAACAAGGAACTCTCACTCATTAACAAAACCTCCTATCATCGTGACAATTTCACACATGGTGACAAAGAGTATCCCGTCTTCAAGGAAACAAAGGATCTCATAACATAAACCACCATCCATGATAAATACATACCACCTTAAATACACATAAAGATTTTGCATCTTACATCAGCAGGGATCAACAACAACAAATAAACATAAATATTATGCATCATACATCAAGCAGGAATCGACATGACATAAAGCATCCTACAACAATAATGAATGAAGTACATGGAAACAACACTTCATATACCTCAATCCTAATGTTGGTTGAAGAATAGGGTACTCAATCGTTGGATCTGAATGCACCATCACAAACGTGGTGTCAAATGGTGAGAAATCGACTGTCCACATGATGAAATCTGACATTGTCATCCCCATATGGAATATGGCCAAAAAATGGAGACCTTTGTTGCAGAAACTGACACTGCCATCAGTTTCGTGTCGTCAATAGGTGTAAAATCCATATAAAATTTGTCCAATTTGGACACTGGGAAAATTTGGTCCATTTGGAAATGAGGCCTAATCATGGTTCTACTACCTCTGCACACTTGCTCATGGTTCCGCACCTACCTGCAATTAAAATAATAATATTCTCAAAATGTGTGCCTGCTCCAACCTACTCTACCCTGGTGCACTGAAGAACTGGCTTTATAAGGTCGTGGGTTGGGCAGAGTATACAAATTGAGTCATCGGCTCAATGGTTGAGATCCATAATTGTGGGGAGGAGGTAGGGCGGTGAAACCCTACCCCTCCCAAAATGGTTGCATATTGTTTTAAAAACCCACGTAATGGTTTGTTTTGGGTTATACGTTATAACCATAAAGGCAAAGGTGAGTGGGAGGGTCCTCTCCATGCAGCTCGGCCCTACCCAACCCTGCTCTGCATGCATGTATATAGGGCTTCGTTTGAATGATGTTTATTTTGGGGTCATCGCACGGTGGTGGGCTGGCCTACGTGGCCGGCACAGGTTCGATACTCGTCAGCCTCCCTCTTTCTGGTACCAAGGGTAGCGTTGGGTCCATCGAAGGTGGCCCGCCCTCCCTAATTATGGTGTATGCATCGTGGGTTCAGTGGGAGTCACGACCTGTCAAACCTTTAAATGTATTTTTATTTATTTATATATGGTATGGTTTGGTTAGATGGCGAGATTGGTGGCCCCGCCACCTCTTTTTTAATATTTTTATTTTTAACTGTTCATTTTAAAATTATCTGATTTTAGGAGCAGAAGACATTTTAACAATCCCACAAATTCACCCGAAATCCCGCCGGAGTTGGCCAAAATCTGACAGCCGGAAAACTTCCAAATTACTGCCTCCTTGATCTGCCACATCACCAAGTCAACTCGAAAATTTTGACCAGCTCTAACTTTCACATATGAAATCGGTTTGACGAACTTTTTGCACCATTGTGATCAGGACGACGAGATCTTCGCTCTGGTCCTACTTTGAAATCATCTTGACCACTTTTATTTTTGAGCTTTCATAAGCCATCTTTGTCCACTGTGTGTCTCTGGAGCCATCTCGATCATTCCTCCCCAGTATGGAGCTTTTGGTCCTCCAAAAGCATCAACAATAATTTTCAATTATTGTGTACAATGTCTGCACCACATGTGTCCTCAAAAGGGTTAACCTTCTATCTCCTTCACCTTTGTTCTTCGGAGCCTTAATCAATGAGCTAACACCTGCATCCTCTTCAAACTTGTAGTATAATATCCTGCAAATTACATGCTCAAATTATGACCAACTATGGCCCAAACATTTCAATGCTTGCCACAAGTTTATAACACATACTCGGTGGTGAAGCTTACATCAAAATGGAATCAATAATGCTCTAGCTATCAATGCAAGGCCAAAGACATCATTGTCGCATTGCAAGTGATGGAAAAACACATCATCACTTTTACAAAATAAATGCAACACATGATTTACAAAACATGGCCATGACACACTACCACATCTAGAAAAACCATTTCTTACTCAACAGAGTCAACCACGATGAATGTGGTGGATTTTCTTGTTGAACATTTTTGTTGACTAGTTTCTGCACGGGCGCTTTGTACTTAAGACGCTACTCTGGATGGAGACTCCAACACGTGGCTCTTTGATGAGCACTTTGGTTGCAATGGGTGCAAAAGGTATTTTTCCTCCAGACCTGCTTAACCCATTTCTTTCCTTGCTGTGGAGAAGGCTTTCCATGCCTCATCCTCCTTTATGCTGCCATTCTTTTCCAACACTCGGCAATGACATGGTTATGTAAACCACAAAAACGACAAGTTTTGTTATGCCATGATTTACGTTCATGATTAGCAACATGCTTATAATCAAAATCAACTTGTTAATATCGAGACTTGTTATACCTTTCCTGGTAGTCTCTGTTGCGATCATGGTGATGAGAGCTTGCCTCGACTCTTCTATTGCGACATGCACTTCCATGGGATGATGGTGAAGTGTTCCCATAAATCCTTTTCCCTGGTGAGTTCAACAATATATGTTTGCCTCTAATGTCATTATGGCGATGAAAGCTTGCCTTAGTTTTCTCTCTGCAATATACGCTGCCATAAGATGATGGTGAAGGGTTCCCATCATTCTTTTTTCTCAATGGTTTCATCAATTTCATGGAAGCTTTGGACACCTTTGAACATTCCCCTTCAGTGTATCCCAAACCTGCATAGAGAGGTCTCTGCGCAGCCTCCAATGGCTGAGTTATGACTTGGTCATGAATGCCAAGTCCTCTTCCTTTGTACCCCATCCTGGTAAGGAGTTTCATGTCAGTTCCTCTAATGGGGATCTCCACATTTCTAACAAAAATAATAGCATGTGAAGATGAAACTGAAGAATGATCAAAACTGTTTACCTCAGATGTCAATTTGGAAATGGGTGAAGAGGGCTTCTTTGAGCCTTCATTGCGCTTCAATTCCTCCAAGGGCTCTGTCGTGGCTTGTAATTGAAGAAACAATCACTACTTCTCCTCCTTCTATTCTCGTAGAAGTGTCTTTAAAGCATGATGATCTGTTTGAAGACTTCTACCGTTGAACTTCAATTATTCCAATGCCTCTATTGTGGCTTGCAACTGAAGCTACAATCAATGCTTCTCCTCCTTCTCTTCCTGTAGGAGTGTTTTCAACTCAACGTTATTTGCTACTTGTTTCTCATAAGCTTCATCCAACTTGTCTTCTTTCTCGGACACCCTAAGCATGGTCTCGTACATGTCTTTAACATCCTCCATTGCTGCACGTTCAATGGTTCACACTTGCAATCCACATCAACAAGAATACTGCTTTGATACCGGAAATGAAGAAGACAAACCTGAATATAGAGAAATGATCTACCACAAAATTACTCAAGTAACTACCATCAGAAGATGATGCACATGTAAATATAGGATTAGCGACAGGCTAGGGTGAGGTTCTATCGTTCGATGTTCCTTCTTGTTGTGATTTATAAGCTAAGAAATTAACCATTTGATATTATGAATTCGTTAGTGATGTTATTCATAAATATCCAAATTCATCTCCCTATCAGGAAAAATTAATTAAGAGGACCTTAATTAACATGCATGTCAAATATTGTTTACCTCCTCAATAGGATGCAATGCTAATGGATTTCTTCCCTGCTAAACTTCGATAGACCTTATTCTTCAATATCCTCTCGACAACCAAAAGGGATCATGGAAGGTTTCTTGAAAGGAGAGAATGTAATCCAAGCAAGAACATCCCCAAAGCCCCCAAAATTAGAAATTGCGTTGGAAAAAAGATAAAGGTAAGAGATAACATGCATGTATGAGCCAGAGAATCCCACATCCACCTACACCTACATTTTAGATTTATGCTGCAACATCCACCATCGCCCAAATTGTTCGGCACTGAATGCTTCAATTCCTTCTACCCCATATCCTGTAAACGATATTCAACATCAAATGAATTCCTTCATCGAGAGACTTCAAGCCCATATCTCTCTCCCCAAGTAATACACCATCAAGACCATAAACCCTTGTGAAGTTCGTGGACCAATAAAATACCCATCTACCATATCTTATTCAATTTAAGATAACTCCACTTGGGCTTTCACAATAGCCGAGTGGGTGTTAAATACATTAGGCAAACAACCGGCCTAGGGCATTATTTCTAAAAGCTCCTTCCAAGCATTAACATCTTCAATGAAATTAAAGAGTTTCATCAAAAACATATACCCATATTTTTGTTTCTGATATTAAAAAATGCTTCCTTCAATTTCTTCCCCACCCTCTAACACTTCTGCTAACATCAGCATTAGGGCACAAAGATATCTTAATTTTAATTTTAATAATTCATTGTATTATGGCGATATTGCAGGAAGGTTTTGTAGAAATTGGAGATATTCTATTGGTTTTATTTGATTGTGGTCTAGCATGATGGTAATGGCTACCTAGATTTGTGTTCTGGTCCTTCTCTTAGTTGTTTCTTTTTTCTTTTCTCTTAGTTATACAAAGTGTTGGAGTAGGTGAGTGTAAATATAAGGGATGACATGTTGTGGGTGATTATGTTTCATAGTTTTCTTTTATGAGTGGGTAGAATTTGAAAGAACGAGCATTGCACTGAGTAAAAATAAGAGATAATTGAATTGAATTATTTTATTTTTAATATTAGTGAATAGATTATAATTTTTTTATTTTTAAGTGAGTGTTGGAGGTTAATTGGTAGTGTTAAATTGTCATGAACAAAAATTATAGTTGAGAATATGGCCATCTAGTATGTTTTACATAATAAGAATAGGTATCATGGCCTTTATTGTGGCTAAGGAAGGAAATAAAAAAAGAGGGACTTAAGTCCTAAATAATCAGTGCCCATTATAAAAAGGCTTCAAATCACTACATTAACTATATTCTACAAGGGATATTTTTTGGCCTCTATGAGGGATGTGTCTTCCATTCAGTGGTTTTTCACACCGCGATTTGGTCTTCGAGCCTCATCATTAGACCTTAATGAAGATTCTGTTGGAAATACTGAGAGGGGGGTGAATTAGTATTTCTTTTCAATTGTTAATTATTGGTAGTTAGATTCTTCACAATTAAAGATAGATATATATATATATAATAATGATATTAAGAATTAAAGAGAACTTCAATCCCTTTATAATAATAGTGTACAATAGATGAGAGAAAGGGACCAACCCTTTTAATGAAATAGGCAACAACCTGTTGCCAAGCACCAACTTGGACTTTGGTGAGGCTCCGACCTCTAGGGCTTCGACCCTATACTTCTCAAGGCTACAACCTTGTGTTTAGAGGCACCAACCCCTAGGACACCAATCCTCCAACTTTTAATAAATAGAATGAATAAGTAACTTACATCAGTTTCTCCACAAGTGTGTTCTAGACTTCCAATTTGTTCACTGAATATTCTTTACTGTCCAAAACTCCACTGTCGAACCACTAACTACTCCACTGTACAAGATCTTCAAGTTTGTAACTTGTACAGGCCTCCAGCTATCACTTCAAGATTTACTGTTGACTGTTCATGCCTCCACTAGCTGTCCACAGAAAGAACTCTGATCACTGAAATGATGATGATCATTCCACAATTGTATCACCACAGATTTATTACACCAACCTTTCCACAGTTGTATCTTTAACCCTCCACAGATTTGTCCTATCTAAGATCTAAAGAAGCACTAGTCAACACCACTGATGTGTTATGTCCGAGCTCAGAAGAAACACTAAATTTACACTTTAGGTTCACTATTCTGAAATTTTGTGGTGAGGTTTTATAACCCTGGTCAGGTGACTGTTCGAGCTATATAACACAATTATGAGGTATGGAGGGTGTAATCAACAGGAACAAGCCCTTATTTCACTGGTCCGAAGCTCTGTCCTGAAGTCTTTTAAAAAATGAGCCCCTACAGTCACTGTAATTGTAGACAGGTCTGAGGCTGGTACACTCTCACAGATCTGAGGCTTATATTCTCATTCAGATTAGAGGTTGTAGATTCAGAAATATGCTTTGTATAGGCTCCTTCTTTTTGATGTTTGAAAGTTCATGACTTGTGAACTGTTGTTGCTTCTAAGCTCTCACTAAGTCCTTGACTGAAAAAGATGATTGAATGTCAAGTATAGATGTCATATATACACTGTTTTTTATCATAAATGAAAAGACACATCCCTTCGCCAAGGAACATGAGCCTACACAAGTTGACTTAGGTCGACTGTGATAAAATATATTATAATATTAAAAAATCGATATCTCTTCAACCGCTAGGAATTTGAGGGCAAGTAAGAGCTTGTTGGAGAGAGGGAAAAATCCTCTTTAATATGTTCTAAGATTCATTGTGAAAGGATGCCTCCAAGGTATCAAAAAATTTTTTTCTTTGTGACGGTTCATGAAATTTTAGAGTAGAAGGTGACTGGGGCAGTAAGAGATCATTAGAGCTTCTTCATCATGGTGTGTCTTCATGTCATCATGCCATCATATGATAGTGCACATGTATGTCATCATATGTCATAGTGAAGCATCTATCAATTTTCCATTAAGAGAGCACATCAAGAGGGCTTATATTCCATCAATGACAATTATTGACCAACAATCTCCCCCTTTGTCATTGATGGAAATATTATAGAATTCTCTCTCCCTTTGACATCAATGGCAAATGGGGTGCCCAAGTACTCCCCCTGTCATGTTGCTCCCCCTAACATACTGTACCCTTGACATGCTGCTTGATTTAATGTGATGCAAGAACCATGACCCCCATTTTTTGGTGAATATACTCAAATGCTTCTCGTGGAAGGGGTTTTGTAAATATATCTGCAATTTTCTCTTTTGTATTGACGTATTCCAACCTGATATTGTGTTCACCAACTTGTTCACGGAGAAAGTGGTATTTGATTGGAATATGTTTGGTTCTTGAGTGCATCACCGGATTCTTTGAAAGACTGATGGCACTAGTATTGTCACAAAAAATAGTAATTGGTTTCTTAGTTTCTATGTTGCATCCTTCAAGGATTCCTTCATCCATAGAATTTGTGTACAATAATCAGCAGCATCTATATATTCGGCTTTAGCTGTAGAAAGGGACGTAGATTATTGTTTTTTGCTGAGCCAAGATATAAGACAATCTCCCATAAAGAATGCATTTCCACTGGTGCTTTTTCGATAATTCACGCTTCTAGCGCAATCAGCGTCAGAATAAGCTATCACAATAAGAGTTGAACTCTTAGGATACCAAAGACCGAAATTAGTCATTCCTTTCAGATATTTGAGAATTCTTTTCATAGCTGCTAGATGGGATTATTTAGGACTTGACTGAAATCTTGCTACCATTCGTATTGCTTACATAAAATCTGGTCTTGTAGCAGTTAATTATAGGAGAGCTCCAATTATTTACCTGTAAAGGGTTGCATCTATTTTGGGGGTATCATCGTATTTGCTTAATTTACAATATGTGGTCATTGGTGTGCTCATAGGTGCACAATACTCCATCCCATATCTTTTAATCATGTCTTTAAGATATTTTGCTTGAGATATAAACATGCCTGCAGAAGTTTGAGATATTTGTAGCCCAAGAAAGTAAGACAACTCACCAATCATTGACATCTCGAATTTCTTGGACATATTTAGAGCAAATTCATGGATCATTTCTTCATCATTGCTAGCAAAGATTAGATCATCAATGTAAACAAGAGTGATCAAAAGTTTTTCCTTGTCCATCTTCATGTAGAGATTGCTACATGCCACTCCTTTTTTGAAACCTTCTTTTTGCAGATAGTGATCCAACTTTGCATACCATGCTCTAGGGGCTTGTTTTAATCCATACAAGGCAATTTTTAGTTTGCATACAAGGTCTTTTCCTTCAGCAAGATCAAATCCTTCTGGTTGCTCCATGTAAACTTCTTCCTTGAGATCTCCATTTAGGAATGTTGATTTTACATCCATTTGATAAACCTTGAATCCTTTTGAGAAAGTAAATGCTAAAAACATTCTTATGGCTTCCATTCAAGCAACTAGTGCAAATTTTTCTTCGAAGTCAATTCCTTCGATTTGTGAGTATCCTTTGTAGACAAGTTTGGCTTTATTTCTGATGATTTGTCCATCTTCATTCATCTTGTTTTTTAATACCCATTTTGTTCCAATTATATTTTTATATTTTCGGCGAGGTACTAGTTCCCAAGTCTCATTTTTTACAATTTGAGACATTTCTTCTTCCATGGCCTTTATCCAATAAGGATCTTTGCTTGCTTGAGAAAAATTTTTAGGTTCTATTAAAGATAATAGAGCCACATCATATTTTCTTGGGGTGCTTATCATTCTTCTTCGAGTTTGGATTCCTTCATCTATATTCCCGATGACTTGTTCTTCCAGATGATATCTTTGAACAAAATTGATCTAGGAGGGAGTTTGTGAAGATTTATTTTGAGGTTCACTTTGATATTCTTCATTCTCCTCTTCTATTTCAGGTTCTTCTTCTTCACTTTGTTCGAAGAAATACTCAATTTCAAGATCTTCAATTCTTTTTTCTATAAGGCCTTCATCATTCTTCACATCAATGCTTTCTACTATTCTTCGTAGATGATTGTTGTAACATTTGTAAGCTTTGCTCCTAGTGGAGTATCCAAGAAATATTCCTTCGTTAGTTCTAGAATCAAATTTACCTGGTGAGTCATCATTTATTTTTATGAAACATTTGCTTCCAAATATTCTAAAATATTTTACTGAAGCAGGTCTTCCTTTCCATAATTCATAAGGAGTCTTTTCATTATTTGGTCTCATTTGAGTTCGATTTAAGGTATAAACTGCAGTGCCAACTGCTTCTCTCCAGAATTTTGGTTGCAAATTTGCTGCTAGTAGCATTGTCCTAGTCATTTCTTGAATGGTTCGGTTCCTTATTTGAGCTAATCCATTTTGCTGGGGTGTCCTAGCAGTAGAGAGTTCTCTTTCGATTCCATGCTCTTTGCAGAATTTATCAAACTCTTTCGAAGTGAATTCTCCTCCTCTATCTGTTCTAAGACATTTAATCTTAGAATCTTTTTCATTTTTAATGAGAGCTTTAAGATTCTTAAAACACTCAAATGCTATGGATTTATATTTTATGAAATATATCCACATAATTCTAGTATATTTATCAAAAAATAGAGCAAAGTACCTTTCACCTTGAAGAGTTGGAGTTCTAGTTGGCCCACACAAATCTGCATGAATGATTTCCAAAGGTTTTCATGTTGAGAACTCCTTGGTTTTGTGGCTAGTTCTGGTTTTCTTTCCATGTTGGCATGGGCCACATACAACTTGATTTGGTTTGCACATTTTTGGAATGTCCCCTACTACATTATTTTTGCTGATGTTGACTAGGTTGTCAAAAATTGTATGCCCCAATCGCTTGTGCCATAACCAGCTTTCATCTATTTGACTTAAGTAACATTTATCTTCTTGGATTCTACTGAGAAGGTAAACATTATCTAGTGTTCTTACTCCTGTCGCCACAAGCTCTCCTGTGGACGAGTCTCTTATTTCACAATATTTTGTACTAAAGATAACATTATGTCCTTGGTCACAAATATGGCTGACACTTAAGAGATTGTGTTTGAGCCCTTCTACCAGCAAGGTATTTTGAGCCTTTCCTAGTCCATTGACAAGGGTAGTAGTCCCTTTTCCATTGATTTTAACAAATCCAATTCCAAAGGATACATTTCCATTTTTCTTGTTTAATGAGATAAACTTCTTTTGGTCACCTGTCATATGTCTTGAGCATCCACTATCCACGAAACAATTATTTTCTTCACTATGAGCACATAGAGCCAGGCCACATTTATCAGTTTTGAGATTTACGTTTTTAGCTTTTTCACTTTTGAGAGGGAAATTTTGTTCATTATGACCATAATAATCACATAATGAGCAAGACGGATCAAACTTAGCCAAAGGATCAAAGGAATTGTAAGTTTTTATTTTTTCTTGCTCTTTATGCTTACACAGTTGGTTTGGTTGATTATTCAATCTTGGTGCTTCATTCTTATGAGCCTTGCAATGCTTAGCTTGATGCCCAAAGTTTTTACAATTGTAACAATGCCCAATAAAAATAGTTTGATATCTGTTGTAGTATCCATAGCTTGAATCAACATTCTTCCTTGGAGTTTCTCTTTCTTCAAATCTTGGTTTTGAGATGTGACCTTTTTCCTGAGATGACTTTTCTTCTTTTGGATGGTAAGAGATTACATCAGCATAACTTCTGGCATTATTCTTCATACTTGATGATTCTCATTTGAAACCAATTCCAGACTTGTCATGTTGAGGTCTTTGAGTATTAAGAATGTTGTCAAGAGCTAGAGAGCTTTGCCAACTCCTTTTGATTTGCTCCAATTCCTTTCTTAGGGACACTATTTCAGCTTCACATTTTTCACAGATATCATCCTTCTCTTTTAACTTGATGTTAAAGAAGTCTTCCCTTCTATTTGCTTCCTCTCTTTCTATTTTGAGAGAAATTATCTTCTTTTGTAGATTCTCGTTTTCTTCAATGGAACTTATTAGCAAACTATACATGTTTCTTTCATCTTCTATTTCTGAGTCATCATCATTTGTAAATGCCACAAATAGTGTTTCTTTGCTTCCAACATAATTACATTCCTCATCTGATTCATCATCGCTTTCTTTGTACTGATGCACATTTCTAAATGATTTCCTCTTTATGACTACGAATTCATCTTCATCAGACTCATCTTGTTTAGAGAATAAGTTCTTCTTATTAAACCCTTTCCTTTTGTACATCATTATTTTAGATTCCTTTTCATCATCACTATCATGTTTATGAGGACATTTTGCAGCGTAATGACCTATTCTTCCACAATTTAAACAAATAAGAGGGTACTTACCTTTTAGCTTAGATCCCTTTTTTAGTCTTCGTACAAATTGAGCTAACTCTTTTTTCAATATCTGATTCATCGCTGTTGTAATTCCATCCTTTTCCTTCTTTTGTAGATTTTGATGCTTTGAAAGCTGCTTCTTTGAAATTTGGGATCCCTTTCCTCATCTCATAGGCAATAAGAATTCCATGAAGTTCATCCATATTGAGAGTATCTAGGTCCTTCATTTCTTCTATGGCACTTACTTTGGAGTCGAATCTATCAGGAAGTGATCTCAGGATTTTTTGAACTATGGTGCTTTCTTCAATATTTTCCCCTAGTCCTTTAAGAGAGTTAACCACTTCAGCTACTCTGAGGAAGTATGATGCAATATCATCTTCATCATCCATTTTCAGACTCTCTAATTGTCTTCTATAGGTTTGAAGCTTTCCCTTCTTAACTTTGGAGTCCTCATCATATAGCAAAACCAATTTATCCCATACTTCTTTGGCTGAATCACAGTTCATGACTTTTGTAAATTTGGAATAGCTGATTCCACTAGTGATGGAATTTAAATCTTTGGCATTAGCAATGTAGGTTTTTCTTTCATCTATATCAGTTGGAAGATCGGCAAGAGCTTTGTATCCATCCAAAACAGACTGCCATACTTCAGGGCCAAGAGACATTAGATAGTAGGACATCCTCTTTTTCCAGAAACTAAAATTTGTTCCATCAAAGATAGGCAGCTTCCTTGTTGCTTCCATGTTCTTCATTGTGCCTGAGAATCCTTCTTCCAGCTATTAGGCTAATAATGAAGAAGTTGGCTCTCATACCAATTGTTAGAAATACTGAGAGGGGGGTGAATCAATATTTCTTTTCAATTGTTAATTATTTCCAGTTAGATTCTTCACAATTAAAGACAGAGAGATATATATAATAATGATATTAAGAACTAAAGATAACTTCAATCCCTTTATAATAATAGTGTACAATAGATGAGAGAAAGGCACCAACCCTTTTAATGAAACAGACACCAACCTGTTTCCAAGCATCAACTTGGACTTGGGTGAGGCTCCGACCTCTAGGGCTTCGACCCTATACTTTTCAACGCTACAGCCTTGTGTTTAGAGGCACCAACCCCTAGGACACCAATCCTCCAACTTTTAATAAATAGAATGAATAAGTAACTTACATCAACTTCTCCACAAGTCTGTTCCAGAATTCCAATTTGTTCACTGAATATTATTTACTGTCCAAAACTCCATTGTCAAACCAGTAATTGCTCCACTGTCCAAGATCTTAAAGTTTGTAACTTGTACAGGCCTCCAGCTATCACTTCAAGCTTTACTGTTGACTATTCATGCCTCCACTAGCTGTCCACATAAATAACTCTAATCACTAAAATGATGATGATCATTCCACAGTTGTATCACCACAGATTTATTACACTGACCTTTCCACAGTTGTATCCTTAATCCTCCACAGATTTTTCCTATCCGAGATCCAAAGAAGCACTAGTCAACACCACTGATGTGTTCTATCCGAGCTCAGAAGAAACACTGAATTTACACTTCAGGTTCACTATTCCGAAATTCTGTGGTGATGTTTTATAACCGTGGTCAAGTGGCTGTCCAAGCTATATAACACAATTATGAGGTATGGAGGGTGTAATCAACAGTACCAAGCCCTTATTTCATTGGTCTGAAGCTCTGTCCTACAGTCTTTTAAAAAACAAGACACTACAGTCACTGTAATTGTAGAGAGTTCTGAGGCTGGTACACTCTCACAAATCCGAGGCTTATATTCTCATTCAGATTAGAGGTTGTAGATTCAGAAATATGCTCTGTATAGTCTCCTTCTTCTTGATGTTTGAAAGTTCACGAGTTGTGAACTGTTGTTGCTTCTAAGCTCTCACTGAGTCCTTGACCGAAAAATATGATTGAATTTCAAGTCTAGATGTCACATATATACTATTTTTGATCATAAATGAAAAGACACGTCCCTTTTCCAAGGAACATGGGCCTACACAAGTCACTTAGGTCGGCTGGGATAAAACATATTCTAATATTAAAAAATCGATATCTCTTCAACCACTAGGAATTTGAGGGCAAGTAAGAGCTTGTTGGAAAGAGGGAAAAATCCTCTTCAATATGGTCTAGGATTCATTGTGAAAGGATGCCTCCAAGGTATCTAAATTTATTTTTCTTTTTGACAGTTTATGAAATTTTAGAGCAGAAGGTGATTGGGGTAGTAAGAGATCATTAGAGCTTCTTCATCATGGTGTGTCTTCATGTCATCATGATAGTACAGCATCATGCCATCATATGATAGTGCACATGTATGTCATCATATGTCATAGTGCAGCATCTATCAATTTTCCATTAAGAGAGCACATCAAGAGGACTTATATTCCATCAATGACAATTATTGACCAACAATCTCCCCCTTTGTCATTGATGGAAATATTATAGAATTCTCTCCCCCTTTGACATCAAAGGGAAATGGGGTGCCCAAGTACTCCCCCTGTCATGTTGCTCCCCCTAACATATTGTACCCCTGACATGCTGCTTGATTTAATGTGATGCAAGAGAAATGACCCCCATTTTTTGGCGAAGATACTCAGATGCTTCTCGTGGAAGGGGTTTTGTAAATATATCCGCAATTTGGTCTTTTGTATTGACGTATTCCAACCTGATATTGTGTTCAACAAATTATTCATGGAGAAAGTGGTATTTCATTGGAATATGTTTGGTTCTTGAGTGCATCACTGGATTCTTTGAAATACTGATGGCGCTAGTATTGTCACAAAAAATAGTAATTGGTTGCTTATTTTCTATGTTGATATCCTTCAAGGCTTCCTTCATCCATAGAATTTGTGTACAAAAATCAGCAGCAGCTATATATTCGGCTTCAGCTGTAGAAAGGGATATAGATGATTGCTTTTTGTTGAGCCAAGATACAAGACAATCTCCCATAAAGAATGCATTTCCACTGGTGCTTTTTTGATCATCCACGCTTCTGGCCCAATCAGCGTCAGAATAAGTTGTCACAATAAGAGTTGAACTCTTAGGATACCAAAGACCGAAATCAATCGTTCCTTTCAGATATATGAGAATTCTTTTCACAGCTGCTAGATGGGATTGTTTAGGACTTTACTGAAATCTTGCTACCATTCCTACTGCTTGCATAATATCTGGTCTTGTAGCAGTTAATTATAGGAGAGCTCCAATTATTGACCTGTAAAGGGTTGCATCTATTTGGGGAGTATCATCGTATTTGCTTAATTTACAATCTGTGGTCATTGGTGTGCTCATAGGTGCACAATCTTCCATCCCATATCTTTTAATCATGTCTTTAAGATAATTTTCTTGAGATATAAACATGCCTGCAGAAGTTTGAGATATTTGTAGCCCAAGAAAGTAGGACAACTCACCAATCATTGACATCTCAAATTTCTTGGACATATTTAGAGCAAATTCATGGCTCATTTATTCATCATTGCTAGCAAAGATTAGATCATTGATGTAAACAAGAGTGATCAGAAGTTTTTCCTTGTCCATCTTCATGTAGAGATTTCTACCTGCCACTCCTTTTTTGAAACCTTATTGTTGCAGATAGTGATCCGAATTTGCATACCATGCTCTATGGGCTTGTTTTAATCCATACAAGGCCTTTTTTAGTTTGCATACAAGGTCTTTTCCTTCAGCAAGATCAAATACTTCTAGTTGCTCCATGTAAACTTCTTCCTTGAGATCTCCATTCAGGAATGTTGATTTTACATCCATTTGATAAACCTTGAATCCTTTTGAGCAAGTAAATGCTAAAAACATTCTTATGGCTTCCATTTGAGCTACTAGTGAAAAATTTTCTTCGAAGTCAATTCCTTCGATTTGTGAGTATCCTTTGCAGACAATTCTGGCTTTATTTCTGATGATTTGTCCATCTTCATTAATCTTATTTTTGAGTACCCATTTTGTTCCAATTATATTTTTATCTCTTGGCCGAGGTACTAGTTCCCAAGTCTCATTTTTTTCAATTTGAGACATTTCTTCTTCCATGGCCTTTATCTAATAAGGATCTTTGCTTGCTTGAGAAAAAATTTCAGGTTCTATTAAAGATAATAGAGCCACATCATCTTTTCTTGGGGTGCTTATCATTCTTCTTCGAGTTTGGATTCCTTCATCTATATTTCCGATGACTTGTTCTTCCGGATGATATCTTTGAACAAACTTGGTCTTGGAGGGAGTTTGTGAAGATTTATTTTGAGGTTCACTTTGAGATTCTTCATTCTCCTGTCATCTTTCAGGTTCTTCTTCTTCACTTTGTTAGAAGAAAGACTCAACTTCATGACCTTCAATTCTTTTTTCAGGAAGGCATTCATCAATATTCACATCAATGCTTTCCACTATTCTTCATAGATGATTGTTGTAACATTTGTAAGCTTTGCTCCTAGTGGAGTATCCAAGAAATCTTCCTTCGTTAGTTCTAGAATCAAATTTACCTGGTGAGTCATCATTTATTTTTATGAAACATTTTCTTCCAAATATTCTGAAATATTTTACTGAAGCAGGTCTTCATTTCCATAATTCATAAGGATTCTTTTCATTATTTGGTCTCATTTGATTTCAATTTAAGGTATAAACTGCAGTGCCAACTTCTTCTCTCCAGAATTTGGTTGCAAATCTGCTACTAGTAGCATTTTCCTAGCCCTTTCTTGAATGGTTCGGTCCCTTATTTGAACTAATCCATTTTGCTGGGGTGTCCTAGAATTAGAGAGTTCTCTTTCGATTCCATGCTCTTTGTAGAATTTATCAAACTCTTTCGAAGTGAATTCTCCTCCTCTATCCGTTCTAAGACATTTAATCTTAGAATCTTTTTCATTTTCAATGAGAGATTTAAGATTCTTAAAACACTCAAATGCTTTGGATTTATATTTTATGAAATATATCCACATCATTCTAGTATATTCATCAAAAAATAGAGCAAAGTACCTTTCACCTTGAAGAGCTGGAGTTCTAGTTGGCCCACACAAATCTGCATGAATTATTTCCAAAGGTTTTGATGTTGAGAACTCCTTGGTTTTGTGGCTAGTTCTGGTTTGCTTTCCATGTTGGCATGGGCCACATACAACTTGATTTGGTTTGCACATTTTTGGAATGTCCCCTACTGCATTATTTTTGCTGATGTTGACTAGGTTGTCAAAACTTGTATGCCCCAATCGCTTGTGCCATAACCAACTTTCATCTGTTTGATTTAAGTAACATTTATCTTCTTGGATTCTACTGAGAATGTAAACATTATCTAGTGTTCTTACTCCTGTCGCCACAAGCTCTCCTGTGGACGAGTCTCTTATTTCACAATCTTTTGTACTAAAGATAACATTATGTCCTTGGTCACAAATCTGGCTGACACTTAAGAGATTGTGTTTGTGCCCTTCTACTAGCAAGGTATTTTGAGCCTTTCCTAGTCCATTGACAAGGGTAACAGTCCCTTTTCCAGTGATTTTAGTAGATCCACTTCCAAAGGATACATTTCCATTTTTCTTGTTTAATGAGATAAACTTATTTTGGTCACCTTTCATATGTCTTGAGCATCCACTATCCACGAACCAATTATTTTCTTCACTATGAGCACATAGAGCTAGGCCACATTTATCAGTTTTGAGATTTACGTTTTTAGCTTTTTCCCTTTTGAGAGGGAAATTTTGTTCATTATGACCATAATCATCACATAATGAGAAAGACGGATCAAACTTAGCCAAAGGATCAAAGGAATTGTAAGTTTTGATTTTTTCTTGCTCTTTAGGCTTACGCAGTTGGTTTGGTTGATTATTCAATCTTGGTGCTTCATTCTTATGAGCCTTGCAATGCTTAGCTTGATGCCCAAATTTTTTACAATTGTAACAATGACCAAGAAAAATAGTTTGATACTTGTTGTAGTATCCATAGCTTGAATCAACATTCTTCCTTGGAGTTTCTCTTTCTTCAAATTTTGGTTTTGAGATGTGACCTTTTTCCTGAGATGACTTTTCTTCTTTTGGATGGCAAGAGATTACATCAGCATAACTTCTGGCATTATTCTTCGTACTTGATGATTCTCCTTTGAAACCAATTCTAGACTTGTCATGTTGAGGTCTTTGAGTATTAAGAATGTTGTCAAGAGCTAGAGAGCTTTGCCAACTCCTTTTGATTTGCTCCAATTCCTTTCTTAGGGACACTATTTCATCTTCACGTTTTTCACAGATATCATCCTTCTCTTTTAACTTGATGTTAAAGAAGTCTTCCCTTCTTTTTGCTTCCTCTCTTTCTATTTTGAGAGAAATTATCTTCTTTTGTAGATTCTCATTTTCTTCAATGGAACTTATTAGCAAACTGTCCATGTTTCTTTCATCTTCTATTTCTGAGTCATCATCATTTGTAAATGCCACAAATAGCGTTTCTTTGCTTCCAACATAATTACATTCCTCATTTGATTCATCATCACTTTCTTTGTACTGATGCACATTTCTAAATGATTTCCTCTTTATGACTATGAATTCATCTTCATCAAACTCATCTTGTTTAGAGAATAAGTTCTTCTTATTAAACCCTTTCCTTTTGTACATCATTATTTTAGATTCCTTTTCATCATCACTATCATGTTTATGAGGACATTTTGCAGCGTAATGACCTATTCTTCCACAATTTAAACAAATAAGAGGGTACTTACCTTTTATCTTAGATCCCTTTTTTAGTCTTCGTACAAATTGAGCTAACTCGTTTTCAGTATCTGATTCATCACTGTTGTAATTCCATCCTTTCCCTTCTTTTGTAGATTTTGATGCTTTGAAAGCTGCTTCTTTGAAATTTGGGATCCCTTTCCTCATCTCATAGGCAATAATAATTCCATGAAGTTCATCCATCTTGAGAGTATCTAGGTCCTTCATTTCTTCTATGGCACTTACTTTGGAGTCGAATCTGTTAGGAAGTGATCTCAAGATTTTTTGAACTATGGTGCTTTCTTCAATATTTTCCCCTAGTCCTTTAAGAGAGTTAACCACTTCAGCTACTCTGAGGAAGTATGATGCAATATCTTCTTCATCATCCATTTTTAGACTCTCGAATTGTCTTCTATAGGTTTGAAGCTTTGCCTTCTTAACTTTGGAGTCCTCATCATATAGCAAAACCAATTTATCCCATACTTCTTTGGCTAAGTAACATTTCATGACTTTTGTAAATTCGGAATCAGTGATTCCACTAGTGATGGAATTTAAAGCTTTGGCATTAACAATGTAGGCTTTTCTTTCATCTATATCAGTTGGAAGATCGGCAGGAGATTTGTATCCATCCAAAACAAACTGCCATACTTCAGGGCCAAGAGACATTAGATAGTAGGACATCCTCTTTTTCCAGAAACTAAAATTTGTTCCATCAAAGATAGGCAGTTTCCCTGTTGCTTCCATGTTCTTCATTGTGCTTGAGAATCCTTATTCCAGTTATTAGGCTAATAATGAAGAAGTTGGCTCTGATACCAATTGTTAGAAATACTGAGAGGGGGGTGAATCAATATTTCTTTTCAATTGTTAATTATTTCCAGTTAGATTCTTCACAATTAAAGACAGAGAGATATATATAGTAATGATATTAATAATTAAAGAGAACTTCAATCCCTTTATAATAATAGTGTACAATAGATGAGAGAAGGGCACCAACCCTTTTAATGAAATAGGCACCAACCTATTGCCAAGCACCAACTTGGACTTTGGTGAGGCTCCGACCTCTAGGGCTTCGACCCTATACTTTTCAATGCTACAACCTTGTGTTTAGAGGCACCAACCCCTAGGACACGAATCCTCCAACTTTTAATAAATAGAATGAATAAGTAACTTACATCGACTTCTCTACAAGTCTGTTCCAGAATTCCAATTTGTTCATTGAATATTATTTACTGTCCAAAACTCCACTGTCAAACCACTAATTGCTCCATTGTCCAAGATCTTAAAGTTTGTAACTTGTACAGGCCTCCAGCTATCACTTCAAGCTTTACTATTGAATGTTCATGCCTCCACTAGCTGTCCACAGAAATAACTCTAATCACTAAAATGATGATGATCATTCCACAGTTGTATCACCACAGATTTATTACACTGACCTTTCCACAGTTGTATCTTTAATCCTCCACAGATTTGTCCTATCCGAGATCCAAAGAAGCACTGGTCAACACCACTGATGTGTTCTATCCGAGCTCTGAAGAAACACTGAATTTACACTTCAGGTTCACTATTCCGAAATTCTGTGGTGATGTTTTATAACCCTGGTCAAGTGGCTGTCCGAGCTATATAACAAAATTATGAGGTATGGAGGGTGTAATCAATAGTACCAAGCCCTTATTTCACTGGTCTGAAGCTCTGTCCTGCAGTCTTTTAAAAAACGAGCCACTACAGTCACTGTAATTGTAGACAGGTCTGAGGCTGGTACACTCTCACAGATCCGAGGCTTATATTCTCATTCAGATTAGAGGTTGTAGATTCAGAAATATGGTTTGCATAGGCTCCTTCTTCTTGATGTTTGAAAGTTCACGAGTTGTGAATTGTTGTTTCTTCTAAGCTCTCACTGAGTCCTTGACCAAAAAATATGATTGAATGTCAAGTCTAGATGTCACATATATAGTAGTTTTGATGATAAATGAAAAGACACGTCCCTTTGCCAAGGAACATGGGCCTACACAAGTCACCTTAGTTCGGCTAGGATAAAATATATTATAATATTAAAAAATCAATATCTCTTCAACCACTAGGAATTTGAGGGCAAGTAAGAGCTTGTTGGAAAGAGGGAAAAATCCTCTTCAATATGGTCTAGGATTCATTGTGAAAGGATGCCTCCAAGGTATCTAGATTTATTTTTCTTTGTGACAGTTCATGAAATTTTAGAGCAGAAGGTTATTGGGGCAGTAAGAGATCATTAAAGCTTCTTCTTCATGGTGTGTATTCACGTCATCATGATAGTACAACATCATGCCATCATATGATAGTGCACATGTATGTCATCATATGTTATAGTGCAGCATCTATCAATTTTCCATTAAGAGAGCACATCAAGAGGGCTTATATTCCATCAGTGAAAATTATTGACCAACCGATTCTACATATATGTATGTAGAGACCCCTTTGTCTCTAAATTTTAATACTGCAGATGGATTCAGAGACCCCTATAGTGAAATGTGACACTTCGGTATCAAAATTGCAACTTTCCATTAACGGAATGACACAATTAAAAATTACTAACATAAATGACTAATTCATATACTTTTTGTACTTGTTATTTGGTCTTATTTTTATTCGTGGACTATAATAGTTATTTACGTTAATCATTCTTAATTTTTTCACTTATTATCTAGTCATATATTTTACTCCTTGACTAAATTGGTCATGTAAGTTAGCCACTTATTATCTAGTCGTATATTTTATAGACTAAATTAGTCGCTTACATTAGTCACTTTTAGTTCAGTCGCTTAAAATTGCTCAAATTTAATAGTAATTCACTTGAAATAATTGTGGTGACTAAATTTTTTAGTCACCTAGTCACTAATTTCATCAGTTTCTATTAGTGCCAAGTTTATTACAACCATAGAATTGAACCTTATCCATGTTTCTTCTTTTCTTCCTTGACATGGCAACATATGCTTGATTCTCTTTATTTTATCCTATATCAATTTTAACTTTCTTCCCATAGATGCTTGAAGTGAAGTTTTACCCATCCCTCCTATAGAGAATTCAACGCCATTGTAGTCATTTCTCTATCACAGATTACTTCTCCCACTTCCTGCAGATGATTTCATATTTCAGAAATATTCATAAAATATGAAGTTATTCCTTCCTCTCTTGGCATCTTCAACTTATATAGTTCTTGGCTTAGAGATATTACTTCTCCTGTAGTACTTATAGAGAATAGCTCCACCAATTTCTCATATATTTATTTTGAAGATTCTATTTTTGATACATAGGAGATGAGAGAGTCCTTTATCCTCTAGGCTCTTATGTCTCCCTTCATGTATTTTTCATGATTTAATTCTTAACAAGAGTTAGATCTGTCCTTTTATTCCATGCAAGAAAGTTTGAAACCCTAACCGATTTGTCGCTTTCTTTGCAAAAATAAATCTTGACGGATTCAGATGAAGTCCTAAAGATACTTACTTGAGTAGATGTTTCTCTTCTTTTATCAGCTTCCTTGTTGATTATGATGTAGATAGCAACATGAGATTCCTCTTAGATTGGCTTCTTTGAGAGAGATAATTCACCTTGAATCCTTGATGATGATGATGGGTTGATGGTGACTCCAACAATATTGATTTGATTTCAACACCAAATAGTTATTGATGATGATGGATTCTATATGGTGTCCCTAATATTTTTGAGATGGCTTTCCAATTTCCACAATCTGCCTCTTTAGAATCTAAAGATTGAATCGTCAATGTAGATCTCTAAATTTTTCCTTCTAGAATCTGATCCTTGATCTGCTTGGTACTTGAGTGTCTTCTTGTTAAACAACCCTTTCTAGCACCTTAGCTCTCATACCATGTTGAGAATTGGGTAGGGCGGAGTTTAATTCAATTCTCTTTCTTAATAAATGATTGTGGTATGCTTGTTATGCTTCTATTACTTAGATATTATCTTTATTAGATTGTAATGTCTTTCTTCAAGTCAATTATCAAAACACAAGAGACACTTAATTTTGGCTCTTTGAGCCAGGGCCAAAACCTCTCCCTCTTGGAGAGGAAAACCCAAAAGTAATTAGTCGTCTATACCTTCAATTCAAATTACCATGACCATGACACAGACCTTTGACACCAGAATGCCTCCAAGACCCTTGTCACTTCTCTTCTAGGCTCCTTATGATGAAAGTTTTTTATACATTATCCTGCACCAGCCCTAGGGAAGCTCGGTCCCTAGCCTTCTAGCCTTGGTCACCTAGACAATCCTCCTCGGATTACCTTCCAGTAGCCTTGGTGTACTCGCTTGAGACTTCTTTCTAGTTGTGATGCCTTCTTCTCCATGATGTGTGTATGTCTTAGGCTTCCTTCCAAACAAGGTGAGACTCACACTAATTTTAGCCTCTTGTACACACTGTATATATTTCTAAAATATTCGAGACATAACATCCAAGTAATAGACATGAATTTGCACTCCTTGCAAGGTCCTTATCTCTCATCATCAAGATACCTATTATAGTTCTGATGTGTGACCTAAAGCAGAAATCTGAGACTACTAGCCCGAAACAAAGATCCAAGGGATCTCTTTTCCTCTGTTGGATAAACCTCTTTCCTCACTGTACTTGCATTAGGGAAATTTTGAGGTCTAAAATAGGCCTCCTAAGAAAAATGTACAACCAAAATAGACTTTATAAGAACCAGTACGATTCAAGATGATGATGTTAACCGTGGGGGATGATTCACCATTTTTGGAGTAAAAAAGTAAATAGATTAAAAAATAATAAATTAATAAAACTACATTTTCAACTTGTATTTTGAACTTATCTCCCTAAGGGTTTACTCAAATTTTGAGTGGGAGTATTGGTTGGATGCAAAATTTAATTCCTCGTGCAAGGAGTACCAATGTTGCACACTTTTGATGGACCCTGTTACACGAAAAATGAGAAATACATGAAATAACGTGTTTGCAATCACATTTTTCATTTATTTCTCATTTTTCATGTAGAAGAGACCATCAAAAGCATGCAACATGGGTACTCCTTGGATGAGGAATTAAATTTTACATCCATCGAGTATTCCCACTTGAAATTTGAGTAAAATCTTAAGGAGATAAGTTCAAAATACGAGTTAAAAAAGTCGTTTTTTATTTTTTCCCTCTAAAATTTGATAATGTAATAAAATCTTATTTTATTATTTCCACTATTATTTTATAATTTCCTTAGGAGGCCCATTTTAGACCTCAAATTTCCCCTAATGGTCTTCTCTTCTTCACATCAAACCATAGACTATTCCTTTTGTAATCTTAGACTTATTTGAATCCATTCCTTTATACATACAAACTTCAGAATATACTCGAGTTGATATGTTATTCTTCTTCGCTAGAATGTCACCTTTTCTTGCACTAAATTCCAGCCCTTAGTCTCACACTTTTCCACAAAGGTGATCCGAACTTCTTGTTCAACAATGAAGCTGAAGTCATATATGTGTGTGTGTGTGTGTGTGTGTGTGTGTGTGTGTGGATTTTCTTCCTCTACGTGGGCCGACATGATCTCTGAGTATAGGCTGACTTATACAAGGAGTATATACATCATACTTTAAGCCGACTTGGTGGAGTGTTTAGACAAAGTCTTGGAGCATGCAATTATATCAACAATTTATCTCTTTAGAACTGTAACATCACTTCATATACATGACTCATAAATTATATTTATGAGAAGAAGACAAACTCCTAAAGACATCAAGAAGAAGTCTTTGACCTATAATAAAAACTTCCTTTCTCATGAAACCCATGAGACAAGCATTACAAAATACATTTTATTATCTTTGTCTTCTTCATTACATAAATTCACAATTACTGGTCATTATGAAGATCGAACCTAGTTACATTTTCCAATAGTCTGAATCCTCAATAATTTTTTGTAATTCCATATACATAGCCTTCTTTTTTTTACACTCCCAGGTACACACTCTCCTCTTTAGTGTTTGGAGTTTTGTTTGAACAATTTCCATGGGTGAAGAACTCGGCCCCAATTGTACCAAGACTCATAAGTCACGAACCAGTGATTTATAATCATCATCCTCAAGCCATATACGATTGAATTTAAATTGGATGCCGTGTCTGGCAGTCTTTGGCCACCACTATAGGATATTTGGATAATGATATGAGAGGAATATTTTCAATACGCTTGACTATATAAGGCCTTATCGATCGCATAGATCCTCATGAGCTAAAAACATGTCCAGTCACTTTCCGATGTGTTGTGCACCCAATCTACCATTGTTCCAGGTGGCTGAGATGGGAATGGGCTGAATATCCATGAGATTGTTTAAAAAAAAAAACCTTTTTATTTGGTCAACCATAGGGTCCATCCTGCCGTGAGAACACCCCACACCTCCCGTGATTTGATGGTAGCATTGAAGTCACATGCGATAATTAGATAAATCAATTTCGTGTTGTCGTTGGCCTCAATCCTATCCCAGAATGGAACTCATTCCCAATATGGATCATAGAGATTGAGGAGGTGTATATGTTCCGCCATTCCACGCATAAAACTAGAGAGTAAAATACATGAAAAAAAAATTGTGTGCAAATAATTGAGCCCAACAGGGATCCCAAATGGTCATTGTGGCCCCTGAGAGGGCCAATGAATCCACAACAACCATATCCCAATCAAGTAACATTCACCCAAATAATTCCATAACCCGCTGCTCTAACTTCAGTCTCCCACAGGTGACTAATTGTGGTTGGTTTTTTTTTTACCATTTTAATGTTAAAAGAAACAAACATTTATATAGATTTTATAATTGAAATAAATTTTTTGATAAAATTGTGTGGAGGATTTTTAATCTTCTCCAATGTTTTGGTTGGACACCTTTTAATCCTATAGAATGTTTTGGTGGATCCCCTTGCCATTAGGGACTAGAGAATTAAATGATCACACATAAACCCTGTGAATCCATTAATAAAAAGAAGCTCAGTCATTAACTATTAAATAATAATATTAAAATAATAAAATTCGATGTTAAATAATAATAATAATATAATACAAAAAAATCAATAGAAAAAAGAGATTAAGTCACTTAGAGGCACTAAATACATAAAATAATTAGCTTGGAATATATTAAAATTGAGAAAATGGGGTAAGAGGAAATTAAGGGGACAAGGGAAAAGGAATTAATTAATCAATTCAACTATGTCTATAAATGAAGAAATGAAGAAAAATAAATGTGAAATGTGAAAATTGTGAGATGTGAAAATTTCTATAAAATTGTAAAGTTATTTTAATATGAAAAATATAGGGATAAGAAAAAAATATGTATACATTAATTATATGAATGAATTCATTTTAACTTAAGATTATTAAATATAATGATAGAATATTATGGGAAAAGAGGGGGAGGAGAGAGACCAATAGGCAATGAGAGGTATGAATAAATTCATTTTAACTTCAGATTATTAAATATAATGATAGAATATTGGGGAAAGTGGGCAGGGGGAGGAGAGAAAGACTAATAGGTAATGAGAGAGGAAAGAGGAGAGAAAGACTAATAGGTAATGAGAGAGGAAAGAGATAACAGAGTCAGGGAGTGATGGAGTGTCAATCATCACTTTTGGGGCTTGCACTCGGTACTTTCGGAAGTGAGATTGAAACTAGTGAAATGAATCAAATAGTTTCAATCATCATTTTTGGGGCTTGAAACTAGTGAAATGAATCAAATAGCTTCAATCATCACTTTTGGGGCTTGCACCGGTCCCGGAAGGTCACCCATCCCAGATCATCTTTTGATCAAGCGCGCTTAACTATGGAGTTTTTCCCAAAATCAAACTCACTTAGCTTGCTACCCCATTTGTAAAACCTTAACAAGTATTGTGCTTCATGAACCATTGAAGTAAAGCTCCCTTCATTCTTTGTATTTAGTATTGAGAGATTTTCGCAGTACAATATATTAGATATCATTTTTTGAGATTCAAATGCTTTAAATAAGTCATTCATCTATAAATAACTAACACTATGTCAATATAAATAATTATGGAAATATATACTCTCAAATTTTATAAAAAAAAAAAATTAAAAAAAATCAATTATTACAATTATACCAATTTCATAAATAAAACTTCAATGTATCAAATTTTGTAAAAAACATGTTTAGAAATTCAAAACTTATAAAATAGACTTGTTTAATTATTAGATTGTTTTGTCTTTTTCATGAAAGTTAGAACTTATTAGACTATTTTGTCTTTTTATTGGAATCAAGTTAGACAAGTTTGGAATCAAGTTAGCCATGTTCTACCCTGATTGTGAATTTTAGTAACTTCTATTTAATTATTACATTGTTTTGTTTCTTTCATAAGAATCTAGAACTTACTAGGAATCAGCCAAATAAGTTGTGGCTGGATTGTGAATTTTAATTGAATAAATAACATTTTTGAAAATATATATGGATTCAACCAATAAGAAAAATATTCTGCCACAAAATTGACTTGAAATTTCAAACGAAAAAATAAATATTTTTTCTATTACTTACGCTACCGCTAAAATTTGAACGGAAATGAAAGTCAAACTCTTCCGAGTACTAACTCTTCCAGTACTAAATATAGGTAGTTGTGCGTAGCCTACTGCCAGTCACAGGGCAACCGTTCCACCCTTTCATAGTCAATGAGATAATATCCTTCCCATAAACCGGAATGCTTATCCCCGTTGATGGGATTAGACTCATCAGTGGGCTTGTTTAATCTGCTGCTAATCCTCGCCTCTTTTATATGGAGTTACGCTGAACCTTTGGCAATTGCTTGATAAATTTTTTTGTAAGATTCTGATGGCTTCATATTCCATGGATGGTTAAAATCAATCGGAGTGTTATTTCTGTTGTGGGCAGTACTGACAGCCGCCGATCCAAAGGCTAATCTTCTGAACTCGGGACGTAGTACGGTCCAGAGTACCAACGTCACCCTTTTCAATAACAACTTGAATGCGGTGCTTGAAGCCGTACGTGACAGGATTGTTTTTTTTGGTTTTTGCCATATGGCGAATTTTATTTTTCAGTTTATTTGTTTATAAATGTATCGAAGCAGGAAATGTCCACCTAAGATGATATACTGCTTTAATCTGATGGTGGGCATTTTTTGCCTTTGTGCATTTATGGAGAGATGGATTGGGAAATAAGGCTCGCCCAGCACACAGTGTATGGTCTCGTGCACTGTAGAAAGGATAAAACCGTTTACGATTGCCTTGTGTTTGAATCATGTTTATGATGGTGGAAATGGATTTAGCACCATCAAAAATTTTTAGGGGACTCAAAATATTGAAGTTTGATAGCTATAACTTGGATTTACAATTCCAAGTTATAGTTAGTTAGAGTATTAAGTTATATACGGATGCAACAAAATAGCTTGGATGGTGGAATTTAGTAAAAAGAAATTCAAAAAATCAGGTAGAGTGTTTGAATTTCTTAAAATTTTACTTCAAGGCAAAAAGAATTTGGTTAAAACAAATTCAAAAAATCAGGTAGAGTGTTTGAATTTCTTAAAATTTTACTTCAAGGCAAAAATGCAGTCTTAGTTAGAATACTAAGTTATATAGGGGATACAACAAAATAGCTTGAATGGTGAAATTTGGTAAAAAGAAATTAAAAAAATCAGGTAGAGTGTTTGAATTTTTTTATGGTGAAAATAGATTCAGCACCGTCAAAAACACTTACAGCACCAAAATCCTAAAGTTTAACACCTATAACTCAGATTTTCAAAAATTTCTACCAAAATTTTTTATAATCTTATGAAAATCTCTATTCCTAATTTAGTTTGTAGATTTTTTTTTTAAGTAAATCTAGGGAAAAATCCTATTCCTAATTTATTTTGTAGGATTTTTTAGGAAGTTGTCTTTAGTAAGACTTCTAAAAAATTTGAGATGAAATTTTGATTTGTGTTATTTAAACTATTTATTTTTATTGTATATATGGATTCAGTGCCCCAAAAACTTTTAAAGTACTGCGATTGAGCAAAATTACTTATTAAATTTTTGTTTTCAATAAATTTCTACCAAATTTATAAAAAAAATAGACTGAAAAAATTCAAAAGAAACCTTTCACAAAAAATAGACTGAAAAAATTCAAAAGAAACCTTTCACAAAATCACACTTGTGAGCATTCATTTTTTAAGACTAGACAGACTGGCGCCGTTAACACGCAGTTCTGCGGTTCCACTAAGGCCAGCGAAGACAGTCATCAGTTTTCGGGAACGGCTGAAGGTTTGATTAGCTATCTGATAACAGCATCCCCGAAAACCCAGTGACTTCTAGCTGCGAAACCTGACAATGAGGGATTTATGTCAATTAGAAGCAATAAATACATTAAATAATTAGCTTTCAAATAAATGGATTGGTCAACCGATTTAAAGAATAAATTAATTAATTAAAAATAAATTGAGAAATATATTAAAATAGAGAAAATGGGTAAGAAGAAATTAAAGCGATAAGGGGAAAATACAAAATACATAATAAAAGAGAAAATTAATTAATTTAAAATGCGAAAATATCTAATTACATTATTATAATAAGAAAAAATATATGAGATAAAAAACAAATATGTATAAATTAATTATATAAATAATTTTAATTTAAAATTATTAAGTATAATGATAGAATATTGGAGGAAAAAGAAGATAGAAAAACCAATAGGTAATGAGACAACACAAAGAGAACGAGGGGCAGGTATAACTCTTTTTTTTATTAGAGGATTCATAGTCTTAGTTTGTGATCATACATTTTTCATCTACACAATTTTATTCCAAATTTTCTTTAAATATGAATAATTATGGAAATATACACCCTCTCAAATTTTATAAATCAAAACAATTTTAATTGTAACATACACAAATAACCTCACATGGAAATGAAAAGAGTTAAAAAAATAAGGAGTTAAAAAAATTTTACTATCCAAATCACTATTAAATATTCCTTATTAATCATTAGATAGAATGTTCACCAGTTCATAGTGTAACTTTAGTATAAGAATAGTGTAATCGTAATATAAGAATAGTAAGTTGCTTAACCATTAACAACCTCTATTGTAGTACATTAACATAAAACTGTTCATTTCATTATTCATGTAGGCATCATATACTTGACATTATGAACATCGCAACAAGAAATGAATCAACATCGTCAATTTGACACAATAATCAATCATATCATTGAACACAAATATACCCTGGAAACCCATAGGGTGAAAACTAGCAAACGTTTAATTTTATTATTAAACACTCGTGAAGGTGTTCAACCCTCACTCAATGGCTTATAAGGGAGACCATCTCTTAACCATTGTTATAAATCTTACAAGGAAATCTACACTTACCTAGCTTAAATCCATTACAATAATTAGGATAGCATTTACCCACTAATCTTCATATCTTCATATCTTGGTGGCATGGACGTACCTACAATGGACCATCGTACATTGGACCATCTTGCATCCTGCAGCTCGCGCTCATCTGTATGAACCATTAATAATTTACCCGCCACCATGTTAAGCATAATATTTCATTTGTACAAGTTAACATCATTTCTTGCTAATGTTGTCTTCAACATACATTGATGTCAAGATTCATAAAGTATTAAACAATCCATTCATAAATCTATACTATTGATGTTTCTCCATCTACTCATGTACATTCATGACATGCAAGTAAAATATCTTGACATGCTCCCTTTAACAACATTGCATATGTGCTAGTTATAAGTAATCACATTTACTAATATTTCCCTCGCATAAGCACACATTCCTGCAAGACAGTGGCTACATCTGTCAATAATTTCTTTAGAAGAAACTGACATCAGTTACGATCTTCGTGCATGCGATTTACATATGTTTAAACCAAATAACTAACTTTTAAGCTATTTACTTTTGGTTCATGTAAAGAAAGCTAACACAACAAATGTTGTTCCTATGCATACAAACAGCATATAGTTTCCAAAAGAATCTTCCCAATGGAATTCTTAACACAATCAAGCGTGTAAAAAAATGTTTCCTTTTCAAGGGAATTTTAGCATGATAAGGCATGCAAAACATGTTTCATTTTCGATAAAACTTAGGTAATAAAACATACAAATACATGTATTCTTTTCCAAATATTACACAAACATTACCCACATATATATGCCAAGGAAACCAACACATTAATGTGGGTTTATGCATGTAATCCATCTTATTTTCCAAATAATATTTCCCAATGTAGGCTAACTAAACATGCTATCATTTCCCACATACAACTATATATTTTTTCCAAGAAAATAATCCTAGTTGTCATTGTTTAATGCACAAGAATTCATATGTTTTATTTCCAAAGAATTAACACCACTAGTTTATCTTTTGACATGGCTAATACCATGCTTATATGTAAAAATATCCTTAAATGTAACACAATTAGAACATGCAAACAAGTGTTTTGTTTTCAACAATTCCAATGCATAGTATCTAATTTTATTGCATGCCAATTTATATTTTATCTTTCAAGAACCTTCACACCATAATATTATTTTTCTCTTATGAATGAAAATATTATATTTCTTTTCAAGAAATATCAAATGTAGTAATTATTTTTGTGCATGCGCTTAACTCAATTCCTTTGAAGTGATATCATACTTAACAGTTAAATTTTCCTGCATGAAAATAACTTATTTCTCTTCATGAAGTTAAAAGAATAATATTTATTTTTCATGCATGCCAATATAATTAAACATATACCCATTTTTCAAGGAATTAAGGCTACAAGTATTAATCTTGCATAAAAATACATAACGTGAATACCCAAACTTCCCCATAATAGCTACTATTCTAACATGAAACCATAACCTTTTCGAAAAAAGCTAAAATTATAGCTATTGTCCTTGCATCCAAAAATAATTATCATAACAACTATTACACTTGCATACAACTATATGTTCTTCTCCAACATATAGCTTATATGCAACATGACTTTCCCAAAAGAATCTTTCTCAAAAGAAACTAATACAATGTATTTCCTTTTCAAGATATATGTATTTTTGTATAAGGTTTTCATGGAAAACCTCTTTTAAGTGTGTAGAAATAAAAATATAATCATTTCAAGAAAATTTATGTAATTAACTATTTTTTTCCTTGCATCTAATATGTTTCTATTTTATTCTCTTTTCCAAATAATCGTTTCTGTTTGGAAAAATAAACACTTAATCATTTCAAAAAAAAACTGATGCAATTAACTACTATTTTCTTTGCATCAAAATATAAAAATAAACACATATTCATTGAAAAAACTAGTGAATAAACACATTTCCTATTTTATAATAATGATTGTTTACTTATATTTATAAAAGTCGACCCTCTCCAGAGACTCGAGCTTCTCTTTGTTAAATGCAGCTCACAGCCGACTCTCTCTAGCGACTCAAGCTTCTCCTTGTTAAATGCAGCTGACATAATGATTATGATTAGGTACTGGTGAGACCAGTTTCCACCAACACTACGCCATATTTAACTACGGAAACCCATACCATTGTCCACGATTAACACTACGGTACTGGTGAGACCATTGTCCACCATTAATGCTACACCATCTTTAACTTCAGAAGCCCGTATAAAACCTATTTGAACCTTGAGTTTTCAATATGAACATAACCTCCCCGTAACTCTATTCCCCCAGCCAGAATCTCAAGGGAAAGTCACCTTTAACTGCCTCTTCCCAAGATTTTCTAAGGTACGTATTTCTAAGGATTTTCTGTTCAACCATTTTTGTTGGAATGATTACCATTTCTATTTTGAGCTTCCCACCAATAATCTATTTCCATTTAATATGTAAATTCAAACTGGAAGATAAACCGTTTAAAATCCCCAACGAATACGTGGCTCATGACCAATTAAGACAAGTATTATTATTTTCCAATTTTATCATTTTTACGAGAATATTTTTATTTTTATGGTATTTAATTATAGGGATCTTACATACCCCCTTAAAGTAAACACTATCCCAAATGTCTATCATTAACTTTTACTCAATATATAGCAATCTAAACAATCCAAAAAAGGGGTCCTTCCCCTTCACAATGAAAGATTTTCATTTCCACAAATACTATTAAATGAAACAATAATGTTTTCATCAATAATCATAAGAATTTATAATTACAAGATATGAAAGTTCTATTTTCCATCACATAAGCCATTATTCAAACACATAGAAACAAAACAAAATCGCTATACCAACTTACCATTACTTACCAATTACTATTGGAATTCATGGTAATTTTTACACAAGCGCTCCAATGGTTTGAAAACCCATCAACAATCCATGACAAGCACCCTGTAATGTAGGACTAACAAATCCAACATAATCATATCATCCACTACATTTTTAATCAAATAGTATACTTTTAAATGGCATTCAATTATGCTGCAATATCAATTTATATTTTAACCATAATACTTGCACAAGTATCGAAAGAGAACCAACTCTCCAATCATAAAAATTATAAATCACTAGACCATGTGCACATTGTCTTAGCTTCTGCTAAAGAAATCCACACAATACTTCAAAAATTACTCAGAGAGCACCTAGCTCTCTAATCATGCAAATGGTCAATCAATGCGCCATGTGCATATTTTCCTAGCCACTGTTAAGAGATTCAAACGATCAATAATACAATGTAAATCATTATTTACACCATTATATAGAGAATTCATTTTAATATAACACATAACTGATTACTTAACTTGTTCCATTATGAGAACCACAATGGTAAACAAAATGTTCCTCCCAACCCATGGGAGTTGGTTTCCACAACCAAATTGAATCATTTTCACATCCAAACAGTTATTTGACAGAAGCCATTCAAGGTCCAGTATGGAATTCCACTGGAAAACCAACTCGAGAATTCCAATGACCACTCAAAGTCCAGTATAGGATTCCTCTTGGCAACATCACGCCTATTCATCTGACAGCATCCCGCCTATGAGTAATTTTGGACCTCCTCTAACAGGCTCCAAAATCAATACAGTTTCCTCAATTTTTTCCCTCTTCACCATCTTGGCCATCTCTTTTCCCTTACTGAGATCATCTATGTCTAGGGAGAGGAAATCCAGGCAGGTAAGCGCCATCAACCCCTCTGGTCAGGCAACCACCGTCAACCCAAGGCCTTCTAGCCTTTCACAATTGTTGACAATTGTCTCGCATGTTAAATTTCTCTTTTAGCATTATTTCCCATAGTAAATTACATAATGAACTTTATGCACATTATACATAAATAAAAAGAAACTTTATGTGCATCATACATCATACTTGGCCCTCAATATGGGTCCAATGATATATATATTAACAGGGAACATGAATAACATACATTTGTTATACATTATTATTTCCCAAATAACACAATCATGCACATTATAACATTATACTTTAAAATTCACAATTGCAATTCACATTGCAATGTTTTACTTTCACAGGTTTTATTGTTTCCATTAAACTAACCATGCTCAATCTCATCAACAACACTAGTCATAAATATGCATTGTTAAAAAAAAAATGTACTCACTTTCAAAATAATTTTAGTTTCATGCATACAATTATATGCAAAAATTCATTAATGTGTATATATCAATGACGGTTAGGGTAACAGTCCAACGGATAAGAGTCTAACATTTCCAATTCCAATAGTGTACTGTTACCAACAGTCTGACACATGAAGTAACTATCATAATCACTTGTTCATAGATTGCAATAATCTTTAATCAAAACCAATTCATGCATATAATTTTTATTAGTTATTCATATAACACTAACTAATCAATGCCACTAATAATCTTAATGCATCCATTACACGACTCATTCAACAACTAGTCATTTTAGTCAAGTCTCACTACTTGACCCATTGTGTATTTTTAATATCTGAAAGGGTTCATTCAATTTCATTTTAAAACACTATATCATCCTCTTCAAGGTCTTTCCCCATCTTTTGCATTCATGCATTACTTTCACAGACCATCACTATACACATTCATATTTTTCAAGTAGTGCATGGTAACTTTAGTTATGTTCATTAAATGTATGAGTAGTATGTCATATACCCAAATGTTAATAGTCAACTCTCACTTTCAGTAGTGAGTACTCAGGTTGTTCATAAGTACAACAAAGGTTTTATTGTCTTTTATTCTCAACAAGATTCCAATGTTATCAAAATCGTTTTGCAGCATCATTTATTACTTATTACTCTTCAATGTAGTTTTAAACATGAATCACACATCTCATGTCAAAAGTAGACAACAACATATATCAATCAATATGTAGATTGCTAGAATCATATATCAATCAATATGTAAATTGCTAGAATCATACCTTAACTGATGTCCATTAGTAGCATACCTCAATTTTCTTTTCACTTAACAAATCCCAAATGCGCCAGTGCTGCAACCTTTCACTCTGATACCACTTGTAACATGCATCGATAACCTCACATGGAAATGTAAGGAGTTAACATAATTTTATACAAGTTGTCCACGGGTAACTATCCAAATCACTATTAAATATTCCTTACTAATCATTAGATAGAATGTTCACTAGTCCATAGCGTAACCTTAGTATAAGAATAGTAAGTTGCTTAACCATTAACAACCTTTATTGTAGTACATTAACATAAAATTGTTCATTTCATTATTCATTTGGTCATCATATACTTGACATTATGAACATCACAACAAGAAAGGAATCAACATCATTAATTTGACACAATAATCAATCACATCATTGAACACCAATATACCCTGGAAACCCCATAGGGTGAAGACCAACAAACATTTAATTTATTATTAAACGCTTGTGAGGGTGTTCAACCCTCACTGAATGGCTTATAAGGGAGACCATCCCTTAACCATTTTTATAAATCTTACAAGGAAATCTACAATTATCTAGCTTAAAGCCATTACAATAATTATGATAGCATTTACCCACTAATCTTCATATCTTCATATCTTGGTGGCATGGATGTACCTACAATGGACCATCGTACATTGTACCATCCTGCAGCTCGCGCTCATCTGTATGAACCATTAGTAATTTACCTGCCACCATGTTAAGCATAATATTTCCTTTGTACAAGTTAACATCATTTCCTGCTAATGTTGTCTTCAACATACATTGATGTCAAGATTCATAAAGTATTAAATAACCCATTTATAAATCTATACTAGTGATGTTTCTCCATTTACTCATGTACATTCATGACATGCAAGTAAAATATCTTGACATGCTCCCTTTAATCGCACAGCATATGTGCTAGTTATAAGAAATCACATTTACTAATATTTCCCTTGCATAAGGACACATTCCTGCAAGACAATAGCTACATCTGCCAAGCATTTCTTTAGAAGAAACTAATACATTAGTTACGATCTTCGTGCATGCGATTTACATAAGTTTAAACCAAATAACTAACCCTTAAGCTATTACTTTTGGTTCATGTAAAGAAATATAACATAAAAAATGTTGTTTGTATGCATACAAACTGCATATAATTTCCAAAAGAAGCTTCCCAATGACATTCTTAACACAATCAAGCATGCAAACACATGTTTCATTTTCGATGGAATTTTAGAATAATAAGGCATGCAAAACATGTTTCATTTTCCATAAAACTTAGGTAATCATTAGGAGAATTTTGAGGTCTAAAATGGGCCTCCTAAGGAAATTTTAAAATAATAGTGGAAATAATAAAATAAGATCTGATTACATCATCAAATTTTAGAGGGAAAAAAAGGAAAAAATATTTTTTCAACTTATCTCCCTATGAGTTCACTCAAATTTCGAGCAGAAACATTCATCTAATGCAAAATTTGATTTCTCATCCAAAGAGTACACATGTTGCATACTTTTGATGGACACTACTACATGAAAAATGAGAAATACATGAAAAACGTGATTTTAAACACGTTTTTTCATGTATTTCTCAGTTTTTCGTGTAGCAGGGTCGAACAAAAGTATGCAACATGGGTACTCCTTGGATGAGGAATTAAATATTGCATCCAACGAGTACTCCCACTCGAAATTTGAATAAATAGTTAGAGAGATAAGTTGAAAATACGAGTTGAAAAAATAGTTTTACTATTTTATTATTTTTTAATATTTTTACTTTTTTACTTCAAATTTAGTGAATCATCCCCATGGTTGACAACATCATCTTGAATCTTATTGGTTCATATAAAGTTTATTTTTGTTGTACATTTTTCTTAGGAAGGCCATTTTAGACCTCAAAATTCCCCTAATGAAAACATACAAATACATGTATTCCTTTCCAAATATTATAAAAACATTACCCACACATATATTCCAAGGAAACCAATACATTAATGTGGGTTTATGCTTGTAATCCATCTTCTTTTCCAAATAATATTTCCAAATGTAGGCTAACTACACATGCTATCATTTCCCACATACAACTGTATATTCTTTCCAAGAAAATAATCCTAGTTGTCATTGTTTATTGAACAAGAATTCATATGTTTTATTTCGAAAGAATTAACACCACTAGTTTATCTTTTGGCATGGCTAATGCCATGCTTATATGTAAAAATATACTTAACTGTAACACAATTAAAACATGCAAACATGTGTTTTGTTTTCAACAATTCCAGTGCATAGTATCTAATTTTCTTGCATGCCAACTTATATTTTCTCTTTCAAGAACTTTCACACCATATTATTCTTTTTCTTTTATAAATGAAAATATTATATTTCTTTTCAAGAAATATCAACTGTAGTAGATATTTTTGTGCATGCACTTAACTCATTTCCTTTGAAGTGATATCATATTTAACAGTTAAATTTTCCTACATGAAAATAACTTATTTCTCTACATGAAGTTAAAAGAATGATATTTATTTTTCATGCATGCCAATATAATTAAACATATACCACTTTTTCAAGGAATTAAGGCTACAAGTATTATTTTTTCATAAAAATACACAATGTGAATAAGAAACTTTCCCATAATAGCTACTATTCTAACATGAAACCATAACCTTTTCGAAAGAAGCTAACATTATAGCTATTATCCTTGCATCGAAAAATAATATTTCTAAAAGGAATTGTCTTAACAACTATTACATTTGCATACAACTATATGTTCTTCTCCAACATATAGCTTATATGCAACATGACTTTCCCAAAAGAATCTTTCTCAAAAGAAACTAATACAATGTATTTCCTTTTCAAGATATATGTATTTAACCATTTCTGTTTGGAAAAATAAACCGAGTAGTCTTTAGTGCGACTTTTGAAGGCTTTTATGATGACTTTTTACGGTGTAATTTCTTTAAATTTCGACAGGAATTTATTGAAAAGAGAAGTTTGATTGCTAACTTTGCACAATCGAAGTGCCCCTAGAAGTTTTTGAGGGTGCTAAATCCATATATAGAGTCAAAAAATCACTTTGAATAACCAAGATTTTACCTCAAAAATTTTCACCGGATTCCAGCACCTGAAACTTCAAAAAGTCACACTAAAGACAACTCCAAAATAAACACTTAATCATTTCAAAAAAAACTGATGCAATTAGCTACTATTTTCTTTGCATCAAAATATAAAAATAAACACATATTCATTCAAAAAACCAATGAATAAACACATTTCCTATTTTATAATAATAGTTGTCTACTTATATTTCTAAAATCCGACCCTCTCTAGAGACTTGAGCTTCTCTTTGTTAAATGCAGCTGACAATCGACTCTCTCTAGCGACTCAAGATTCTCCTTGTTAAATGCAGCTCACACAATGATTATGCCCATACCATTGTCCACCATTAACACTAAGGTACTGGTGAGACCATTGTCCACCATTAACACTACACCATCTTTTTCCCTTTTCTATTTTGAGTTTTCCACCAATAATATATTCCCATTTAATAGGTAAATTCAAACTGGAAGATAAATCGTTTAAAATCCCCAACAAATTCGTGGTTCATGACCAATTAAGACATATATTATTATTTTCTAATTTTATGATTTTTACTAGAATATTTTTCTTTTTATGATATTTAACTATAGGGATGTTACATTAATATTTAAAAATAATTCAATCATCACAACTATACAAATTTTATAAATCAAACTTCAATGTATCTTCCCTAGATTGGATAGAAAATATGTTTAAAAAATCAGATCTTAGAGTTGTTTCATTATTAAATTGTTTTGTTTATTTTCATGAGAATTTAGAATTTATTAGATTATTTTCTTATTTTTATTGGAATCCAATTAAATAAATTATAGTCTAGATAAATGTGTTTTGGATTAATCACATCATTAACCCGCTAATGTAATTTCTGGCTTTCTTAAAAATAAACCACATTAACTAATTCTAAACTTTGACCAAATTCTAATAATGTGATTAATCCGAAAGATATTTATCTACATTATAAATGACAAAAGTTTTAAATCTAAAATTATAATTTGCTTCCAAATTTAAATTACTTAAAAACATTTTTAAAAAAATATTAAAATAGTTTAATTATTAAAAAAAATTATTTCTTTCATCAAAATCTACTTTAGTTTTTTCATGGGAATCCAAATGTGGACTAATTGAGAATTTTAATGGCTTAAAAATTCATGTTTAATGTATATATAGATTCAATCCCTAGAAAAATCCACGACGAAACATTAATAAAAATTCGAAAAAATCCTGACACAAAATTGACTTGAAATTTCAACTAAAAAAAGTTATATTACTTACACTACGGGTAAATTATAATAAGTTATATTACTTACACTACGGGTAAAATTTAAAAGTAAAATTTTCAAGTCAAAAAAATTCTATTACTTACAATACGGCTAAAATTTAAAAGAAAGAATAGTCAACGCTTCAAAATTGACTTCAAAAGTCAGAAAAAGTTCTATTACTTACACTACGGCTAAAATTTAAAAGTAAAGAAGAGTCAACGCTTCTGAGAACTAAATATGTCGGTGAGCCTGGGCTCTTGTCAAAGTACTAAATATAGGTAGTTGTGCGTCGCGTCCTGGCAACCGTTCCACTACTTCATAGTCAATGAGAAAATATCCTCGCCCTTACCCCGGAATGCTTATCCCCCCGTTGAAGCGATTAGGATCATCGCTTGAATCTGCTAAATGATGAGGCGCATCTATCCCCTCCGGTTGTTGTAGGAGTAGTCTACTCAGGCAACGTTTTAGCCTGGACGGCAGTTTTTTGCCGGAATCCGGGCAACTTAAATTCAAGAAATCAGGTACTTGCAATGTTTGAAATCCATTTTTGAGATTGGAAATGGATTCAGCACTACCAAAATCCCGTAGGGCACTCAAAATACTTAAGTTTAACAACTGTAAACATGATTCTGATGAAATCTTTGCCGAATTTTTTAAAAATCTTTGCCGGAGTCCAGGAAACGACACGCCCCTGTTTTATATGGCGTTACGTTGAACCTCACCAAATTATCCTGATGGAATGTGATGGCTTGGTCATTTTTTTTGGAGGATTGTGATGGCTTCATATTCCATGGATGGTTTACAATCAATCGGAGTGTTATTTCTGTTGTGGGCAGTACTGACAGCCGCCGTTCCAGAGGCTTATCTTCTCAACTCGGGATGTAGTATGGTCAAGAGTACCAACGTCACCCTTTTCAATCAGTACTTGATGCGGTGCTTGAAGCCCTACGTGACAAGATTTTTTATTCTGGTTTTGCTACCGCGGAGGAAGTAGTAGGTTCAGACCCAGTGTATGGCCTGGGGCAGTGCAGAAAGGATAAATCCCGCATCGATTGCCTCAAATGTATTACCGATGCAGAGAAGCAAATTCGCAAGTGTTCCGCTGTGTCTGGCGGCAGAGTTATTTACGATGGCTGTTTCTTGCGATACGAGATTAACAATTTCTACGACCAAGCCACGGGTCCTGGAAACACGCAGTTCTGCGGTGCCACAAAGGCCAGGGGCAACATTACTCAGTTTTCGCGAATCCCGAAAACCCGGTGGCTTTTCGCTGCGCAGAGCAGACAATTTGGGCCATCAAATAGGACCATCTACGCTCTTGCTTCGTGCGTCCTGTCAATTAATGAATCAGGGTGCAGTGAATGCCTTGGAATAGGAGAGGAGAATATCAGAAATTGTCTTCCTCAGACGGAGGGGAGGGCTGTGGACGTTGGGTGCTATCTCCTATATGCCACGTATCCCTTTTTCCCGAGGATCGTCACGACTGATCTCACTGCAATACATACGAGTATTCTTTTCAAGTTCTTTTTAAATGTTATTATTATGTGAGATATATTTGTTTACTATGTCATAAAAGTATTTCATCTATCTGTAAAGGTAAATAATTTAAAATTAGTTGAAATTTATTCTTATTTTAAATATATAATGCGTTGAAATCAAAATTTATTAATATGCAAAGATGGTTTTCAAATTTTTTAAGTAAAAAAATTGGTATTTTAACAAATTTGAATTATTTATATAAATTTATAGATAAATATTTTATAATTTTTTTTTCTTAAATTTAAATATATATATGTTTTGGAATATAGGTTCTGTAATGTATAATTTGTAAAAAAGCTTCTTTCTGAATTGTGCACGAGATGATTTGATATATATCAGTCTAGTCATATAATTTAATGATTAATAAATATTAATAAACATTAATTCATAAAAATATATTTCATTGATGGTCTTCTCTGCTAAAATAAAATTAAATATAATATTTAAAAACAATCATAAATATATAAATTCAAATTTTTATTTAAATAATTTTTTTTATATTTAAATACTTATTTTTCTTAATAAAAATTATAATTTGAAATTAAAAAAAATGGCAGACGAAGCTCAGGCCAAGGCCACATAGCACGTAGGAGGATTTCAGCTGAGAATGTAATTTGACAATGTACTGGTATATCGCGTATTTTTCTTCGGAAAAAAAAGCAAGTAGGAGGGTTGTTTCTGTAAACAACCACGGCGACATCCACGTGTAGCAGTTAATATGTTTTCAACGGCAAATGCCACGCGTGTACCGTCCGTAAACCGTGTCGATTAAATCTAAACCATACAATCGATTTTTAACATTGCAAGAATTAAAATTCTAGCAAAGGCCACATAGCAAGTCGGAGCGTTTTTTTCTGTAAACAACTACGGCGACATCCACGTGTAGCAGTTAATATGTTTTGAACGGCAAATGCCACGCGTGTACCGTCCGTAAACCACGTCGATAAAATCTAAACCATACAATCGATTTTTAATATTTAAAGAAATAAAATTCTAGGAAAGGTCACATAGCAAGTCGGAGGGTTTTTTCTGTAAACAGCTAGGCGACATCCACGTGTAGCAGTTGATATGTTTTGTACGGCAAATGACACGCGTACACCGTCCGTAAACCGTGTCGATTAAATCTAAACCATACAAATGACTTTTAATATTTATTTTTAGTATTATTTATTAATTAATTTATTTTTATTTTTTGATTTGAATTTGAATTTGAATTTTATTTTATTATTATTATTATTATTATTATTATTATTTTTAATAATTTTTTTTTCTTTTTAATTTAAAAAAAAAATTTAAAAAATTTTAATTTTATTTATTTATTTTTTAATTTTAATTTTTTTAATTTTTTATTTATTTTTATTTTTATTTATTTTTATTTTATTTATATTTATATTTATTTATATTTATTTATTTATTTATTTATTGTTTTCTTTTTGTTTGAATCTTACCACTTTAGTAATATTCAATTATTTGATTAATTAGTACTATTAATGTTATTATTATTACTTATTTATTTATTTGATTTGATTTTATATTTGATTTATGTATTTAATTTATTTGATTTGAATTTATATTTTATTTATATTTATATAGAATTTATAGTAAAAACATAATCAAAATTAAATTAAACAAATAAATAATAATAATTATTATAATTTTTCTATTCTAGTCAAACTAGCCGTTTTTCCAACTGCTAGTTGGAGCAGTCTTATTCTACTTAAACTGGTTTCCTGTTCAGATTTCTCATCTTGTCCTGATGATGAACCACACTGGCTGGTTCGAAACGCGTGGACACAAATTTCTTTTATGTGATTTTCACCGAAATTTTTTTACACAGACTTTTAATATTTAAAGAACTAAAATTCTAGCAACCCTATGCCCAAATAGGATAGCTATGGGCCTACAAATATATATAAAATAAGATAAAATAATTTTTGAATTAATTATAATATTAAGATTAGATCAATTTTAATAATGTGATTAATAGAAAGTTTTTTTTTATCTATATTATAAATCACAAAAGTTTTAAATTTAACATATATAATTAATTCATTTACAATTTTTTACAAATAACTACCATTTACTAATTCTGAAAAAATTTGATAAAAATACAAACAACTAAAATATACAAATTATAGTCTAATTCTGAAAAAAAAATAGATAAAATATTGAAAAATAAGGACGAGCTTAAAACTACAAATTAATAATCGAAATTCTTGAAAATTTTGATCAAAATATGACAAACAGAGCTTAAAATCTAGAAAGCTAGACGCCCTTTACATAATATCTGTATGACTTTTATTCCTTCTCAATTTTTTTTTTTGATACATCACAAATTTATGACACCAAGATGCATATGATCGAATTTTGTTTCAGGACCCACAAACAAATCTCAATCTCGACAATGGATAGCTGTTGTTGGCGTCGTCGTAGGCTCAGCCGTAGTTGTAATTATGACATTCATGATCACCAGACGTTATGTTTACGGAATATACACTATCCCCTCACACCAAAGACGAGGTATGCTGTATTTTGTAGCTGTGACTAATCTTTTTTTAGAATATTAGGGACTATCGAATGCCCTCAGAATTTCTCTGCCATTGTAAAGAGATTGTAACTCTCTTTCGTACGAAAGAGGTTTCTTCTTTTCTCTGAAAAGAGTAATATAAGTTGAATAGTTTAAGGGAGTTTAATGGTTAAGAGCATGTATTTCTTTCATAAGTTAAAAATTAAAGGAGTAGATTATGTATGTTTTTGTAGAGTTAGCAGTTAAATGGCTGGGAGGAGGTGGGTCCTTTCTCTCACAAACAAGGGGTCTTATACACTAATTTAGTGTCTAGCTTGATGTGATCTTAAAATTGGATGATAATAATAATAATAATAATCTTGGCTATAGACAAACGTGAGTGGGCTCAATGGTTAAGAAACTGGGATTTTTCTTGGGAGGCCACAAGTTCAAAACGGGTGGGGGGTAAGGTTATCAATTTCCCTTCATGACCAGGCAGGTTCAAAACCGGTGGGGAATAAGGTTATCTATTGCCCCTCATGACCAAGTTAGAGAGATAGATGCCCCCAATGTTGGACTCCTCTAGCCCCTGGACTTTGCCCCTCATGACCAAGCTAGAGAGATAACGCTGGACTCCTCAATCGGGTAAGGTTATCTATTGCCCCTCATGACCAAGCCCCTTGGGGTAAGGTTATCTAAGGTTATCTATTGCCTCTCATGACCAAGCCCCCCAATGCTGGACTCCTTGCCCTTCATGACCAAACCCTATCTATTGCCCTTCATAACCAAGCTAAAAAAATAGACGCTCCCAATGCTGGACCACTCCATTCGCTAGACTCCTCAATCGGGTAAGGTTATCTATTGCCCCTCATGACCAAGCCCCTTGGGGTAAGGTTATCTAAGGTTATCTATTACCTCTCATAACCAAGCCCCCCAATGCTGGACTCCTTGCCCTTCATGACCAAACCCTATCTATTGCCCTTCATAACCAAGCTAAAAAAATAGACGCTCCCAATGCTGGACCACTCCATTCTTGCAAAATTAAATAATAATATTAATAATAATTTGACTGTTTAGTTGTGAACTTTACTTCTGAGTATTGCTGGGAATTATACAACAGTCGACGCTGTAGTTGCAACGGAACTCCGAGGACCTGTGGACTTTGATTTCAATATATTAAGAGATGCTACCAATAAATTTGACACTGCAAATAAGCTGGGAGAAGGAGGATTTAGTGAAGTTTACAAGGTGAGTAATAATTATTGGTTTTTTTTTAATTGTAGATTTTAAGAATGTTATAAAAATTAAATTTGTAGTTTCATTTTAATTTATTACATTTGACAATATTTTTAAAATTCGCAATGAAATTAGTTATTTTAAAATTTGCAATGAAATTAGTTAGTATAATTTTTATATTTTAAATTTAAAAAATTTCTAAAAATTTGTAATTGAATGAAATTCAATATATTTGCAGGGTACACTGAAAAATGGCAAGGTGATAGCAATAAAGAAACTACCTTTTGAGCAATCTGCCAGTGACATATCCGAATTTGAGGACGAAGTGAAGCTCATATCAAATGTTCACCATCGAAACCTGGTACGCTTATTGGGATGCTGCAATCAAGGCCCACAAAGAATGATGGTTTACGAGTACATGCCAAACAGTAGCCTCGACAGAGTATTATTCGGTTGGCCAACCCCTCATACTTAATCCCTCTGGATTTTGTTTTTTCTTCCAGGAGTTGTTAAGAGTTGTTCTCTAGTAGCTTTTTATTTTTTTTCTCCCAAGTGTTGTTCTCTAGTAGCTGAGATATAACTGTAATGCTTGTGCAACAGGAGAAGGGGTCAGGAAGAGTTTGAGTTGGGAAACACGTTTTGGCATCATATTGGGCACTGCTCGTGGCCTTTCATATCTGCATGAAGATTTCCATGTCCGCATCATTCATCGCGATATCAAATCCAGCAATATATTGCTTGATGAAAATTTTTGTCCAAAAATTGCAGATTTTGGATTGGCCAGGCTTTTTCCTGCTGATCGGAGTCACCTCAGTATTAGAGTTGTGGGAACCTTGTGAAAGAAATGGCTAAAATCATACAATTACAAAAACACAAGCATATTTTCTGCACAAATGGTGTATGTGTAAACACACCCACACACACGATTACATTCAGATTACTCTTTTAAATAGAGTTTCTGAGATCCAATTTATTCCTAAATTAGACAGAGAGGTTGAGAGAATTTCTCAACCATCACAAACCAACTTCTTAAATATGGAATGTAAGCATTAACTCCAACATCCCCCCTTAATGATTACATTACATGAAAATAACAAAATAATCAAGCTTATCAGTAGATGCTCCATCAAGTTGCCTCATAACCCTCGGAAAGGTGTAGTTGGCAAGTTGGATTCCCAAGTTCCCTTCCTCAACTCCCAAATCAAGGACCTCCCGAAGTCAATTACTGGACAGCATCCCAATCTGTCGCATAACCTCATTAGGAAACCACTTCCATGTCTACCACTAATGAGGGATCCTTCCCTAGATCGGCAACTGCCATACTATCTGGACAACCATCCATATTGAGCCTTACTGCTACTTGATCTTTAAGTACTGGCATCAGACACATAGTTGAACTGCTGGTTATTTTTAAAAGAGTTTAACAGGTTCACTCTCTTCATTGAATTCATCATCAGAATTCAATTGGTATTCATCTGTGGTTATATTTGCTGATTCTTTCCCTTTTAACATATCACTAGCACGACTTCTGCAATTCCACGCTGTATGCCCAATTTTCCTGCAATAGTAGCATTCAATGTCACCTTTGTTTGCATTTTTCTTTCTCATCCTTGACTTTGTTCACAAGGCATTTTCTACATGAGAGTTCTCTTCAGCATCCTCTGGTTTCAGTCGCTTTTCCTCCCCCAGAAGTGCTGCAATTGTCTCTTGCAATGTTTGTGTAGACATTTGACTCAAAGTGAAAACAACATTACTATAACTTGAAGGAAGACTATTTAATAATACAGCGTTAGCATCTTCATCCTCCACCTTAGTCCCAGCTTCACTTAATTGTCTTAAAAGAGACATTAAATTATTTATATGACTGGACATAGATGTCTCCTCATTCATTTTCAGACTAAATAAATGCAGCTTTATGGAAAATTTTTCATTTGTAGATTTTACACCAAACAATTGAGCCAAATGTTCCCATATTTTCGTTGATGTTTTAGTAAGATCTACATGATGTAATTGCGAATCAGAAAGAGCAAGTCCAATAATAGACTTAGCTTTGTCATCTCTATTTTTCCATTCAAGTAACTCTTTGGCATCTGTAGGTGCTACTTCTGAACCATTCACTATTCCCCACAAGTTTTTATTCATTAATTGCAGTGGTATTTTTACTTTCCATGAGGGAAAATTCAAACCACTGAATTTGTCTAACACCATAAACTCCATGATAAAAAAGAAGACAAAATAAAATACCTTTTCTAAAATGGCCAGAAAATCCTGTTGAGGAAAAAAATTATCTTACAGGCTTGGGAAAATCCGTGCGTTCCTCACCTCAATCTCCCTGCAGAGACTGCGCTCGTTAACTACCCTTTACCACCCAAAAGACATTTAAAATATAAAAAATTTGCTTGTGCTTCAACAAATTTCCTGGTTATAGTCTTGGAGTTCCCTCGGCCCTGGCCTACAGTTATCCTTTTCTTCGCGTACAGTGGAGAAGAAATATAAAAAATAAATTAAACAAGCATGGAAAGATTGAAATCACATATGGAAATCTGAAGAAATTTCGGCTGTCTGCAAAAAAAATTGTGATAGTCAGTCCATCAGGCGGCCCTGCACATGGTCAGATGCTGCAGGAACCACCATTTTAAATATCCTGATAATTCCAGAATGTTCTCAGTCGATCGCCGCAAAGGATTAAAGGTCATATGAAAACTTTGAATCGCAGTTACAAAACCCCCGCCATTGCTCGATCTTGAGAGCTCTCCCAGATCAGCAATCCGGTCCACGGTCGCAGCAAATGATTCACGCACGGGAAAGATCAACAACGAAAACTCCTCGCTGCGTCCAGATGCAATTCAATTAACATAATCTCATGCTCCAAAAAAACATAGACTCACACCACACAGGCCATTCTGCACTCCGATACCATGAAAGAAATGGCTAAAATCATACAATTACAAAAACACATGCATATATTCTGCACAAATGGTGTATGTGTAAACACACCCACACACACGATTACATTCAGATTACTCTTTTAAATAGAGTTTCTGAGATCCAACTTATTCCTAAATTAGACAGAGAGGTTGAGAGAATTTCTCAACAATCACAAACCAACTTCTTAAATATGGAATGTAAGCATTAACTCCAACACCTTCTAGGAAAAATCCTTTATACGACTATTCTGATTATATTTGCATTTAAATTGTTTTGATTATATGTGAACATTAAAATGGAGTTTTGTTTGGCAGTGGATATACAGCTCCAGAATATGCGGTTCATGGGCAATTGACTGAAAAAGCGGATACCTACAGTTATGGTGTTGTAGTTCTGGAGATTATAAGCGGCAGGAAAACCATTGACATGAGGCAACCACCCCATATGCAATATCTTCTAGCATGGGTATTTTCTCCGACCATTCATGGTAATTGTTTTGATTCTATGAAAAGCTTTACACAAAATATTATTTTATATATAAAAAAATAGATTTAGTAATTTTTTTAAATAAATGCATTTTAAACTTTGTAGTAGAATTTATTTAATTTTAATTAAGATTGATTAATTTTTTTTTTGGATGATTAGAGGAATGAATGTTATTTTTTCCCCTTAGATTTAATTCCTATAAATAACATGTGTTATAAGGTTGTTGTAATAGTTTTGAGTTTTGTTGTTAAATAATATTAAGCTCCAAAGCATATTTTACTTAAAAGGTTATTATTATTATTATTATTATTATTTTTATTATCTAATTTTAAGGTTATTATACTGAATTGGTATATGAGACTCCTTGTTTGTGGGAGAAAGGATCCACCTCCTCATAGTAATTTGAATACTAAGTCTAGGAAGGCATACATACTCTACCCCCTCTTCTTTTGAACCTGTGACCTCTTAGAAGGAAACACATGCTCTTAACAATTAGGCCCACTCAAGCTGTATACTAATATTGTTGTAATGATTTTCAGCTTTATTGTTAAGTGATATTGAGCCTAGAAAAATAAGTTACCCTTACCTTTCTATCATTTAAAAGGTAAAATACTTAAAATTTCCCAAAAAATTATAAAAACATCTAGTAATTCCAAAATTAACATGCTCATGAAATGTCTAATGTCTTTATAGGTTGATTATTTGTCAAAACTTGAAATTTCTCAAGGTCAATGGCCAAAATGAAAAAGAGATGTATACAACAACTTTAAAAAACTCTATCGATACATATTTTTAGGTTTAGATGTTCATTTTCATATTCAATGTATAAACACTCCCCAAATTTAATATGCCATCAAACTTAAATGTGAACAAGCGCATGCTTGAAAAATTGATGGATCGTAAAACCATGTTAAGTGAATGGGTCACTCTAGATTGCACCTCTCCTCCCCTCTTGAGTAGGTGAAAAAAAATGTTTTTGAAAATTAGTGCTCTTTTATCTTTCTTACTTCGGAATCTCTTTTATCTTTCTTTCTTACTGTATTTGAAAATAAGTAGATGAAATGAATGTTTTGGGATATTAGGATATGATAGTTGATAAGTGAATGAAATGAATGTTATTGGATATTCATCAATTGCATTATGAATGTTGCAGGTTTGGAAACTATATGAAACGAACGAGGTTTTAGAGATCATGGACAAAACCATGAGAGGTGAGTACAATAAGGAGGAAGTGTTGAGAATAATACGGTTGGGTTTGCTATGCACCCAAGCTTCTGTTACACAAAGGCCATCGATGTCTGAGATAGTGGCGATGCTGGTAAGCAAGATGGACATTAATAATTTGCAGAAAAAACCCATGAAGCCTCCTATAGGATATTCAGTGCGGGATTCCATTTCTGAATCCGGCATGTCTTCATCGGCTTCTCATGCAACGACTTTTAATGTAACGATTTCTAATGCAACAGCTTCTAATGCAACGATGTCAACATCCCTCACTGCTCGTTAAATACAATTACAGATAAACACCAACAATTGTTTCCCACACTACTTTTTTCATCCATTTTATACATTTTGCAATGTAGCGAATGTGCACTATATATATATATATATATATATATATATATATATATATATATATATTTCAGTTGTTTAAAATATTATTTTAATATATGGACAGATTTGGTATTTTGAAAATTATTTTGGGCATTTGAATTTTAAAAATTACATCATCAAAACTTTAACTCAAAAAAATTTCTATCACATTCCAACAAAAATTAAATATCAAAATGGAAAACAAGTAAAACTTAGTTTACATATATTCTTCTTCGTGATGCACAAAATAACATATGGATATGATTATCATTTGAACGAAAAAGGGTGAAAAGGCATGCCCATAGAAGTATAGATGAATGTAGAGTGGTGTAGAGGTAGTGTTGCAAGAAACAAGGATGTGCATGTGGAAGGTGTGAGGAATTAGTTGGCGAGGGGTGCGAGGAATGGGAAGAAAGTGGAGAAAGTGGTAAAATAGAGGGATGTGTGTGGGAAAAAAATAAGAAAATTAAATTGTTTTAGTTGACAACTACCTTTGTTAATAGAATGGACTTTGTCTTACATGTGTTATATGCTACAAGTGGGATCTACTCAACCTAAATTAACCAAGATTTGCACCTAGCGTAATATATTGAGATATGCCCCATCTTTGTGTACAAATTATGTGTAATGTTTGTTTTGGAAAACTTGGTTGCTTTGGATAACATGTAGTTTAGTGATATGAATTTCAAATAAGCAAGCTTGGTAGTGTTTGAAATTTTCAATTTGGATTTTATGGATAGATATGCCACATCTTTGTGTGCAAAATATGTGTAATGTTTGTTTTTGAAAACTTTGGTTGCTTTGGATAATATGTAGTTTAGTGATATGACTTTCAAATAAGCAAGCCTCGTAGGGTTTTAAATTTTCAATTTGGATTTTATGGATTTGGTGGGGCAGACTCTATTTAATAGATGTTTTGGAAGGTTTTCTTGCATATTTTGGGGCCAGAATTGTTGATAGGGATTTACTAGAATTACAAATTTGAGTTGTGAACTCTCCAAAAATGAGTGACCAATAATTTTAAAGGTGTTGAATTTATATATGCAATCAAAAATCCAATTTAAATAATCAAGATGAAGGTTTGAAAAACAAAAAAAATACCAAATCCTCACCAAAATTTAAAATTTAACATTAATTTTTTTATTAAAATTAGTTTTTTAAATGAATTCAATATATTTAAAATATATTCACAATTCCCTACCAAATTTGTTGGCTTGAAAAGTGCCACGTAGAAGATTTAGATTTAGGGCATTACTGTGTCTAAAGTTGACAGGAAACACCCTACGTGTTGACACTATGGAGGAGATGATGAGTAGCCGACATGGAATACTTTAGTTCATATTATAGATAGTAAATTCAGTGGCGGTTGTTGATTCTTGAAGATTACATTGAGTCTTACACTTCATTATTCCTAGTTTTTGTTTACCAATGGTAGAGTTATCTGTTATTAATTTGATTGCTTGGTACTTCCATATTTAATGCTTGGTTGAAGAAGCAGGGATTCATCATTCTGAAATAATTTTTTCTGTTACAAGTTTTGAGCTATACCATACAATTTTAATCTCTAGATATGAATCTTTGTGGAAAAATCAGTTTATTGAAAGATGTCATGTGGTCGGGCTTGTTGTTATTTTTTATATTTTAGATTACTCTGGGAGAAACTAAGGTGGAGGAATTGAACATGTCATCCGAAGCTTGTCCATTGAACATAACCACGAAGGTTGAAGCTCTGATATGGATGCTTCAACAATGTTTACTGCCAAAGAAAACTCACTATTGCCAAAGCATCAATGATTTAATGGATGGATCCTTCACTTTTCATGGATGGATGAATGGATCCTTTATTGATATGTCTTTATTGATATAGACTAGGCTATAGATCTAGATTGAAAAATATCTACAAATGTGTATGTTTTTTACTCATTTTGATGAGCAATCAATTAGATAAGCACGAGATTTTTTATAGTGGAACTTGCAAATACAAAATATGAATACATGACAACCATTCATGCAAGAAAGGAATTAGTATCGCTACAAATATTATGTTCAAGTATTGGGTTGGTATAGCAAGTTTTAAGGATACATTGTAAAAAATAAAGTGCAATATTGGTGAAGAACCCAACTTATCATTGTAAGACAAAGAATATTGATGTTTAGTATCATATTTTTAGCAGTAGGATTAAAGATATGAAGGTGCCACTAGTAAAGATGGATACTTTGAAGAATGTTGCAGATTCATGAACATACTTGTTAGGCTAAAAGGCATTGAGATAAGTGGCGGTGTTTAAAGACACCTTTATTTGATCCCACTAGCCAGTATGATGAATAATCCTAGATTTTTTTTGGCCTATAAATAGACTACATCATAGATAAATACCATGGAAAAACCATGGGTACTCATATCCCAAGAGCCCAAAACCATTGATAACTTTACTTAGTTAAGTTGACCTAATCCCACCTAATAATCCCCCCCTTAAAATTAACTTCCAGAGATTGACTTGGTTTTTTTCATCAACCATATCATCTAAAGTTTCACATAGTGCGTGGGGGATCGCGAATGAAGATGAGGTGAAACCTACAATTGCAGCAGGCGCAAAATCTGTGACAGTACAGGAGTGGGAGAAGAGGGAGAACAAGGTGAAAATGATGTTGATGATGACAGTCAAAGACTGCATCATCCCTCACATCAGAGATTGCAAGTGAGCAAATGAGATCTAGACAACTCTCAAAGATCTGTACGAAATCAGAGATAAAAATCGCTTAATGTTCTTGAAAAGAAATATTCTCTCCATAAAATGGAAGAGAATGAGATAGTAGTTGCATTCATATCATGCATCAAGAACCTTAAAGACAAGCTTGGTGACATTGGAGAGGTTGTAAGTAATACTGATTTGGTAACAATTAATATGAATGGTATGACTGACGACTACCAGATGTTAATAACATGCATGAATGCGAGAGAGAAAGCCCCCAAATTCGAAGAATTGGCAGGGATTATCATGCAAGAGGAGGAAAGGCAGATGACACTAAAATCCCCAAAATTTAGATCTAGCTTTAATGGAAAAAAATAAGCCTTTCATAGGGAAGGCGAATGGAGGACAATGAGGTGGAGGCATAATACAGAAAAGGCCGAATCCATCTGAAGGTATGTCACCAAATAGGAATGATCCACCGTTAAAATGTTTCGATTGTGGAAAAGTTGGTCATATGGCTAAGAACTGTCGAAAGAAGAAATTTGATGAAGGTCAACAGAGATATAACAGACATGCATGACACTTTGCAGATGTTGACCATAACCAGGACCTCATACTGTTTATGGCTGACTCTGATAAAAAGGATGAAGCAGATACGTGGTATGTGGATTCACGAGTGTCCACCCACATGATAGGTAGCAAACAATGGATTTAAGACTTCAAGGAAACCAACACTGGAGCAAAAATCTACCTTGGAGACGATAGAGGGTACCGAATCAAAGGACATGGTAATGTTCCTATAATTCTTCCTGATGGAAATATTAGGCACATTCAGAACATGATGTATGTACCTGGAATTAATAAGAATCTGATTTATGTTTCAATGATAGCAGATCAGAACCTTAAAGTAGAATTTTATAAATCATATTTTGTTATAAAGATTTTATGGATAGTATGAAGAGAATTTCAATAGGGATTCATGTGGGAGGACTTTACATGATGGATGTGAGGAGTGCGCCACATCAAGCATTGACATCATCAGGTATGACAACAAAAGACTTATGGTATCAAAGATTTGACCATATTAATTTCAATGATTTTTTGTTACTTCAGGAAAGAGGTATGGTCATTGGTCTTCCTGATTTAAAGCATATACATGTTGATTATGAAGCATGTGCTCTTGGTAAGATGCACATAGATAAGTTTCCTGTTAATGTAAATAGAAAACAGAGAGATATACTAGAGTTAGTCCACATTGATTTATGTGGGTGAATGCAGTCAATATCATTGGGAGGTGCTTATTATTTCTTATTATTTGTTGATGATTGTACTAGATCTATGTGGGTACATTTTATCAAAAAAAAGATTTATAATTATGAATATTTCAAGTAGTTCAGAAGCATGATTGAGAAGTAGACAGGTAAATTCATTAATTCTATGCTTTGATCAAGGGGGACATTACAGGAAGGCTAATTTCAAAAAATATTGCAAATACCATCGAATACTGCAGCATTTTACAATACCTCAAACTCCTCAGTAGAACAAGGTTAGAGAAAGGAGAAATAGAACCCTTGTGGAGTGTGCTCGAAGCATGCTGGAATGTAAGAATATCTATAATGGATTTTGGGTTGAAGTGATAAAAACTGCAGTGTATTTGAAAAACATGAGTCCAACAAAGTGTCTTGAATTTAAAACTCCTTTTGAAGCTTTATTAGGATTTAAACCTGTAGTTAAGCATTTAATTTTTTTTGGATCCAAAGCCGTTGTCCATGTACCAAAGGAAGATTGAAAGAAACTAGATTCAATGGCCATCAAATGCACTTTTGTTGGATATTGTACATAATTCAAAGCTAATAAATTGTTTGATCCCTCTACTCATAAAGTTTTTGCGAGTAGAGATGTAGTGTTTCATGAATAGGTTCATGATGGAAACAATGTGGACAACATGATGAATGGTACATTCCTTTATTGGTGGAAGAAGGGAATGACGAAATAGGATAAATCCATGAGCAACAGCAGAAACAACAAAAGAAGAAAAAGGAATAAGAAGAAAGTTCAGATACAATCATCGAACAAAGTCCATCAAGGGATAATCATAACAAGTTTGATGCCACTCCAACACCCAGGAGATCAGGTAGGAAAACACAACTGCCAACAAGATATAGGGAGAATGATTTTATAACTAGCATGTTAAATATTATTGAACCCTCTAGTTATAAAGAAGTGAGTCAATATAATGAATGGAGGGAATCCATGGAAGAGGAACATGAATCAATTCTAAAGAAAATAAAAACTTGGGAGTTAGTAGAATTACCTGAGGGAAAACTACCCATAGGTTGTAAATGGTTATACAAGCCCAAATTTAAAGCTGATGGGACCATAGATAAATATAAATCTAGATTGGTTGCAAAGGGCTATTCACAGAAAGACGGTACAGACTATGAGGAAACCTTCACCCTCGTAGCTAAAATTAATATAATCAGAATGTCAATTTCCTTAGCTACCAAACATCACTAGATGATGCACTAGCTAGATGTTAAATATGCTTTCTTAAATGGGGAGTTGAAAGAGGAAGTTTATTTATAGCAACTTGAGGGATTTGTTAAACAGGGAAAAGAACATTTAGTCTGTGTATTAAAGAAAGATTTATATGGACTAAAATAGGCTCCCATATCATGGGACGATAAATCTAACTCATTTCTCCTGCAACACAGCTATAATAGAAGCAAAAATGACCCAAATCTTTATACTGTGTTTGATTAAAAGGGGCGATTTTTTTTATTTCTTTATATGTAGATGATCTCATCATTACAAGAAATGCAGATAAAATCATTGACGAAATGAAAGAGAATATGTCACGAATGTTTCAGATGAAAGTCCTATGTAAGCTTCGCTATTGTTTAGGTCTAGAGATCTAGGGAGATTCAGGACAAACTTTTCTAGAACAGAGTAAGTATGTCAGGAGTCTGCTGAAAACGTTTAAGATGGATCAATGTAAGGCTGCAGCACTGCCAATACAACATAATACCAAACTTCATAGTGATGCATTAGGGGAATTTTGAGGTCTAAAATGGGCCTCCTAAGGAAAATGTACAATCAAAATTCACTTTATGAGAACCAATCACGTTTTAGGGGATGACATTATCCCTAATGGTTGAGGTGGCATTGTTTTAGTTAAAGGTACTTACTTGTCACATTCTTAATGGTGGATAAAAACTCATGGTTAACCATGGTAGTGCTCTAAGTACTTTTAAAGTCAAAGTAAAGTACTCATAATAAATGTCGTTTCAGACTTTTTGAATAAAAATATATTATTGTCATTTCATATTTCTTGAAAGAAAAAATGCATATTCCTATACATTTATTATATTATTATATTATGTTATATTATTTTTATATAGTATATTAATTACATGTTGTTATAAAATTTAAATAATATAAATTTCAATTAATAGCATATAATATAATTAACAATTTATAAATTTATATTTATTTTTTATTTTAAGTTATTTAAGTACAAAGGAAAAATGCATTAGTTGTTCAATGATAATGAATTTTTCTTGAAAAGCTCACTCTTATTTATAGTCACATCAATACAATTTTTTTATTAATTTTATTTTGGTACAACTTTTGAATTGAATTTAACTATGGTTACATGGATTGTGGTGCAAAAATTGAATTGCAAATTCATAAATATTATTTTATTGGTTTAGCTATTATTTTATTATTTCTTTAGGAGGCCCATTTTAGACCTCAAAATTCTCCTAATGACAGTTCAAAGGAGGCATATGCAACATTTTACATGCAGTTGGTTGAGAGTTTAATCTACATAACCACTACTAGACCAGATTTGGCTTATGTAGTCAGTGCATTAAGCCAATTTATGTCCAAGCCATGTGAGAGCCATTGGATTGTAGCTAAAGGTGTCTTAAGGTATCTACAAGGAATCTTATACTATGGAATTTTGTATACTAATTCTTGTGATGTTAAATTGATGGGTTTTCATACACCGATTGGGCTAGAAATATAGATGATAATGGAGAAACTTAATTAGAGAGATTCGGTTCACTGGAACCTTAAATTAGGAGTTTGTTCCTATTTGTTAGGTATTGGTTCTATATTCCCCATTTTCATGTAAGCTATATATTATTTGATCTCTAATGAGAATGAAGAGGGACTTGTGGACATAGTCCTTCCTAGAATAGTCTCTCAAAGTAGAGCTAGCCAATACAACTTTCAATAATTTAATCTACCAATTTTTATCATGGTATCAGAGCTCCAGGGTCGAATCAAAGCCAAAGTGATTTTGATCCCTATGAGTATCTAGGGGGCAGAAGAGAAGCCACTAATGATCTAAGGGTAGCCCAAGTGAGGCTGACTAAGGTTGTTTTTTTCTTAGAAGAAACACCAATCAACATGTTCGTCTAAAGCATAGACATGCCAGTATGCAAGGTTCCGTGCCAAAGAACAATGTTGATCTCTAAAATCACTACATACAATCTTATTGAAACAACGCTGATTTGTGTTTTCCTTACAGGGTTTCTACCCAGCGCAAGATCTAGATGTGTTTTGGGTGTTGATTGTGCTAGGGTGCTCATGAAAAAAGAGCCAGTATGCTCGTGTTGAAGGAGATCAATTTCTCGTGTTGGATGAGCCAAAGAGATCATGCTGAGGAATTTTGTTGAGATCAGTGGCTGAAGAGCACCGTTGACCCAGAGAGTTCATGTTGGAAGAGCCAGAAGAACTCGTGTTGTGGAGCATCGTGGAGCTAGAGAGCTCGTGATGTGGATTGCTGATTGAAGCCAGAGAGCTTCTGCTCGTTGAGCCATAGAGCTCATGCTTGCATATCCAACTTGATATGTGATAGAGGCGCTAGTGAGCTCACAACAGAAGAGGCCGTGGCAGAGGAGCCCATGAGCTCATGGTGCAGTGCGCAGAGCAGCTTGCCAGAGTGGTTGAATATCAGGTAGATATGTTTCTAGACATTATTGTTTTTTGTGGATTTGGGGTAGATCCGTTTGTAGATCATGTTTTTTGTCAATTGTTGGAAGGAATTTTTTTTAAAGTGTCAATATGAATAATCTAATCGAGGTATCCTTGAACGGGAGCAATAAGCTCGATGGGTCCAATTATTCTAATTGGAAATTCAAGTTATAGACTATGCTAGAAGGGCATAGTGCATGGGAGATCACGAATGGAGATGAGGTGAAAACTACAATTGCAGGAGGCGCAACAGTTGCGACGGTACAGTAGTGGGAGAAGAGGGAGAACTAGGTGAAAATGATGTTAAAGATGGTAGTCAAAGACTGCATCATCCGTCACATCAGAGATTGCAAGTCAGTGAATGAGATCTGGACAATTCTCATAGATCTGTACGAAATCAGAAATACAAATCGCCTACTGTACTTGAAAACCAAGATTCTCTCCATCAAGATGGAGGACAATGAGATAGTAGTTACGTTCATCTCACGCATCAAGGACCTTAAAGACAAACTTTACGACATTGGAGAGGCTGTAAGTATTATTGATATGGTAACAATTACTATGAATGGTATGAATGACGACTACCAGATGTTTATAACAGACTTGAATGTGAGAGAGAAAGCCCCCAAATTCAAAGAATTGACAGGGATTCTCATGCAAGAGGAGGAAAGGCGGAGGACACTTAAACCCCATAATTTAGATCTAGCTTTAAGGGCGAAAAAGAAGCCCTTCAGAGGGAAGGCGAATGGAGGATAGAGAGGTGGAGGCACAACATAGAAAAAGCTGAATCCATCTCATTGTATGTCACCAAATAGGAATGATCCACCACTAAAATTTTCTATTGTGGGAAAATTGGCCATATGGTGAAGCACTCTCAAAAGAAGAAATTTGATGAAGTTCAACAAAGATATAAGACCTCAGACTGTTTATGGTCGACTCTGATGAGAAGGATGAAGCAGATACATGGTATGTGGATTCAGTAGCATCCACCAACATGACAGGCAACAGACAATGGATTCAAGACTTTAAGGAAACCAGCGCTGGAACAAAAATATACCTTGGATCCGACATATGGTACCCAATCAAAGGACATGGTAATTTTCCTGTAATTCTACTTGATTAAAATACTAGGCACATTCAAAATGTGATGTATGTACCTAGAATTAATAAGAATTTGATTTCTGTTTCAATGATAACAGATCAAAACCTTAAGGTAGAATTTTATAAATCATATTGTGTTGTTAAAGAATTTTTGGATAATATGAAGACCATTACAACAGGGATTCGTGTGCGTGGTCTTTACATGCTAAATGTGAGGAGTGAGCCATTAGAACAGGGATTCGTGTGCGTTGTATTTACATGCTGAATGTGAGGAGTGAGCCACATCAAGCGTTGACATCATTAGGTATGACAGCAGAAGAATTATGGCATCCGAAACATAGTTATCGATGAAACAAGAAAATTAACTCGTACCCATTTTCTTGAGGTAGCAAAAAAAACACCCGATCTTCAAAAGTGGTGATGCAGAATCACCCCTTTTTTTAGCATAGTTTCGACACTTTAAATCTTCTAATGAATTTTTTTATTGATTTAAATCTCATGATTTTCAAATCGATTTTGAAAAGTGGTAATGTAGAACAATCTTTTTTTTTAAGCATATTTTTGGAATTTTATATTTTCTTTGATTTTTTCTTAAATGTCATGTCGATTTAGAAAATGGTCATTTTTTTAGCACTTTAATTTTTTTTTATTTATCAAGTATGAACATTTGTTTTAAAATGTTAATGATTTTCATGCTAATTTTGAAAAGTATTTATGCGACATCAATCCTTTTTGTTTAGAGTGATGATTTTCATCTTGGTAATAAGACATAAATATAAAATAAAAAATCATGACAAAAAAAATTCAATATAAAAACATTTAAAAAATATGAAAAAAAACCAATAGAAGTGTAGAAAAAAAACAAAAATAACTTGTAAAAATAAAAGATTTAAATAAAAGAATTTAAAAATTAATAAATAAATAAACAAACAAATTCTAAAAATTAACCAAAAAAAGAAAGAAAGAAAAAATTCAAAAAAAAGTCACAACTTTAAGAAAAAAAAAAATAACAAAAAAACAAATTTTTAAGCTAAAAAAAAGAAACAACATAACTAAAGAAAATGATAAAAAAAAAAAAAATTTAAACAAAATTCAAATAATCAAAATAAGAAAATTAAAAATAATTAAAACTTCGAAATTTACATTAAACAGAAAATTAAAATTTTAAAAAAACATTAAAATAAATTTTTTAAAACAATAAAAATTTAAATAAAAAATAAAATTAAAATTAAAAAACATAGACACAAAATAAAATTTTAAATAATAAGAAAATAATAATTCGTTTATTTTTTTAATTAAAAGAAAAACTAAAAAAATAAAAATAAAGAATAAACAAAATTTTGAAATTAATTTTTTTTGTAAAAAATAAAAAAATATTAAATTAAAAAAAATCAAAATTAAATAATTAATAATAATATAGAATTAATAAAAAAATTATTAAAACAAAAAATTAAAAAAATAAAAATAAAATACAAAATTTTAATTTAAAAGAAAATAAAAAAAACATAGAAAAAAAATATTAAAAAAATAAAATAAAATGTATTGTAAACCATGCCATCGCCTTAGGGGCTACGGGGCTCGGCCGACGGGTGGCGGGAAAGCTGGCAGCTCTCTCGCCGCCTGTCAACCGAGCCCTGCACCCCCCAAGGCGGCGGTGCAGTTTACAATACATTTTAATTTATTTTTTTATTAATTTAAATTTTTTTATTTATTTATTTTTAATACATTTTTTATTTATTTTTAAGTTATTTTTTTTAATATATTTTTTATTATTTTGATTATTTATTTATTTTTTTAAATTTTAATTTGAAAATTGTTTTTTTGGTTTTAATTTTTTTGTTTTTAATTTTAATTTTTTTAAATTAAAAAAACAATTAAATGAATTTTTTTAATTTGTTTTTTAATTTAAAAATGTATTTTTATATATTTAGATGCATTTTTTTTTTTAAATTTTTATTATTTTAAAATTTTTATTTTTATTTTTTATTTTTTTAAAAATTGAATTTCTATATTTAAATTAATTTTTATTTGAATATTTTATTTTATTATTATTTTTTGATTTAGCTAATTTTAAATTTTGTATTTTAATTATTTTTTTTAATCATTTTTTTTAATTAGGTGATTTTATTATTATTATTATTATTTGTTTTTATAACTTAAAAAAAAAAAAATTATTTTTTGTTTTGTTTTTTTTGGTTTTGGGTTAAGTTTTAATTTTTTTCTTTCAAGTGTGTATTTGTTTTTTTTTAATTTTCTCTTTTTATTTTATTTTGAATTTTTTTGTGTTTTTACCTTATTTTTAACTTTGTTTTTTTATTTAATTTTATTTTTATTTTTACAAGTGATATTTTATCTTTAATACCATGCCTGAATGTCATTCTTGGATTTTCAAGGGTTTTCAGAGACACGATAATAGATTATCTTTAATACCATGTGTGAGAATTGTTACAATTTTAAGACTTTTGATATTTTATCTTTAATGTCATGTTTATCGTTGAAATTTTAAGGTTTATTAGAGTCATGATATTTTATCTTTAAAGTCATTATTAGAAATTGTTGACAATTTACCCCGAAAAGAAAAAAAAACATTATTCCAACATTAACACTTTTTCATTTTCAAGGTGTTTTTTGCAGACAAAAAATTGACAACATTATTCCAGCAACAACACTTTTCGTTTTCATGCTGGTTTTTTGCATACAAAAAATTGGTGACTTTATTCCAACATCAATAATTTTCGTTCTCAAGTTGTTTTTTGCACACAAAATATTAGTGATGTTATTCCACCATCAACATTTTTTTTTTTGAGGGTGTTTTTTCAAGAAAAAATTGGATTTTAGCATAATTTTAAAAAAAGTTGAAATTTGACCCTAAAAAAAATAGTGTGTTTTGGAAGACACTTTTCATTTCTGGGCTATTTTTTCATGATTTTTTGAGTTTTTTTGGGCTAGAGTTCTCGTTTTTAGGTAATAGTTCCCATTTGATCGACAATTATGTTCAGAGATTTGGACATATTAATTTCAATGATTTGTTGTTACTTCAAAAAAGAGTTATGATCACTGGTCTTCCTAATTTAAAGCATATACATGTTGATTGTGAAGCATGTGCTCTTGGAAAGATGCACATAGATGAGTTTCTTGTTAATGTAAATAGAAAATAGAGAGATATACTAGAGTTAGTCCACACTGATTTATGTGGGCCAATGCAGTCAAGATCATTAGGAGGTGCTTATTATTTCCTATTATTTGTTGATGACAGTACTAGATTTACGTGGGTATATTTTCTCAACAAAAAGAGTCATACTTTTGAATATTTCAAGCAGTTCAGAAGCATGAGTGAGAAGGAGACGGGTAAATTCATCAAGATTCTCTGCTCGGATCAAGGGGGAGAGTATAGGAAGGTTGATTTCGGAAAATATTGCAAAGACCATGGAATACTGCAGCAGTTTACAGTACCCCACACTCAGCAAAATAGTGTTGTAGAGAGGAGAAACATAAACCTTGTGGAGTGTGCTCGAAGCATTCTGAAAGGTAAGAATCTCTCTAATGGATTTTGGGCTGAAGTGATTTCAAAAAATATTGCAAATACCATGGAATACTGCAACAGTTTACAGTACCCCACACTTCTTAGCAAAACAGGGTTGTAGAGAGGAGAAACATAACCCTTGTGGAGTGTGCTCGAAGCATGCTAAAAGGTAAGAATCTCTCTAATGGATTTTGGGCTGAAGCAATAAACACTACAGTGTATTTGAAAAACTGGAGACCTACAAAGAGTCTTGAATTTAAAACTCTTTTTGAAGACTTATTAGAATTTAAACCTATAGTTAAGCATTTAGGAATTTTTGGATCCAAAGCTTTTGCCCATGTACCAAAGGAAGATAGAAAGAAACTAGATTCAAAGGCCATCAAATGCAGTTTTGTTGGAAAATGTACATAATTTAAAGCTTATAAACTGTTTGATCCCTTTACTCATAAATTTTTTGTGAGTAGAGATGTAGTGTTTCATGAACAGGTTCATGATGGAAACAATGTAGACAACAATGACTAATAGGACATTCCTTTATTGGTGGAAGAGGGGAATGATGAAATAGGAGAAAGCCATGAGCAGCAACAACAATAGAAAAAGGAAGAAGCAAAAAGTTTAGATGCTGTCATTGAACAAAGTCCATCAAGGGTAATCAGAACATGCTTGATGCCACTCCAACACCGAGGAGATTAGGTAGGCAAACAAAATTGCCAACAAGATATAAGGAGAATGATTTTATAACTAGCATGTTAAATATTTTTGAACCCTCTAGTTATAAAGAAGTGAGTCAATATAATGAATGGAGGGAAGCCATGGAAGAAGAACATGAATCAATTCTAAAAAAAAAACTTGGGAGTTAGTTGAAATACCCGAGGGAAAACAAACCATAGGTTGTAAATGGCTATACAAGCCCAAATTTAAACCACATGGGACCATAGATAAATATAAAGCTAGACTGGTTACAAAGGGGTATTCACAGAAAGAGGATATAGAATATGAGGAAACCTTCGCCCCCGTAGCTAAACTTAATACAATCAGAATGTTAATTTCCTTAGCTACCAAACATCACTGGATGGTGCACCAACTAGATGTTAAATCTGCTTTCTTAAATGGGGAGTTGAAAGAGGAAGTTTATTTAGAGCAACCTGAGGGATTTGTTAAACAGGGAAAATAACATTTAGTTTGTACATTAAATAAAGATTTAAATGGACTAAAACAGGCTCCCAGATCATGGTACGATAAAATTGACTCATTTCTCCTGCAACACAGTGATAATAGAAGCAAAAGTGACCCCAATCTCTATACTGTGTTTGTTGAAAAGGGCCAAATTGTTTTGATTTCTTTATATGTAGATGATCTCATCATTGTAGGAAATGAAGATAAACACATTGAAGAAATCAAAGAGAATATGTCACAAATGTTTGAGATTAAATACCTCAGTAAGCTTCCCTATTGTTTGGCTCTAGATATCTAGAGAGTATCATGACAGACTTTTCTATCACATATGTTTCGGGATATAATACCCTAAAGGTTTTTGGGTTGGAAACCTTCATAGATTAGGGGAATACCATTCAAGAAGGACTCACCTAACCTATCCTTTATATTGAAAACTAGATATAGCAAGTTGCGGAACATACCCGAAATTCCAACGTTTGATGTAGATCCCGTGAGGTGCAAACCCCCAGTAACCCTTCGTGCTTCGTAACCTGAAAATCAAGAAAGAAAGAACACGAAACTCTAGTTGTACAACATATATAGTTCCTATATGTCAGTGTAACTCATGCATAATATCATAAGAACAATATTAAACATTCAATTAATGATCATTACACATATATAAAGAGATATAAACACGTGAATATCAGGAACAAGATGGTTCTTCTTATTATCAATGACACATACAGTAATAGAAATGTGGAGAGATCACCTGAATCCTTCCATGACCTTCGAGCATACCGTCCTATGGATCCATCCAATCCTCACCTCACAAGAATTCTTCCAAGATGTGTGCACACTAGATGTCATATAGGATGATGAATATCTCAAGGAAACAAGGTTTTCCTGAATATACCTGGGAAGTGCAGGAGGCATGGGAATATCAGACTTGAGATAGGGCTCCAACAGAGTATAATATCTATAATTTTATCTCTCCCTTAGGCCATGCACATGAGGGTATTTTATACTCCCCCAAATTAGTTTTAGTAGTTGGAAACAACTAGGCCATGGGTTGGGGTGGTTGAATTACGGGAATAACTATCAACCCTGCCTCAAAAATAGGGAATATTATATATTTTTTAATGATTAAAAAGGTATACGTGGATATCTATGAATGGACTCGCGTATATATGTGGAAAATTCTGGGCAGAGTCGCGTATGGGTTTTAAGATACTGTTTTTTGTGAAGAAGTTCAAGTCTGAGGGGAAAGGGTGCCCAAGGCCAAAGTATTAATCATCAAGCATATGAAGGTGGAAAATGATGCTATAACAGATGCCCCATAATATATGAGGTTAGAAGGGGTACATGATGGCCGAAATATATTATGTGCATAGAAATAACCTTGTAAAGATGAGAGAGAACTTCACCAAATTTCAGCCTGCCAAAAAACCAATGAAATAGATCAGAAAAATAGCTCATGTCTGAGGCGGGTATACCCATGGATACCGTTAACAAACGCGAGACAACCCACCAATAATTATAATGAGTGTCAAGGTGCCCCAGTATAATCTAACGAGTGCGAATGAATGAGTTGAAGTCGAACACTTGTAAGAATCCATAAATCAGGAGGTAATGATGTATCCTCACTGTCGACAGTAAAGATTCTACCACTGATGACTGCAAACCCTAAGGTACTGAAAAAAAAGAATCTAGACCTTATTCCAAAAGAAATGAGTCAGAGTTGATGGGAAAAGATCTGCTGGAAGGAAGGAATTAAGGCATCCCACATCCGTCCAGCGCGAGTGTAACCCGCAGGCCAAGATTTGGAAGGAATTGGATGAAGTAGAGTGAATGAACCAATCTGAAGTACGTTTCCAACATGCACAAGATGAAGCTAGTGCACAGTAGAAACCCTCTGAATCAACCAATAATGAGAGTTGACAAAGAGGCGAGATATCCACCGATAGGGTCAAATGGAAATCAAGGTACTGCGTGAATCCCAAGTGTGATAATGTATGCTGACGTCGAACACAAGAGAAAACACTTAGTCAAAGATCCATAATGATGATCAAATGTTGAGCACAAGGTTACCTATCAATGATGTGAATAGGGTCAGGGTGAGGCTCTAGGTTTTTTCTCAGAGCAATATGTTGTAGTCGATAAGAGAGAAACCCGCTGATAAGAAGTCAATGGAGACCTTCTCAAACTAGCACGAAAAAAGGACCAAACATCTGATGTGATAGAACAAGAAACTGACAAGACTGGGAAGGCTGACTGAAAAATAAGTCAAGGGACACCGCAGAATGGCCGACTCAGGTTAAACTTCCCTTGAACAAAAGCACGACTCATGTTTGACTATGGCAACAAATGATAACTCTGTATAAGTTTTGTTATGCAAGAGGAAAAAAAAAACTCTCCATATGATTAGAAGAGATAACCAACCTGGGGAGAACTGACTTATGAAACAAGGTTATGGCTTCTCTTATGTCAAAACTAAAACCATCCCAAATGAATGAAAGACATAGCTCTGTGTGCTTTGTTCAAGGGCGACAAACTGAGACTGTAACTACCATCAAAATATGAAGTAATATCCCGTTCTCGCTCTTTTTGATATATTTTATTTTTTTTGTCTTTTTCATATAGTAAGCTTGAAAAAGAATAAAATATTGCCATAGTACAATGGATAGAACGAGTATCAGGAAACATATGCACTAGTTGCTGGGATAGGAACAATCCTATGCTCAATGCAAGGTGGCGGAAACTAGTAAGTGGTACTCAAAGGAGTGTTCCATCCATGGGTAAAAGGGTGTTAAGTCGTGATAGCTAAGTGCTTGCAAGGTTAACTGGTACAGAGAGTCATGGTCAAAATATGGCTTAAACATCGAGTCCAAATGAATCCGGCTAAAGGCCAAGATAAACAAGCAGCCAATATGCAATGCAGTGATACAACTCAACAACACCAGGGAGCCTCTAGGGTAATAGCCAGAAAAAATCATAGTGAAGAAGAAGAAGAATGAAGCTTCAACGCATAAGTCATGGCGGGACTAAAGAGGACTCCCGAGCCGACATAAAGTGCAGCATGGGCGACAAGTGCTAGCGAGTAACTAACTAGGAAGCCCATGTAAAGGAAGGCTCTACCACCAAATCATCATTTATAAATCGGCGAGTGAAATGGATTAAGTACTCATGAAATGATGGGATCGACCCTATGTCAAGTGATCAGAATGGAGGCTAACATGCAGAATGCAACGGAACATGGATTCCCTAACTTATATGCCAGTTAAGATCATATACTTGCCATGACAGGTCAACAGTCATGGTTTCGAAAAATCGGGAAAAATCTCAATTTCAGTAAAATGTACCTAAAAACATACCTTCCCCAACACTTACAAGCAACACGGTTATGTAGCTTAAGACAGATTTGAAAAATAAGCATAATGAAATTTTGCAAAAAAAATTCACTTTTTGGGCATAAATACTCATTTTACCTCATATTTGGTGCATAGTTACTTTGCTGAAGTGGAGAAAAGAGCTCTAGAGAAAAACCCCTTTCCTCAAAATAGGAGCAATCAGCCGTCAAATTTCACCAGATTAGTTAGGTAAGCTCTAAATCCATCATTGCCATCAATTTCATTCATATATAGGATAAAAATTTTTATTTTTCACCATAGGAAAGATTGTTTTTTATTAACCTCTCTGCGCATACGTGGGTTTGTGTGAACTAAGCCGCGTATGATACGTGACTATACTCAAAGGAAGTCACGTATGCATAGTTCGTGAATGTAAAAAATGAACCTAATGAAGAATTTAATGGATTATTTCAGGATGTCTATCTCTTGGAGGGAACATGATCATAGTGCCATCGACAATGAAGTGATGGAAGATCAAAATTCACTCAATATCCTTCGAAATTGTGGTTTGCTCAAATTTTTCAAAATGCCAAATATGAAAAGTAATGTCCGGTTGCTCCAAATGCTGGTGGATCACTGGGAACCCGAGGAAGACTACTTCATGATTGATCAAATGCCCATACGCATAGAAGTGGAAGACATTTACTTCATTACTGGACTCTCTTGACGAGGAGATCCAGTAGATTTAAATGGAAATCCTATGGAAGGGCTTACAATGGATGATTATGTCCATGTTTATTGTGTAGAGGGGTCTCAGAAAGTAGGGACTCAGATTGAAATCAAAGATTTTTCAGAACTGCATATGAAAATTCTCCTTTTCACCATTGGTAGGGTAGTAGGGTCTACTTCCTTACACCAGGCTTCGAGGACACATATGAGTATTGCGGTCAAATGCTTGATTAACCTCTTTGACTGGTGTACTGCACTACTGACTAACATGAAGAAATAGTTAACCTCTATCCGGAAAGCAAAAAAAAAACATTTCGGGTATGGGACCATCTTACTGACATTCTTCTTTGAGAGGATTCCAGGATTTCGACCCAAAGCAATCTCATCCATCAACAGCCCCAGAGATCCAAGAATAGCTCGGTGGGCTGATTTGATGAAGAGATTGGGGGGAAGTGAAGTTCCCCGAACCACTTGGGATGACGAGTTCTTCCAATGGTGGGAGGAACAAGTTATCACCGTGGAGGATTATCCCTATGCTTGGATGGATTTTCGTGGTGATCTAGAGTTATTCTTCCACTCAGTGCAGGATGGGGTGCAATCAGTGAGACTGCAATTTTTGATTATACGATTTTTTGGTTGATTTTTTCAATATATGCAACAATGAAAAGAAAAAATGTTTTTGTTTGGACTCAAATGACTTACAAAATGATGTGATGACCATGATACAGATATGGGACCAGTGCATCCTCAGGGATATCCAAGGCACAAACGTTGCAGAGGCGAAGCGGATGCTGAAGACCCTGGTAGAATCCTACATGCCGTTTAGAGAAACTTGGAGAGTTTAACTCACCAAGTTCCTATGTCTGCAGTAGAGGACCTACCAGAGGCTATCCAGAGATGGGTAGTCGGGGTACCGCGAGACTAGGTGTGTTTATTCCACCGTGTGGCTACTGCTATCATGTTCTATAGGAACATGAATGTTGGGCAGGGACCATAGATTTTATCGGATGACTATACTATATTTTTGATACTGAACATGATCGAGCATAAGCCCTAATTTTGTAGGACATATGGGTCCAAATTTCTGTATAGCTTTTTGAACATTCAGATGATGTATATATATAAAACGATTTATATGATGCGATGAAACAAATGTATGAAAATGTATGATGAATTTGATTATTTGATTAAAGTATTGAATGATGAATATGCCAGTCAATTGCTTGATTAGCTAATGAGTTTTCCATCCAATTTTCAGCTTGACGAATATGAATAATTGTTATAAATTGAAATAATCTTTGTAACAAACGTACCCTAAAAAACAATCGGAGAAAAAATGGATCCCAAACCTGATATGTATTGTTCAAATGTGACACCACCAATTGGGAGTCCAAGAAAACTACTAATGAATCAACACCCAAAGATATTGCCTCTGAGAGTAGATAAATTACTGCAGTGTATTCTGCTACATTGTTTGAAGCAGGACCAATGTAGACCCCTCTTGAGACTAACATCTGACTGGATGGATAACGAAGTACCCAAGCTGCGGAAGCTAAGTTCCAGGTGTGTCTATTAGCACCATCGAAAAAACCAAAATGACTCATGACATCCAACACAACCTACCAAAGTAGATCAAAAACATCACCATCACATCATAGACTTAAAACTCAGATACATACGAAAACAAAAACAAAAATATATACAAAAAGAAAGATTCCAGGTTGAGGCCTAGGTATAATACTTTTTTAGATAGAGCCCATTTCTGGGCTCCGCCAACTCATTTCCCTCAAAATCAACCAAGTCATAAGCTCCTTTTTTGAGGACATTCTTAACAATGAAAGGGCCATACCACATACACTTAAACTTACTTGCCCCTAGCGCATCCTTCTCCTGGGCATAAACCAAAACAAGGTCTCCTTCAGAGAAAACCCTAGGTTTGACCGCTTTATTGTACTGAACTTTTACCCGTTTCTTATGTGCCTCGTTCATCGTGGTGGCATTTCGATGCTGCTCATCAAGATGTTCCAGATGAAGGAGACGTTTTTCGAGACTAGAGGTGTCAGGAAGAAGTTCTACGGCTAACTTAAGAGAAGGAATTTCACACTCAATGGGAAATATGGATTCCAACCCATAAGTTAGTTGAAATGGAGTAAAACCAGTTGTAGTTTTTACTGACATCCAGTATGCCCAAAGTGCAGGATACAACATCATGTGCCAATTGGATCGAGCTTTATCAATTGTTCGTTGAAGAATTGTCTTCAAGGATTTGTTCACGGCTTCCACTTGCCCATTAGTCTGAGGATAATATGGAGATGAATGTTCCTGCCGGAAACCTAATTTTAGAGCCAATTCCGCCATCATGATGTTTTGAAAGTGACTGCCATGATTAGTGGCAATCTCTTTGGGAATAACAAAATGAGAAATGACCTGATTGAAGAGAAAAAGAGTTGTTGTCTCATCGTCATTCCCAAAAGTGGGTATAGCCTTGACCCACTTTGTGAAGTAGTCTACTGCTACAATAATGTACTTGTGACCTTTAGCCGAAGGCGAGTTACAAGTAGTATAATCAATACCCCACTTTGTAAAGGGACCGATAGTGATGACAGGGAAGAGCGAAGCTGGATGAGAGCGCACCTTTGAGTATATAATTGACACAGATGACACCGTTTGACCATCTCCATACAATTTTTGAAAATTTAAAGTCAAAAGTATCCGGCACGCAAGATTTTTTGGGCTGTAGCAAGCCCAGATAAATGACCACCACAAGCTCCACTGTGGCAATCATTCAATACTACCTCAGCTTCTTCGAGAGTTAAGCATCATCTAAGGATTGAACAGACCCCACGACGGTATAAAGTGTCACCAATGATTAAATTTTTTTTAGCTAAGTGATGTAACTTATGGCGCTCATCTTTTGAAAAATTCAAGGGAAACTTCGCAGTCTGAAGATATACTATGAGATCCCCGTACCAAAGATCCTGTGAAGAAATGAGAAAAAAGTGTTCATCCAGAAAGGATTCATCATAAACTATCTCCTCTCCACAGGGAAAATCAGAAATTAATTCTACAAAAATTGATGATTTTTTAGACTTGGCAGACATAAAATCAAGATAAAATTCCTGCAAAATCACAATCCATCTATTGTATTTGCCCCCAATCACTCGCCTATTGAGAACAAACTGAAATGGATTGACTGCTGCCAAAACATAAGTTTTTCAAAGGAGAATATAATGTTTGAGCTGTTGTACAGCATGAACAGCTACTAAAGCAAGCTTCTCTATTGGAGAATACCAGAGTTCAGGTCCTACCAAGCCTCGACTAAGGTAGTATATAACATGCTCTGAAAGAGCATCATCCTCCTGAACCAGAACCATAACAATAGTAGATTCTGCTGCTGTGATATACAAGAGGAAATCCCTGCTATAATCATGTGGACTCAGTATAGGAGAAGAGGTCAATTCTTTTTTCAAAGCGTCGAATGAGCATTGAGAAAAGTCATCCCACAAAAATGGGACTCCCTTCTTCAATAATCTCTTAAATCCTTTTGTAATCTCGGCATAATTTACAATAAATCTCCACAGAAAATTAGCTTTTTCCTTGTGGACTTTGAAGTTGACTAATAAATGACGGGGGAGGCAACAAAAGTATTGCCTCAACCTTGAAGGGATATACCCAAATCCCTTACTGTAATTACCCATGTGAGGGTAGGGCCCACAACCTCGTGTATGGGTCTATGTAATGAGGGGTGTTGCGCAAGGGCCCCCGCCCTCAGATGTTCCGGTGGGGTTAGGCCCACCCTTAATACCATGGGATGCTGCCCTCACTAATATTTTGAGTTTTTGGTGTAGTGGTTGGATTACGTGGTATCAAGCTGAGGTCTTGAGGTCGAGACTTGTAGAGCGTGGTGGGTTGTAATAACCCGTGTGAGGGTAGGGCCCGCAGCCACGTGTCTGGGTCTATGTAATGAGGGGTTCTGCGCAAGGGTCCCTGCCCTCAGATGTTCCAGTGGGGTTAGGCCCACCCTTAACACCTTAGGATGCCACCCTCACTAAAAAATCAAGCTTTTGGTGTAGTGGTTGGATCTACGTGGGGGATTCCTAATTTTTGCAACTAATGGGAATATTACATTTTAATTTCATTTTTCTTTACTCATGAATAAAAGTGTAAAGGAGGAACTCTAAAACTCCTAATCAGAAAAATAAATCAATGCCCAATGTGAACGTGGACAAATCTGGGCCATTTCAATAAAATACACTTAGGTGTGAAAAGGAATGAAGAAGGTTGACTAGGTCAACAGGACCAAATCACAATAGTGTCTAGATGCATTGAACCTCCTTATTGATCAATGTAGTTTTAGATGGAGACCCTTCATGTGAAAAGGGTTAACTCATTGGAGGTGGTTTAGGGTTTTCTAAGCCCTAATGTTATCAAATGAAGAGGAAGGCCACAAGGAAAGGTTGTTGAAGATAATTCGATTTCGAGATTACTTAGGTAACTCAAAATCTCTCGCTGTTTAGCTAGAGAGAGGAATTTCCTGTTTATGAATTCCTCCTCCTTCATTGAGGAGCTCTTGAAGGAGTATGTTCTAAAATTCCCCACATGTAGGCTTGAGGCTAAGCATCCTCCATCAAGACATCGTTATTTCTACAGTAGAAAAATACTGTGTTGCTGGGCGTTGCAGTGAGGGGTTTTCAACACCACTTCCAAATCTAGTTTTGCAGAAAAGGGAGTATTCCTTTCTTTGGAAGATTAGTGAGGAAGCCTTGAGCTTCATATTTAGATATTGGAATTATTCTAAAGGACCTTCCAACATCATCTGCATAGTATACTTTATAAACTGCGTTATTTTTCCAGTGCATTGCTGCAGCTGGGTTTCTACCCTAGTTTGGTGCTTATTTCCTTGAGGAAGGGCCAACCCTTCTTCCAGAAATTTTGTATTGCAGCCCTCTTCTGTAATTTTGTACATTTCAGCTCATATACTCATGTTTTCAGTGATTCTCCATTTTTCAGATCCATATTCTGTAGATATTATACTTGTATTTGTTCTTTCATGAAATCCCCTTGCCGGGTGATCTATTTGATGTATAAAAGGAGATGAATCTCTATTTTTATTCATTATCTATTATAATAAACTTCAGATCTGATGTTTTATACATATTTCGTCTAATTTCTTCATAAATTACGTTCTGCATGCTTCAACCATTTTCTGCATACTCAAAGCCATGGGAAATCAACATTTTTAAGCATATCCAGGGATCGAGGAAATGTTTAACATAGCTAGAATGATTTTTTTGAGCTGAAATTTGGAGCATAGGTCTCTCATGACCTAATATGAAATAAAATCCCGCAATTTTCCTTTATTTTACGCAGATTTCCGAATACATCCATTTTCGACGATAATTCCTCACTATTCCCCACCATTGGACGAAGGGGTTGAACATATTCCTTGCTGCTGTGTTTCGAATTGATGTATGAGTTTATATCAGCATATTTTATGCATTGAAAACTCTCTGCACTTTCAGCAGGCCGTTTTCCCTTGTTGCAGCCTTCATTGGGAAATTTCTTGAATATAACTAGGTGTGGGAGATCTATTTAACCCACCTAGTATTATTTGTTTTAGCTTAGATCTTGGATTTAGATTTTATGTTGTCTTATCTAAAGGATCCAAGAGTTATTTTCCTGTTCCAAAGCATATTTTTCTGAAAATGAATATTTTAGTGTATGATTCATGAGTTGTTCCCAATCTAGAACATTATAGTGGTATCAGAGCCGAGGTATCGAGGTCGAGACTTGTAGAGTGTGGTGGGTTGTAATAACTTGTGTGAGGGTAAGGACTGCATCCATGTGTCCGAGTCTATGTAATGAGGGGTGCTGCACAAGGGCCCCCATCGTCAAATGTTCCGGTGGGGTTAGGCCCACTCTTAACACCCTGGGATGTCGCCCTCACTAACAGTCTGAGGCTTTGGTGTAGTGGTTGGTTCTAAGTGGTATTGGAGCATGATCTCTGGCACAACCTATGAGATCAAGCTATCAGAGAAGCAAAGAGGAGAAGCGAAGATCAGAATGATGGAGAGGATGATATTACTCTCATCAATGTTCAGATCTAAGAAGGGCCCTTCCAAAGAGGTAGATCAGAAGAGAGAAATAAGACGCACCGAGACTCCTAGAGGGTTTCAAGAAGAATCAAGTTGCAGTAAAATCTGCAAGAGGTTTCAATAAGGGGAAGGGAGCCCCAGCACTTCTTATCAGCAAAGTAGAAGACCGGAAAGTCCTAGATCTCCTCATAGATCCACTATGCCCACTTTATTTGAAGAAGGTGAGAGGTATAGCGATGAATAAGAGAGATTCAAAGAAAATCCTAAAGGGTTTCAAGATGAAGAGGAAGAACTATACACTTCCTGTTATCACAAAGCAGGGAGAATGAATGAAGAAGAGAACTCATTGCTTCTTTTTCAAACATTGAAGAGTATTGAAAAAAATATCAAGGAGGTTGAGGAGGAGAGGAAAAAGATGAGCTACAAAGAGACATCTCCCAAGGAAACAAAGGAGAATGTCAATCTTGTCACTTTGGGCAAGAGATCTCCATTTTCACCATCTGCTGCTAAGGTGCTTTCATCTAGAGAGGAGGCACTTGCATCTTTGCAAGGTAGTCTTGAGCTCTTAACATATGGAGTCCCATGCATGAATCAGGAGATGCATGAGGAGGAGAAGGAAGATACCAGCGCTGGTATGATTGAAGAAAGGAGACCATCATTCTTGCCAACAGTTGGAGGCATCATTGATCCGGGTGGAGGAACTCTTGTGTTCTATCAAGAGGTTCCCACATATCAGTTGATCCAAGGTATGCATGAAATTTTAGCTCATATTGTTTCAAGATTAATGCATATCCAAGGATTAAATCAAAATGCTGATTTGAAGAAAAGAAATGTCACAACACAGAGGACCCTTGATCTAATCAAGGATGAGACTGGAAACTATCCCTATGCATCATTGTTGAGTTGCATTCAATCTCTTGGGTTGAGATGTAGGGTCTCAATAAAGGGTATTAGTACTATCCTATGTTCAATGGCTGATTGTGAGATGAGTAATGCAACTTGCTTTGAGACAGTACATGAATTACTTTGCAGATCTACAACGCTGTCACTTAGTGATTGTGACAAAGAGGCTTCAGCTCTCTTGGAGGATCCTAGAGGCAGCTTCAACCTTGAAGCAGTGGAGAAGGAGAAGATGAAGAGTAGACATCTTGAGATGAGAAGCATTTTCTCCCCTCTAGATGACACTCTCTCAATGAGCATGCTACAACTCAAAGAGAGACTTCTACTTACTGCAAATTCAAAGCCTCACTAGTTTTGGAAGGCCATAGATGGAAGAAAGGTCTCACTAAGAGATCTCAACAAAGATGCATTTCAATATTTCATGAGATGCAATATTCTTCATTGGTTCAAAGCAGATGGTATTCTACAAAGGGAGGATGCCATGGTTATGCAACACATCACTCATCTTCCATATTGGAGTGAGTGGATGAGGATGATGAGCAAGAGATCACATGATCACTTGTAGACATATATGGGCTAGCAAGCTTGGTTACGATGGTTACCCTGGGGAGACTCCTATCACTCTCTAAAGGCACCTATTTTTCTAAGCTATGCCTTGAAGAATGGTCATGAAATGAATAAGGAGGCATGGCAATGCTGGTTGCTTTGGGGTAAGCATGATCACTACCCAAATATTCTCACTCTCTCATCTCATGCTTTATGCATCATTAATAGAGTATATGAAAAGGAAGCATGGTTGATGTGGTTGTTAAAAGGAGAGTTTGGACATCACATGTTAAATCTCACGTCCATGTATTAACCCATGTTTGAAATATGTCTCATTTATCCATATGTATTTCTGTTGGAGGGATGTTTCATGCATTAACTTTGGCTTGGGAGGAAGAATGACTCCCACATGATGTGGTATGAGGGAGCTTTCTTGTACTATGTTGATGATACATTTCGCATGTCCATCATTGTGTTATTGCTCCATGATCCACATGTTGATAAGGCAAGAAGGCTGCAAAAGTCCTTGTTGCTATGGCTGCTCTTGGGTGAGTGTGGTTACTACCCAACAACTCATCATTTTCTGAATCATGCCTTGGATTTCAATGATAAATTGTAGCAAGAGGAGGCATGTATAATTTTGTTTCGCTTGAAAGAGTATGGCCACCACATGACATATCCTATGTCTATGTGTTTTTCATTGTGTAAAATTTTGCATATTGATCTCATGATGTGCATTGATGATAGTACTTTGTATTGGGCTGATGTGACATATCATATGTCCATTAGTATGGTTTGGTTTCATGATGCACATGAGGAGGAAAGAAGGTAGCAAGACCTCTTTTTGCTTTGGTTGCTTTTAAATGAGTATGGTGACCACCCCATAGCTCAAAATTTTCTAATTCATGCGTTATGTATCAAAGATAAATTGCAGCAAAGGAAAGCATGTAAATCATCTTTTGGGAAGCTTGGCTTGCTCATCTCACATGGAGGAGATGGAGGATGGCAGCAAAGGGCCTTGCTCTAGTGGTTATTGTTAGGATAATATGGTTTTAAATCTTTGTTTACCCATATTAATCCTTCCCTTCTTCTTTTGCATAACGCTGGAATGATGGATTTTGGATTCAACAAGGCCAATAGGGCTAAGAATGAAAGCATAACAATGCTTAATCAAGTTCATAAAACATGGATGGAGGAATGTTCTTGCATGCTGATGCTTTTACTTTATGGAAGGAGCTACTTTATTTTATGTCTCTCATGTGTTTATGATGGTGTTGGACATCATGTAATTGTAATTTTGTACTTCATGATAAGAAGAGGACATCTAACCTTACAATTGGAAGTCATCTCATGCATTTGTGGAAGACATATTTGGAACCAAACATACATAACCTATTGCAGAAAATGGAGGAATCCTTCCCTATGTGCATGCCATTTGGAGGGGAATATATGGTTTGCATTTGCAATAATAGTTTCTTGAGGGCAAGCAACATTTTTCCGGGGGAGAATGTAATATTCCCAATTTTTCCAGCTAATGGGAATATTGCATTTTAATTTCAGTTTGCTTAACTCATGAATAAAAGTGTAAAGGAGGAAATCTAAAACTCCTAATTGAAAAAATAAATCAATGCCCAATGTGAACATGGAAAAATCTGGGCCATTTAAATAAAATACACTTAGGTGTGAAAAGGAATGAAGAAGGTTAACTAGGTCAATCGGATCAAATCATAGCAGTGTTTAGATGCATTGAACCTCCTTATTGATCAGTGTAGTTTTAGATGGAGATCCTTCATGTGAAAAGGGTTAACTCATTGGAGGTGGTTTAGGGTTTTTAAGGCCCTAATGTTATAAAATGAAGAGGAAGGCCACAAGGAAAGGTTGTTGAAGATAATTTGATTTCGAGATTGCTTAGGCAACTCAAAATCTTTGGCGGTTTAGCTAGAGAGAGGAATTTCCTATTTAGGAATTCCTCATCCTTCTGAGGAGCTCTTGAAAGAGTATGTTCTAAAATTCCCCACATCTAGGCTTGAGGCCAAGCATCCTCCATCAAGGTAGCGCTATTTCTGTAGCAGAATAATACTGTGTTGCTAGGTGTTGCAGTGAGGGGTATTCAACACCACTTCCAAATCTAGTTTTGTAGAAAAGGGAGTATTCCTTTCTATGGAAGATTAGTGAGGAAGCCTTGAGATTCATATTCAGATCTTGGAATTAGGCCAAAGGACCTTCCAACATCATCTTCACAGTATACTTCAGAAACTGCATTATTTTTCCAGTGCATTGCTGCAACAAGGTTTCTACCCTAGTTTGGTGCTTATTTCCTTGAGGAAGGGCCAACCCTTCTTCCGGAAATTTTGTATTGCAGCCCTATTATGTAATTTTGTACATTTCAGCTCATATACTCATAGTTTTAGTGATTCTGCATTTTTAAGATCCATATTCTGCGGATCTGATACTTGTATTTGTTCTTTCATGAAATCCCCTTGCCAGGTGATCTATTTGATGTATAAAAGGAGTTGAATCTCTATTTTTCTTCATTGTATATTATAATAAACTTCAAATCTGATGTTTCAAACATATTTTGTCTAATGTGTTCAGAAATTATGCTTTTCATGCTTCAGCCATTTTCTGCATTCTCAAAGTCATGGGAAATCAGCATTTTTAAGCATATACGGGGATGGAGGAATTGTTTAACATAACTAGAATGATTTGTTTGAGCTGAAATTTGGAGCATAGGTCCCTCATGACCTTATATGAAATAAAATCCCGCAATTTTCCTTAATTTTACATAGATTTCTGAATACATCCATTTTGGGCCATAAATCCTCACTTTTCCCCACTATTGGATGAAGGGATTGAACATATTTCTTTCTGTTGTGTTTCTAATTGATGTATGAGTATCTATCAGAATATTTTATGTATTAACAAATCTGCACTTTCAGCAGGCCGTTTTCCCTTGCTGCAGCCCTCATTGAGCAATTTCCTGAAGATAACTAGGTGTGGGAGATCTATTTAACCCACCTAGTATTATTTGTTTCAGCTCAGATCTTGGATTAAGATTTTATATTGTCTTATATAAAGGATCCAAGAGTTATTTTCCTGTTCCAAATCATATTTTTCTGAAAATTCATATTTTAGTGTATGATTCATGAGTTGTTCCCAATCTAGAACATTACACTTTCGTAGACACAATAAATCCCAACAACCGACTGAATTTGACTGTGAAAACACACTTGTTCGGATTCAACCTGATCTTGTAAAATCGACATCTTTCAAATACTTGACAGAGGTGAGAAGGATGATCGATTCTCTTGCGAGAACGAGCAGCTAAATCACCCAAGTATGCCTCGATATTATGTTTGATGTCGTGGAAGGCATATGACATGGCTCGCTGAAAAGTAGCTGCAACATTTTTAAGGCAGAAAGGCATCTTCTTGTAAGCAAAGGTACCCGAGGGACAAATAAATGCAGTGTTATGCTAATCTTCAGGACGGATAGTAATTTGACTATATCCAGAAAAACTGTCCATGAAGGAGAAAATCTCATTTCCCACACTACTACATTTGGGGGAAATTCTGACACTTGGTTCCGACGCTTTTGACCAAATGTCATAAATTTCCCCAAATTTTTTCAATCCCACCTAAAACCGTCCCTATACCATCATTTATAGAAAAGTGTCACAATACCGACACTTAGACAAAGTGTTGCAATTGCGACGTTTGGAGGAAGACGTCGCAATTGTGACACTATGCCCCAAAGCGTCGCTATTGCGACAACTGCCTCCGAACATCGCAAGTGCAAAACAATGTCTAAGTGTCGCAATTGCGACATTTGGAGGCATCCGTCGCAATAGTGACGCTTTTTACGCTGTCGGTATAACGACACTTATATGCACGCTACATAAAAATACGAAACTTATATGCGCGCTACATAAAAATGATTTTATTAAAAATACGAAACTTATATCCATCGCAATAGCTACATTAACGTCTGATATCATGCGCGCATTTGCCCTCCACTCTTTCCGAACAACATTCACCCTTAGCATTTGCCCTCAGCTCTTGCAGAACAGCATTTTCCCTCACCATTCGCCCTCAGCATTTGCCCTCAGCTCTTGCAGAACAGCATTCGCCCTCAACATTCGGCCTGAGCTCTTGTAGAAGAACATTCGCCCTTAGCATTCACCCTGAGTTCTTGTAGAACAGCATTCGCCCTCAGCATTTTCCCTGAGCTCTTGCAGAACAACATTCACCTTGCATTCGCCCTCAGCATTCGCCCTTAGCTCTTGTAGAACAACATTCGCCCTCAGCTCTTGCAAAATGGCAAGTTCTTACTGTAGGCCCTTCCTCCTATAGTAGGGTTGACTCTATTTGGGTTTTTTTGGTCAATTCCATTGGATTGTGTTAGGCTGTAGGGTTCTCTCTAGATGTCAAGAATCAAGATTCAATACCCTCTATTATCTTCATCACCCAATATAAGATTTAAATTTTTCCCAAAGAAACGCTTATTAATTTGGCAGCCATTATTTCTCCCTGCTTTAAAAACCCTACATTTAAATGAAAACAAGCATTGCATTTCAACTACAAAAATATATTAGTGTTCAAATTTACATGTGTGCATCACTTGTGTAGGGTATTCCTTTTCCACTTTCACATTATCCAAGAATGTGTGCAGTATAGTTCATATTTTTTGTGATTTATATTATCTTGAAAAAGGAAAGGTAAATTATTTCCCATGGAAAAATAAGGTTTTCCCTTTTTACTACTAGAAATGGTACAAAAAAGTTCCATTTCTACCCGAAACTCCTATGAAACAGGAACCAAATAAAGGCCATGTCCTCAATGGACATCATTTGGCTTTGAAAATGGCCATTGCACCGTGTTGTTTCTTATATTACATCACGATAGTTTCTTAGATCATTTCTTGTTTCTTGAGATGAAAAACAACCAAAGAAATTGTGAAGATCCTTTCAAGAAATAAATGACCATTTCTCAATCATATCTCAACTATTTTTTATTTTATTCAATGGTTGCTTACTTTGAGAGAAATTTGACACTTTTATAAGGAATATAACATAAAAACACAAAATGGGAAGGAATTGATGAGGTAGATGTCCTTTAGTTGTTGTCAATTAAGAATTGATAATACACGATGCATGTTTTGTACTACAAACTAGATTCCTTCCTGGAGTTAGGACATAGAGTATTGAATCAAAGTTGTAGTTTCTAACTTCTTATATTGGTTCATCAATCTTGAAATTCAGACATTGCATGTCTTCATTGCTTCATGTTTGAATAATTTGCATCATATCATACAATAGGAAATTAGGAATTATGATTATTATTACTTTATGGATATATTAAGTTACTTTTAAGTTTGCATGGTTTAGTGTAAAATTATTCTAATGTACCCCCAGGCCCAGATGAAGGAATGCCAAGGACTGAGAACCCTAGTTTTTAAATGGTATTGTTTCTAACTATTTTTTAAAACATATAAATTACAATTAAATTTTAAAACTTAAGAGTTTAAACTTAAATGATTCAAATGAATTGGTATGCTATTTGGATGAATTGGTCTGGCATATTTAGAAAGATCAAACCTCATAAATAAACATGTCTATTTTTTAATGGTAAAGAAGTCTTAGACATTAAAGTTACAGCTCTGTTATAGTAGATGTATAAAATGCTTCCTACAAGTTTATTGGCATGGGGTTGATCGAATACAATTTGGACATACACAGCCTAATTTCCAAGAGGGATTATTTGTTCACACCAAAGGTGTTGTAGCTACTCTGACTATGATGCAAAACTAGACAAATAGCATATCTATCATACTAGGCATGGCTTAGACAGAGTAGTTACTGGTGAATAAATTTCTGTTGGATTTGACTTTAAATGTAACAGAAATCTAATCTCTTAACCAGAGGTTTCCTGGATCTTAATTCTGTGAATTTTATGTCTTGGGACTACTATGAAATATTATACAAAAAAACAGTGGAAGTGAACAGTATTCCAATTGTAATGTTCTCTTATAATTAAATTTCCCAAGGGAGGACAAAGTAGCCTATCCAACCCCATAAGCTATAGTCAATTATAAAGGGGGAAGTTAAAACTTAAAAAAAAATAAAAAAAATTAAACCTTAAAACATACCTACCTATCCATGAATCATAAGTCATAACTTACCCAGCGAAAGCGTAGACTTACCACAAACATCCATCCTCAAATTGCTATGGATGAGCCAGAGCCTCAAGATGAGAATGATTCCTACTTGGAGAGCATGCTAAGTGAAGATCTAAGTGATGTTGATGACATGTATGTTGATGATATGGCTTGAGGAAGCCACTGCTCACAATTAGGCTTTAGCTATTTTTATTTTAGTATATCAAAATTTCCTAGTTCATGTTTACAGTTTTCCATTTGGAGATGCCTTGAGGCAAATTTTGAATTTAGTATGACAATGGACATATACTTTGAAATTTTGAATCATGATTCTAATTTCTTATAAGTTATTAATATGTAAACTGAGCTCCAATTTGCACTTGATATCATATATGAATCATGATATTATCAAACTAGAAATTTTGAAATTTCAATGACAAATGTCACATGTGAATGTTGAAACTTGAATGTTGAATGATGTGCATGTTTAAATCTTTAAAGTTTAAAGTTTATAAATTATTAGTAATTTACAAATTACTATATTAGTGTCATTAAATTTATAATTTATAATTTATGATTTAGAAAATATAGTATTATATATGATATATAAATTATAATATATATTAATATAAAAATACCCAGACGAACCCACGCACCCTGTTTCAAAAAATGCCGTCCCCGTCCCCGTCCCCGAACCCACGTTTCCTGGCAACATAGTTTCAAACATTAAATATCAACAAAATCGTTTAAAGGATATTGAAAGGAAAAAGGTGATGGAAGATAGAAAGTTCCTTACTTAAATGCTCTAAGGATTTTTCAATAGTTGCTCCAAAAGCTTCACTTCAAGGCCCTTCAAGATCGTCTCCAACAATGCTATACCATCAACTTCAACAATGTTGCTCCAAAAATGTCCTCAAGGTCTTCCCAACAAGTTTACTAGAAGTTGCTCCAACAATATATTCAATAAGGTCTTCATTGTCAACTCGTCTCTTGTTTGGGTGCCTTAATGTGCAATGACATGTTTCCAGGATTGAATTCAATGCAAGGTATATTTGAAACTCTAACTCTGTCTTCCGGTGTCTTATTAGAAATTATTTCAGTTTTCATTTTGTGTTTTCAAGTTAGATATTGTTTTCAAGTTTTTACATTTATAATTTTATTGCAATGTGGTAGACTGATCAGGGCAGTACAGGAACAACCCCGAGATGGGATGATCGCGGAAAGAGGCCAGCAGAAGAACATGTAAAGTGCCGGCATTACTCTATCTTTAGGTATTTTAGTTATTTACATAATTGAAATAATATTAATTTTGTTCAAATATGTAGACACCTAGCCATGGTACGCCTGATGATTCCCTCTTTGAGGAAGATGTTTCTTCATCCCTATCTCCAGTGTTCTTGTTGCGAAAAAAGGCACGAGATGCAAGGTCAGAATTTAATACTTTGATAGACGCACCTCAAACACCTGAAACAGAAGAGAGGATAAAAAAACTTATGAGCCAGCTAGAAACATATCAGGTAATAATAAAAAGTCAAAAAGATATTTTTTTGTTCTTCATGAGATGAATTGTGATAGTTTGATTTTTAATTTTTACATTGACTAAACTAACAAAAAGTTCTTTTGTATGTAGCGTTTTCTGGCACTTGCTGAACTCGGTGTTGGTGGTAGTGGGACACAAGGGTAAGAGATTGCCCAGCAACCCTCTCATACACCTTGTACTCCTTTAGGTGCTAGCCAAGAAACACACCCTGCCCAAGCAGACACCCAGCCAACCGCTGAACGTGTTGGTAATGATGAGGCTGATATGGCCAACTACATTATTGCGTTTCCTGGAGCTACACGTGTCAGCTCCACAGGGACCATTAATGGCACGTTGTTGGTGAACGATGAAGGTGTCCCTATAAAGCACGTACAACTCCCAAGTAAATTTTAATATTTTAACTATTTCATGCACTTTATCTAAAACATTAATATCATGATTTTTATTTTTAAATTAATGATAATATGTTCTTCCTTTTTTTTTCTGTGTAGGAAACAATGAGTTCTACAGGTTTTTGGAGAGCCATGCGTTGGTAATTTTTGGCCCAACCATACGCATATGGTGGAATTCCCAGAATTCTAACCTGAAAAAAGAACTTCTAGACTATCTAGAAGCCGTTTTTGGGGTCGGCACATTTGACAGAACAGCGGTGGCTTGGGTAGCCGGAAAATATTTGAAATATACCAGGGACACCTATAGGACGCAATTTCAATTTAACCCTAGATACGAGCGTTCTCTCATAGTTCCAGAGAGTGATTGGAGAGCACTCATCCATGATGGAAAAGAGAAAAGGGCAAAGAAATAAGGAAAAATGCCAACTGGACCCACAAGGTAAATTACAACTTTAATTCAATAGCTTTAATTTTCTTTATGTCTAAAATAAAAGTGTGCTACGTCATATCTGACTTCAATATTTTTATGCTAGGTTTCTTGACACCTCAAAGGCAACCAAAGTAAGGATTGAAAAAAAGGGCCATCACAAGCTAGGCCAGGGCGGCTACTTGAAATTAGCCGCAAGAATTGTAATTAAGTAGCTAAACATTTTATAATTAATTGTATCTCCTTCCAACGTTTTTGTAATACTATCAAATATGATTAAAAATACACAATCATATGTAATGTAGGGTGATGACTTCGGAACATAAACTACAGAGGAAGATAAAAATATCGCTTTCCATTTTGGCTATCAAGCCGTAGTTGAATGTCGCAGAAGCTTGGGGTAGGTCCCAAGATCCAGAATGCCTGATAAGGTAAAAAATTAACCTTTCAATATGTTTTTTTTCGTCCATAAATTTAATGTCTAACAACTTTTTTTAAATCAGGGGAGCAGCACTACCGACGAGGCAAATAACCCAGTTTTAGAGCTAGATGTAGATGATCCTCACGTGCAACCTGATCATTGTAGTGGGGACTAGGCCGACAATGCTACTATCAGTGAGGGTCGTGACGGTAATTAATTTCCACTTATAATTTTTTCTAATTATACCTTGATGGTTGTCCTTATAACGTTTTTTTTTAAATGACAGAGAATGTTTCCCTTGAGGATCTTACCACCAGAGAGGAAGACAGGGCAACAGTCCCAACGGCGACAACTGGTGCACCAGGTAAATAATCTCATTGCAATTTTTTTTATTAATATTACCAAACTAGTTCAATGATATTTAAAAACTGACAATTAAAATTTAATATTATCTATTTTTGTAGGCAATGCCTCGTCACTGGATGAGACCAGACATCGTGACTACGCAACTAGGTCAGCGGCGACAACTGGTGCACCAGGTAAATAATCTCATTGCAATTTTTTTTATTAATATTACCAAAATAGTTCAATGATATTTAAAAACTGACAATTAAAATTTAATATTATCTGTTTTTGTAGGCGATGCCCCGTCACTGGATGAGACCAGACATCGTGACTACGCAACTAGGTCAACGATGACAACTGGTGCACCAGGTAAATAATCTCATTGCAATTTTTTTTATTAATATTACCGAACTAGTTCAATGATATTTAAAAACTGATAATTAAAATTTAATATTATCTATTTTTGTAGGCGATGCCCCGTCACTGGATGAGACCAGACATCGTGACAACGCAACTAGGTCAGCGGCGACAACTGGTGCACCAGGTAAATAATCTCATTGCAATTTTTTATTAATATTACCGAACTAGTTCAATGATATTTAAAAACTGACAATTAAAATTTAATATTATCTGTTTTTGTAGGCGATGCCCTGTCACTGGATGAGACCAGACATCGTGACTACGCAACTAGGTCAGCGGCGACAACTGGTGCACCATGTAAATAATCTCATTGCAATTTTTTTATTAATATTACCGAACTAGTTCAATGATATTTAAAAACTGACAATTAAAATTTAATATTATCTGTTTTTGTAGGCGATGCCCCATCACTGGATGAGACCAGACATCGTGACTACGCAACTAGGTCAACGGCGACAACTGGTGCACCAGGTAAATAATCTCATTGCAATTTTTTTTATTAATATTACCGAACTAGTTCAATGATATTTAAAAACTGACAATTAAAATTTAATATTATCTGTTTTGTAGGCGATGCCCCATCACTGGATGAGACCAGACATTGTGACTACGCAACTAGGTCAACGGCGACAACTGGTGCACCAGGTAAATAATCTCATTGCAATTTTTTTTATTAATATTATCGAACTAGTTCAATGATATTTAAAAACTGACAATTAAAATTTAATATTATCTGTTTTTGTAGGCGATGCCCCGTCACTGGATGAGCCCAGACATCGTGAATACGCAACTAGGTCAGCAGTGCGGGTTGAAAGGCACGAAACAGGAGCAAAGCACGATGATATTGATGATGTAATTAGGAGCTTTAAAAATAGGAAGAAGAAAAAGAAAATTTGACAATGTAAAATATTGTATTATTATAAGACAAACGTTAACATACTTGGAACGTTTTTTGCGTTATATAAAAAACTCATTTATCATACTATTTTTATGTCAAGCATTAATTGCAATGTTTCCTTGCGTACTTTTTGTTGAATTGTTTTTTTTATTAGTTATTGAATATTTTTTTTTATGCTCATGAAAGTAAAAAATGAAATATATATTGGGTATTGGGGAATTGAGAGTGATGTGAGGGGGGGGGGAGGGGTCATAAGAACTTCCACCTTCACGTGGTTGGCCCTGTTTAGTAGAGAATAATTTATTGGAGCGATTTAATCTTGGAGCAAACCTCCCTCGATCCAGTGTAGCAACAAAATAGTCACTGTTGACTTAGTTGCTACTCTTTCAGATGGTGGGAGGCTTGTTCCAAGTTCATGCGACTCCAATAAAAAATACTACATCAATTACTTGTATTTATTGTATAGATAATGACAGATTTTGATTGACTTGGCAATGCATGTACAAATCCTCTTGCATCATGAGCAATACAACTTGTCAACCAGGGTCATGTCCTAGATATTTTTGCTTGTGCGCTTGACCAGGTTCGTAATGTCACATTTTGTAAGTTCCTTTACAGTTCATAATTCAATATTAAGCTTGTTCATGATTATTATCTAGGTTTTTTGTATGTGTTTTTTCATCTATTTGATTGTAAGAAACTCTGCATGTTTCCTGTTGTTCACTATGATTTATCCCATTACCACTCCCAGGATGAATCTGAATTTATTGTTACATAGGTTACTTTTTGTTACTATGATTTCTCCATTTACGATTTCATAGGTTACATCATGTAAAGTTGTCAATCTCAGGTTGGTGATGAGCTTTAGTTCTCCATATTTGGGGCTTTTCTGATATTTTCTCCCTCATGTCATTCTTGCATCACCTCGTTGTTTGAGCATGCCAATTATCTACCACTTGTACCAATTGGCACATGTCAATCTCTGAGTGGTGCCACATTTTACCTATTTTCAGTGAGAGTTTAGGGTTTCTCTAACATAGCTTCAGAAATCCGATTCAGTGCCTGCTTGAATATCGTCACATAATACTCATGGTTTGGATTGATGAGCATGTTCTCAATGGTTGGTTGATTCATAAGAACCACCCATATAGTCATCTTGAGATATTTCAAAATTTTTTTCGGGTTTCCTTTTTCACCGTTTCTAGTGGGTGGGATGGTGTGGGGTGATCCATCAATACTGGTGCTCTTGTAGTAGGGAATTTTTTTTTGGGGATATAAAGGAGCATTTGATGTAGATATCCCATTGGATGCATTCATATATGGGCACGAGAGGTCAAGAATTTAAATTAAAAATATGCAACCTCTAGCATGGCAACTTGAAGGCCACGAGAGACACTGGTTAAAGATTGTTTTGTGCTGGCCTTAATATAGTCGTGATTTCTTTCTATTATCTTAATGCAAATATATAGTCCGGTCTCATTAAAATGAGGATTGTGGTTGTATTTCTCTTTCGTTGTTTCTCTCTTAATGCTCCATAAGTTGCCAAAAGTTGCGATAGTTGTTTAGTTTGCCTGTTACAACTTAAAAGTGGTTTTTAGCAATGGGAGTCATGTTTTTTAAGGTTCATACTAATATGAAGATCTTGTAATTCTATATTCAGGATAAGAGAAGATGGCCTCTGCTTTGGGCAGTATGACAACAATTGCCACATCTACCTTATTGGGTAACAATGGAAAGGGGAAGAAGTTGGGTGCAATGTTTGATAATTATGGCAGACAATTGTCTTCTCTTTCAGTTTTTTCACCCATTTCCTTTAATCGCTCAAGTAGAAGAGGGACTCGGAGATTACGCGACAGAGAGAAGGTAGTTAATACAAGAGCTATGGAAAAGGAGTTGTACTTCAACAAGGATGGCTCAGTGACAAAAAAATTGCAGGTCAGAGAAAAAATTATGTTTAAAGGAAGGTCACCTGCACGTGAAACTTCACTGCTGTGGATCTTTCCTTGTCCACTTATATTCGATTTTAATGTGTTATTTTAATTTTTCATGGAGGGTTGTTTTGGCATATGGTCTGGCATTCAATTGCACACTTACCGAAAGCATTGTCAATTTGTCTTGCAAGCGGTGTGAACAAACTTGTTGATCTTGTTGGAGTCACCCTTAGGGCGAAGGGAAAAATGTTGTCTTGGAGAGCAAGCATGGTTCTCCGAAAATAGTTAATGATGGTGTGACAGTAGCTAAGGAGGTAATTTGTAGATGTGTGCTCCGGTTTTCTTTTTAACGTTGTATTAGTTCCCCCTCTTAAATGTCTTAGATTTGGTAGGCATAATTTGAAAACTCAAAGGTGAAAGGAAACATATTTGTTACCCAGTGGTCTAATTGGCCTATGGACTAGCCACATTAGAGTAACGCATAAAGCTTTTCAAAACAATAAAAGGAAAGGGTTATGGCTGAGTCAAATTTTATTGTTATTGACAGTGTAATGAAATGTATCTTAATGCTATGGTTTTGGCCCTTTTATTGGTTGAATTAGAGGACCCGGTTGAAAATATTGGGGCCAAGTTGGTAAGGCAAGCTGCGGCAAAGACAAATGATTTAGCTGGGGATGGAACCACAACATTTGTTGTTCTTGCACCTGTTGGAATATTGAAAAATTCCAGAAAAATGAATGGAGAATAAATCTCCCTTCCTCTAACACAGAGAAAATAAAAATTTCTTTAACAGGAGACAGAGTTTCAATACTTTGAAAAAAAACTTCTATTCCCTTCAATAACTCAAAAAAAAACTATTACACTTCTTCCTCACTGAGAGGGATTACAAAATTATGACTGCTACAAAACGCAGTGCATAAAACCAACTCACTATCTGTTCAAAACAAACATACTCTGTCTCTAAAACACTCTGTTGTGTTTTTCACTTTCGCACTGCTGTGCATACACACTTAAAAAGTTACACTCAGTCTTTCACTTTTTACACACTGTTGTGTAATAAAAAATTTACGTACTGTGTATAAAAAAAACTACCAAGATTTTTTGTCCTTTTTATTTTTATATGCCTTAACATATAAAACATATTATAATAAACCATCTTTAAAAAAAAATAAAATTAAAACTAAATTCTATGGCCACATTTCATTTTGCATATGATATATATATAACATATGTTTAAAACATATGTATATATTAAATAATACATAAAATTAAACTATAAAAACATTAAAGAACCCTTTCCATCAGACTTCAAAAGTCTGAATAGATTGAATTTCAAACCAAATTCGCGTTCCAAAATGGGATGCTGACGTCTTCCTAATTTGTAACGCAAATTCTCAATCCAATGCGCCTTATAAAAAATTCGGGTCTGGTTTTCAGGTTTTCATATTCCCTTCAATTTCATGTGATCCAATATTAATGCTCCACATGTCCTCCTTTTGAATTTACAAAACTGGGGGGTAAATTTCTGTTTGTTTAATTTCTGGTTGGTGAATTGCGTTAATGCTGGTTTTTGTGTTTAAATACAATCCTGTACAGAAATATGGCTGCGGTCGTCTACAAAAAAAACTTGCAGGAATTTTAAATGATGAATTAAATTTCTGGATGGCGTGCAAGCAACCTCCAAAAAAAAATGTTGCTACTGCACCTGTCCTGCTGCAGTAGTTGAAGTTAAAATTCAACAGCACAGGGTTTAATAAGTGAGGGTGTAAAGGTAACTTTTTGTCGATAGTACTGGATTAAGATCATCTATTCATTTTTTAGGGTCTTATGGTGTTTGGTTTTTTAGTTTTGGGTGGGCTTATTGAGTCTAAGATAGTTTTTGAGTGAAAAAATGCTATCAGGTATTAAAAAAATTTGGTTCTTTTGTCAAAATTTATGAGCTTGTTAGGAAATACAAAACTGGCAATGGTTGTATCTTAAATTTGTGGAAAATAATTTGAAATGAAACCTTTTTGTTTAGGTTTTTGCAAGAGGTGCAAACCTCGTTCAAATTACTAGGGGCATTGACAAGACAATAAAGGCCCTTGTTTCGGAACTCAAAATTTTGTCAAAGGAGGTAAACACTTGCCTTTTGAGTAGTCTGGTTTTCCTTTTTGCTGATGGTTTGGTGTATCTAATTGAATTAGTTGCCTAAGGTATTTTTGGTTGCAAACTCCTTTTCATTTTTCATACAGTATTGGCCTTGTGGAATACATTTGATTGTGTGGTCTTGTTAGATCTACAACATTTGTAGTTGTTTATTCTTAAGGCCGAGGTGCACTTTTATTATGGAAATAGTTGATGCAATATTGTCATTTAATCCTTACTGCAGGGTAGCTTGTTGAGAAGTTTCTTGTGAAACATTTGGTATTCAAAATGACACTTGATCCTATACAGCATCATGTACTTGACTTCAAAATTCATATTCAAAGTGTGCCAGACAATTCTTGCAAAATTTCAAATATTTATGTTGTTTTAAACCATTATCTTTTTCATGTATTGGATGCTGAAAATGTGAAAAAGACTTTGGTATGAAACCAACCGGTGAATAATTTCCAGCAAAACAACCACTTCCAAGACATGATTTAGAAGTAGAACAAATGTGCTTATGAAGCATAGAGAGATATCCTTGATGCATTGTCAATGTTTGGCTAGGGTTATTTTTGGAGAAAATAACTCCTTATTCCTAGAATAGTGATCTTCAATACAAGTAAATGCCAGAGAAGAGAGATCATCGGGTGACATAAACCTATTAACAAAAGTGAACAGGGAATGATTATTAATTATGGCATACTAAGTTGTCAGTGATTTTGACTATTTGTCTTTAACATGTAAAAATGTTAAATTCCAAACTTACATCGTCATGGTTTGGCATCATGAGCTTGACTAATTGTCCACCATGCTCATAATTTCATTGTTGTCTTCATATCTATAAACAATGTTTCAAATAATAATAAAAAATTTCTATAAGAAAAATCCAGACCTCCATGCCGCTGCTCCTTGTGAGACAAAGTCAAAATTGCATTACACAATTTGACACATAAGAATCTCCTATATCCCGGTGGTATGTATCCAAATTCTTATAATAGTGTCTTCAAGACTTATGTTGACATTGCCAATGAGATATTTAAGCAATGAAAGATGGAGCCTTCTTCATTGTTGTATATGTAACAGTCTTTTATTAATATAAAGATTGATGGTTTTGTCTTTATGAAAATGAAATGTAAAAATAATTTGTTGTGGTCAATTGAAAAGTTTTTTTTTAAAGCTTTTCATTATGGAAGGGCGACATAGATATATGCCCTTCTAATTGAAATTCGGACCTGCCCTTCAAATTTGATCACTGTGTGGTACCTTAACAAACAATAAAACTATTCCGCTGCACGTTATATAAAACATATAACAAAACCTTTGTAAAAACTTCAAACGAACCCTTTAGCCGTGGGTATTTCATCACGAATTGATCACTTTACCATGTAACTTCTTCTAGAGGAATATTCTTCCACTTGATTAGGTACTTCATAATGGTTATATGTCAATGAGATACAGAATGTTTATCTATAACTTTTTGTGGTTCAAGAATCAACTTTCATTCTTCATCTAATTTTGGAAGTTCTATTTACATTGGCATATTTTTTCCCAAAACCTTTTTTATGCAAGATACATGAAAAACCTTATGAATGCAAGAAGAAGGAAAATATAACTTCTATACCACTTGTGAAATCCTATGAATAATTATTTAGGGCCATAACATTTTTGAGCTAATTCTTTATTCTTCTTTTTCTTGAATGAAGATTGCTTATAATGCTATAATCTAAAAAATACCCAATTACCCTCAAATTATCTTTCACTCAATGTTGTTCCCCTTGTTGTTTTATCATGTTTCATGTCATTTGAAGGTTTTCCATAATAATTTTCAAAGTTTCTTTAGTATTTTCCATATGTGACTCTGTTTCCTATACTTTGGACTTATCTTGCAAAAAGTATGAGATACTAGGAGTTGGATATCCATAAAGAGCCTTAAATGGGGAAATTTTAGTAGATGTGTGATAGGTAGTATCATATTACCATTCTTCCTTGACGAACCCACTTCATCCATTAAGATTTCTTTTCTAAAGAGTAACATTGTAGACAACCTTAAAAACATTTGTTAACTATTTTTGTTTGACCATTTTATTGTGTTTGATATGTAGAACTCATGGCAGCTAGTGTTTCTCCACTCATATTAAATAATTATTTCAAAAAGTTTCTTGTTACTATTACTTTAGGAAAACCATGAAGACTATGAATTTCTTTCACGGAAACTTCTGCCACTTGGATTGTTTTTTATGTACTTTGAGCTCTACAAAAAAAATATACAAAATTTGTCTATATAAATGACCAAAAAAATGTAATACTTACCTTTATATTTCAGTAACCCTGTAATAAAGTCTATTGATATATCTTCTAGTCTTTGAATATGTATATGGAATGGTTGAAGTAACCCTATAGATTTTACTATCTCTCTTTTATTTATTATGCAAACTTGACCTTCTCTTACAAAATTTTGAATATCTTTCTTCATTCATTCCAAAAATATATTTTTTGATCCTTTGAGATGTTTTAAGGAACCCTGCGTCCTACCATCAGAGAGACATGGGACTCACTTAATATTTTTTTATTCAAATATGCTTGTGTGCATAAAAATATTCTAGATTTGAACCAAATTATATCTCTCTTTCACTCCCAATGCTCCATAGAGTTCATCCTATCCTTCATAAATTTTAGTTTTTGTTTAGTACTATTGTCATTTTTCCATTATGGCAAGCTTCTTCTAGCCACCTAGGAATAGAAAATGTAATTGGATATAAATTTGAGGCCTCTTCTATTTTAGAAAGAGCATCATGTACTCAATTTTCCTTACCCTTTTTGCAGATTATCTCAAAATTAAAACTTTGCTTTTTTTTCTCCTCATTTTTGTTAATCTTCTAATGAAAATCATAGCTTCAAAAAATACTTTATGCTATCATGGTATATCTTGAATTTAAAGTACCTCCCAATGATATACTATCCCCATTTTTTATTGCATGTAATATTGCTTCCATTTATTTTTCATACATAGATTTCACCAAATATTTTCTTTGAATTCCTTGCTTTTAAAAGCCCTTTTCCTAGTGCCTCACACTCTACTATGAATGTTTTACCAAAATTAGGTGCAACCGATGTTGGTGTAGAAGATGTGGCATCCATTAAATGAGAGAATGCCAAAGTAGCCTCATCATTCCATATAAATGATATTTTCTTCAAGAGATATGTGAGTAGACTTGAAATGCATGCATAATTCTTAACAAATTATCAATAATTTCATGTAAGTCTAAAAAATCTTATAAGAACCTTGATTTTCTTAGGAATAGGTCATTTTGTAATAGCTTGCATATTTTGAGGCTCCAACTTCACTCCTTCCTTTAAAACAATATGAACCAAATACTCGAATTCTTATTTCCCAAAAGCACATTTGGATATTTTTACATAAAAATGATTGTTCCCAATAATTTATATAACTTTTCCACTTGTTTAGTGTGGTATTCCCATGATTTATTATAAATATGTGTAGTATCAAAGAAAACCAACACAAATTTTATAATATGGGATCAAAAAAAATTGTTCTTAAGTCGAGCCCACCAGACTTCAAACGGCGATAAACCATAATTCAAACCAAATTCGCGTTCCAAAATAGCCTGCTGACGTCGGAAAATTTTGTGACGCGAAAACCAATTGAATTCCGACCTAATATTCTTCGGGTCTGAAGTTCGGTTGGCATACAGAGGGAGAGTTGTGACGCGAATTTATTATCAAATTCGCCTTAATATTTTTCGGGTCCAAATTTCCACTGCGCGAGTGGCCCAAGAAAAGATCCGCTCCAATCAATTTCTGCCATGTGTCCTCAATAAAATGTTTCCCTGTTCCCAGATGCAGGTGCATTCGATGGCGTTTAAGGTGATGGGACATGGATATGGCTATTTCATATCAATCGCATTAAGTTTTAACGTTGTTCAATTACTTCCAAGGTTTTCACATCAAATCGCATTAAGTTTTAACACTGTTCAAGATCGGACCTCCACTCTTGTTAGCAATTCCGCATGCTCCAATATGATCCGGCCTTTGGCTCTCACTAATGATCAGAGATTAATTATGATGGGCGTCCTTCGATTGCATTGCAGTCGGGTCGATAAAATGGCATTTGGATATGGTTTTTTAGACGAGCCGGTTGCTGGGTTACACTGCCTGCTCACTGTGATGAGAAGGAGAAGTGACCAGCTGAACTGCTACTTAGACCTTGCCGCATATCTGCATTTATCTCGGTCTTCTCCTTGTCTTTCTTCCTTTGTTTCTTGGAATTCTGCTTCTCCGTCTCCTCTTGTGCCCACTGCGCCTGAGACTGCACCCATGCCTCACCCGCGTCAAAGGATGTGTTGCCACAGGGGGAGCACTAGAGGTCAACCCCTGTACGCTCCCTCCAGCCCTTCAACCGAGTCGTCTTCCCAGTACAGTGATTATCACGCAGGTCGCTATCCAGATACTAGAAGTGGGCGGGGTTGGGTTCTAGGATCTGTCCACCGTATGGGCTCCCCTGCTCCTCATTTCCCCAGCGCTTCACCTTCTCCCATGACGCGCACTGCTCGTTTTTCCTTTAATTACTCTCTGAACCGCCCACGAATCACAACTTCAATTACTATGGTTTTTCGTGAGGAGGCCCAAATGGAAGAACAATGCACCCGTCCGGCGGGTTTGAGCTCAGAAAAAGCCGACTAGCATTCGGGCCTTCAGGAGGGGAGCGGTGGCATGACTGTGGAGGTAGCACCTAGCAATCCTAGGCCTTCCGAAGGACGGTGCCGAATCGTCGAGGAGCTGGAGGAGTAGTTTGGTTAATTTGTTTTTCTTGCTTTGCGGCCCACTTAATTGGGCTGCTTTTAGATTATATTACTGTGCTGGACCTCTGTAATATTTTTGAATTCTGTAAACGTTCAAGACTGGTTTCCCTGTATGAGGGCAGTCTTATTAATTTTTTAATTTTTTGATGACAAACTTGCCATGAGTCTGGGAAATTTTTTTGACTTCGGTGTAATTTTATTCCCACTGTTAATAGATTAACTTTACTTAGAAAAAAAAAATGTTGACCTGTTTCTATTTTAAACCTGTTATTTTGAAATACAGAGCCATGTTTATATGATTGTTTATAGTCGAAGCGCTGCGGGGTGGTTTATTATATTAATATTTCACGGTCGAATTATGTTCATAACAATTGGAAAAAAAAAAGTTGCCCTGTTTTCTCTATCATGGATGCTTTTTGTGTGAGGCGTATATCAACAGTACATGTCTCTCCACATTTCCTATATCCGCTTTATGATACTGTTTTATGTGTTGACAGGTTATCACTCTGCCTTCAAAATTAGCGATGTTGGTTTATTGATATGGTCTGATGGTATTTTTATATTTTGGACATATCACACTCCTCACATGATTAGCGTTTTTCTCTGTTCAAGGATTTTGGGTACTTTAATTTGTATTTGGAACAATGGACGTCGATACTCTATCTCTTGCTTTACTATTCTACATACTGCTATTTCACTTTCTTATAGATGCCTCGGGCATATTTGGATGCTTTCTCAGATTGTCGATAATCTCCATGTGGACCGTTACTGGGTTTTATATCATGTCCCCGTATGTGACATGGGGTATTTTTCTATCATTGTCTGGGGTGGGACTTCCACTTTTCTGGATGGATATTTGGGTTCCAATCTTCAGATGTGAAAATGTAATGACTTCATGGACTGTTTTACTTCATATAATATATTCAAAACAACATTTTTTCTCTTGTGAAAAAAAAATGATTGTTTATAGTCGAAGCGATGCGGGGTGGTTTATTATATTAATATTTCATGGTCATTGGAATGCCCACAATTCATAAAAAATATTGGAGATTTACTGTCCTATTTTAAAGTTTCATTTTTTTTTAAAATTGAACCCACCATTGGTATATCGACGCCTTGTAAGCGTCGGAATTGCGACAGCTTAAAAAATTCGGAAGAGCGACAGTATAAAAACGTCGGACGACCGACGTTCAAAACGTCGGACCACATTTCGTCGGAATTGCGACAGTTTACAAATGTTGGAAGAGCGATGTTCAAAACGTCGGACCACATTTTGTCGGAATTGTGACAGTTTACAAACATCGGAAGCGCGATGTTCAAAATGTCGAACCACATTTTGTCGGAATTGCGACAGTTTACAAACATAGGAAAAGCGACGTTCAAAATGTCGGACCACATTTCATCGGAATTGCGATAGTTTACACACGTCGGAAGAGAAACATTCAAAACATCGGACCAAATTTCGTCAGAATTGCGACAGTTTACAAACATCGGAAGCGCGACGGTTTGGGAAACGTCGGAAGAGCGACACCTGTTTGAAAGCGACGGAAAAAGTGTCGGTAGCGCGACACTTTTTAAGTGCGTTGGAATTGCGACGGGATGGAAAACCACATTTTGCCCATCCTCGAACTGTTGCTCTTGCGACAACTATGTGTCGGAATAGCGACGAATTGGCCATCGGAAATTCCGCCAAATTTTCTAGTGTGGATTTGAAACCCATTCTATCAAGGGAATAGGGAAAATTAATATCGCCTTGAGAAACTTCCTTACCTCGGCTTTGATAGCTGCTGCCTTCCCAGGGTTGACCGGACGAAGATTTTTCCTTACAGGCTTAGCATTTTAGTATAAATTGATCTCATGCTAGAAAATAGATGGATCTATACCAGGAATTTCCTCATAAGACCAAGGAACACATCCCTAAAATCTCGAAAGAGATCGGTGTAGATTTGAACCTCTTCAAGGGAACATTCAGCTCCGATGAAAAAATTCTCGATAATGTTGGGATTTCTAGAAATGTTCACCAGGATAGTCAGAGAAATCACATGCATGTTCCCTTTAGCAAAAACCTATGTTGGTGCTAAAGGGTTCAGGACCTGGTGAACAAGACCAGAAGACCGAGGACTAGGAAAACTTGATTCAACTTCACTCAAATCTGGTAAAAATTAAGACCGATGATGCAAATCATCCCATAGTCTATCTATACCAGTCATGGCATCTAGGTTATCCTCTTCAAAGGGAAGAGTGGTATCAAGGCAATCCTGGGTTGAAGAAGAACTAAGAATCCAAGCCAGGGCCACATCTCCATCCAATTCCTCTGATGAAAGAGAAACTGGAGTGGACTCTACAGAGTCAACAATAGAGCTATAAGCAATCTCATCTGCAAACATATGAAATTCCATTCCACCCACTTGACCTTTTGCTAATGTGGAGGTAGGGGAAGGTAAGGTCCAAGGGTCCGAAAAATAATGAGTTCTAAAGAATTCTCTTCGAATAGGAGCCTTGGAGGATGAAATTTCATTTATATGAATGGAAGGAGGTGGAAGATCAAAAGTATCCATCAAAGAAGAATACATTCTGTTAGCCACCTATAAAATTTGTTATAGCAAAAGGTGGCTAAGACTTTTTGGAGCCTTCAAGGAACAAATTTTATAGCTAAAAAGTGTTGCCTCTTGAAGACTTTGGAAGGCCTCATGCCTCTGTCCAAATCTTCACTGCTGCTCCTGTCTTAAAAACTCTGAAATCCTGTTGATTCCCAAGGAAGAATACTACTACAAGAACCATTTTCCTTTTTCCCCTTCTTCCAAAACTGACCTCATTTTAACCCCTTCATCCCCCATGAAAAACCATCACTTTCATGTTTCTCCCTTTTCCCCTTCATCAAAACCCCTTTGATAAGGTTTAAGACCCTTTCTTAGCCTTATCGAAACCCCAAAATTCCTTTGAAAACCATTGAAAATATATCAAAATCATATTGTTTATATACCATAGACTTAAGCCCCCTTGGGCTAAGTTCTTAACCCTCCCCTCCATACACCCTGGTGCCAGAACCAAGCACTGGCCCTCCAAGCGCTTATGGCGTCACCCGATGCTGATTATCCCTGTGATTTAACCCTCGGTCTTATTATCTCCCATGCGCCCAAAGGCCCCGCAGACGGGCGCCAAACCATATCGAAAATTAACCTTTCGGCCCCAAAGTCTAAACCTTAGTTTTAGTTAAAATTTTCTGATTTATTATGAAATAACGTTTCCACCGATGCAAAATTCCAAATCAATCTCCACCATCGATTTGATTTGCAGATCGACGACGCGCAATCCATCGCAGTAGGTGGTCCTCACCAAGCACTCACCATTCCAAAACTGGGCGGTATCCATCGCACCACCTTCAAGCGGAGGGCGGTTTTTTCCCAATCGGCAGCGATTCCATACACCACCCGACACGTGTCTTGTACACTGTTAAGAAAATTTCCACTCATCGCATGTTAAAGATCGGACGTGGACCTGGCGCGATATTGATGCCATCCGATCTGAGGCCGCCCATCGGACGATGATCGCTCACTAAAGAAGCCCGACAGTTAACCAGGCTACGTTGCGGCATTCAAAAGATCTCCACCATCGATCTGATCTACAGATCGACGGCCTACATTCCATCGCCCGGTGGTCCCCGCTGTCCACTCACCATTCCAAAACCACATGGTATCCATCGCACCGATTTTGAGCACGGGGTGGTTTTTTCCATTTCGCAGTGATTCCATACGCTAACCGACACGTGTCTTGGGCATTGTTCATAAAAATGTTGTCCATCACGCGTTAAAGATCAGACGAGGACCCGACGCGATATTGATGTCCACCGTCCGATCTAAGGCCGCCCATCGGACGGTGATCGCTCTCCGAAGATGCCCATGTGATAACTAGGCTACCGCGTAGTGTTTAAACGATCTCCGCCATTGATCTGATCTGCAGATCGACGACCCACATTCCATCACCCGGTCCCCTCGTCCATAGCACTGCCGGTGGTCCCAGCACCACATCAGCGTCCACGCGGCACATGTTTGGGGCTGGTCTCCATTGGTCCCTCGTCTAGTCTGCAAATCCAGACCTTGGAATTTTATTCAGCATAGTTTAATTAGAGTTTTGTTGTCCGGTCACATTTCCTAAGTTTTTTGACACCTTTCCTCCGTTGTTGATCGCTTATGCCGATCTCATCCGACGACCCACGATCATCCCTTCACCTCTGCTCCTGGCCATCGATCTCTGCGCAATCGAAAACTCTAATTCAAATTATTCTTCCGCCTTCCCTTTGATTTCCCTCCATCAATATCGACTGTTGGATGATGCCATCCAATGGCCCTGCTCCTTTCACGTGCTTTCTGAAGTAGCAGACCTATACATGCATGATTTCATAATGTTTTTTGTATTTTGCAGGGTTTTTATGGTTTTTTTTCCATGTCCGAAGAAAATTCAGAAGCAGAGGGTGACGATCCTCCCACCTCTGATCCATCATAGAAAATAATTTGCAGGTTTAAAATCCACGTTCATCAATGGATTCGTGAAGCATTGACGCCATATCATCCCTGCACAGCCTTGCACACTAGCAAAACACAGCAAGTCAATCACAAATCAAAGAGTATCAATGTCGACAACAAAAATATACCAACGCAAAGGATTGAAGACAGGTTTTTTGGGGATTATGTCTAAGATGGTTTATCAAAAGCCTAATCCCCAATTAAAACACAGTTTGAAGAAAATCTTAAGTGTTTTATCAACAGGAAAGCCTCCACCACCACATCTGAGGAAAATTGATTCCTCCCAGCTGCCGAAATGCCACTTGTTCTTCAAAGTATTCAATCAGAGGCCGAAGTTATTGATCAGGATCAGATATCTGCCTCGCAACCACCAGAGAGTAAAAATCTGCAAACAACTTAATGAAAAATATCAGCAGAGTTACTTCGACATCACACAAAGCCTCAAAGGTCAAAAAGAGCTCCCACCAAGCTTAAATATTTATGTAAATCATTTAGTACAGAAGACACCTATGTAAGCTTCTTCATTGAGCCCCCCAAAGGCCCAGAAGCCATTTAAGTCTGTATTAATTAGTTTTTGAGATCCTTTATTAGATCTCACCTCCTCATCCTTCTATATATACTTCTGCAGAAGATGAGAGAGGGGTTGGTTGTAGAACTTTGAATTATAGGGAGCTAACATTTCTGGTGACTCTGCTGGGGATCAGTTGAATTTTCACCTTCAGTTCCCTTAAACACTTCATAAAACATTGTGAGTATAAGGCAGCCTTTCCAAGCACTACCAAAGAATGGTAATCATGATAGAACTTGTTTGAATCAGTGACAAACTAGGTAACCCCTAGGATTCTGATAAGACTTTATATAACCTTGAAAAATCAACTAGCTTAGCCATAAGAGTAGACTGTCTTTGTCTCATGACCGTAGCTAAGTTTTGAAACAGAGTTAGGATATTCTTAGAAACCACACAATTGAAAATAACTCAGAAAACACCAAAAATATTTCAGATTAGTATTCAATAAGCATGGTGGTGGACCATAAAACCTTTTACCTCTGAAAAGAGCTAAAAATTTTCCACTTGGCAACTCCACAATCCTCAACAGACCTTAAGACTCCACTGGGAAGAACCCTTATCATTATAATATCATTCAAACTCGGTTAGAGGACTGTAGGATTTAAATTTTTAAAACACATTAGTTAACCTCTAAAAGATTTTCATACCTGGTTGAACTTTTCTTGTTTATTTGGGTCTAAAAAACACAACATCGTGGCTTCTATAAAAGGTTCATAATAGAGCCTATCCTGACCCTGATCCACCCGAGATAGTTGATAACCCAGAAGGTATCCTTAGGAAGTCTCCTAAGATAAAATTATCAATTGTTTTCATATCACCCTTGAGAGCTAATTCAGTTCTTGAAAACCTTGCAGCTCTACAAGAGTCATATGGTGGTGGACCATAAAAAATTTTACCTCTGAAAAGAGCTAAAAATTTCCACCTGGCGACTCCACACTCTGAAACTTCCAAAGGACCAAATGACTCCACTGGTAGAAGATCCTGAACTAATTGACTAGACACAGTGACCTCTTTCTTGATTTACAAACATGATTCCAAGGATACAATGAAGATATGCCCCAATGAGTAGAGATCATATACTTGGGTTTCCACATAAGATGCCCTAAGTGAATTGGGATGACAACCTGCCTGTTTTTCAAGGTGAAAATTTTGATGACCCTCTATTACATCTCATCAAATTTCATATACATGTATGGAGGTTGAAAGTTGAATGGCATGAAGACTGCCTAATGAAAATGTTCATGTTAACATTAGAAGGAAAAGCTAGGGATTGGTATGAATGCTTAAGATCTAGTAGTTTTTTTTCTTTAAGAGACCTTTAATATGTTTTCTATGAGAACTGTAAAGAAAACACTACATCATTATCATTGGGTGCAATATATTATGATCCATCGCAAAATATCACCCAACACATTATAGACAATGATGAAGATTTGGAAGAAATACATCCTAAAGATCTTTTAATGGCCCTTCACGAGTTTAATATCTTGTTGAAAAGTTTTAAAAACATAGATGAATTAGTTGAGGAAGGAATGAACCAAGAAATACTGAACATTCCTAAAGATATCCCTGAAAACTCAAACATCGATTCATCATCCCTTATAGCCGAGGCTCAAGAAGACATCCAGCCTCAAAACCAATCTTCGCAAGAGATAGAGAACTGCTGTACTCCTGTTCAAAGGAACGTAGAAAAATTCTCCCCTTTGACAAAAAAAGAGATAGATCATACTATTTATAAATAGTCAGCCTCTGAAACTTTCTGCAAACCAAACACTCTTGCCAATTCACATAGAGAACTTTGTTGTGCAGATTTAGAAAGTTCTTTTGTAGATCAGAATGTAGAAGGACCTGCTGATAACCCAGTATGTTTGATTGGTAGTATTACTTATATTCATGATTCTCCTAACTTTGATCTATGTAGTGATGATGCTTCCCAAAAAAAGATTAATTTTGCAGGATCATCATTAACAGATTTATGGGAGGAAGATCAGTTCCTTCAAAGAAGTAATGAGCCAGTGTAGACTATTTATGATATTGATGATGAAAGTTTTCAAAGCCTAGAAGTGAGTGAAGATTCATTCGATCTTTTCTCTATTTCATTTCAGATCATCGGTAATAATTTCCATGTGATTGGGACTCAGCAGACTTTCGGCTCAAAGGATGAGGAGGAAAGAAACAAAGAAATTTTTGAGCAGGTTGAAATCAATCAGCCTTCCCTTGAAAAAGAGGAAGCAATTGAACATACCCCTGCTCGAGAATATAATAACCTCATCATACAGTTTAGTCTACTAAACCAGAGCTTACCAGGGCTACTAGCGGACAACACTGCCAAATATGATGAGTCCTCCAGTTCAGATGATGATGAAGAAGAGGGAGAGAAACAAATAGAAGAATGTCCTACTGAGGATATACCATCTTCCCAAAAATAATCTTCTTCCTTTTCTGTTAAGAGTGATGAAGCTTCCAAGCAACTTTCTGAAGATATGATCCTCAAAACTGAAGTCTTGGAAGCAGGCAAACTACCAGACATGGAGGACCAAAAAGAAGAGAATCTTCATCTTTTCTTTGTTGATCCTATGGAAGAGTGTGTGGAATTCCCAACTGGCTCAAATTATCAAGCAGTGATCCTTTGCAAGAGCTAGAGACATGAAAAGTTGTCACCTCCTATGATAGTCTTCATTTTGAAGATTAATCTTTAAAATATACTATGGATACCCCTGACAAGCAGCCAGAGTTTCTTATTTTTCTTGACATTACTCAGCTAGCTGCATTGGCACTTTTGTATCATATGAATATGTAAATACTCCATGTTTAGAATAGGTTAGATAGGAATGTCAATAAAGCTCAGTTCTGAGCATGTAGTTAGTTGTTGTTTTCTTCTTTGAAATAAAGTTATAAAAAATCAAAAATACAAAAACAATAGAAAAAAGAAAAGAGGGCAGAATGAAAACAAGAAAGGTACAACCCCATACCGAAAAAGAGAAACAAATTCTGAAAGTGTGCAAGCTCAAATGCCAATCCTGAGAAACACACTTCTAGTTAGTCAAATAGCCTAATCTTGACTAATTAGTTTTAAATTTTCTACTGATAGGATAGTGAATTCGATTTGCCAAACTGTTTAATCTTGGCTTATCAATAGATAGTTTAGGATAGAAATTAAAGGTTCAAACATGCACAAAATTTGAACCCACGGTTTCAAAGAGAGAATGACTCAAATCCGTTTCAAACACTGAGTCAAAATATGTAAAAATCTGGTTTTAATCAGCTCAAAATCTGAACCAGCTGACCAAGGAAAGTCAACTCAACCAAGAGTCAAAACAAAGCTATAAAAAGAGGAAGGAGATGCTTTCAAATTTCATGTCTCAGGCCTTCCAATTTTTGTTTTAAATTTTCTACAAAATAATGTCTATATGCAACCTGTTTCTATGTCATAGACCAGCATCAAGTTAGACTGTTCAATCCTAACTTGAATTTTTTTAAATTTATGTTATAGAATTTAGAGAATAAAAATATGTTGGATAGTTTAATCCCAACAGATGGTAGAATAGGTAGAGAAGCATCTGAAATCAACTATTTAATTTGAGTTCAGGGAGAAATAAGGAGTAGAATTAGATTATTTTTATGCTTTCAAATGAATAAAATGTTGTGAAATTTTTTTCCAATCCAAGTGCACTCTAATGAAGAAACAATGTTAGATCTAAAGGATTGGGTAGGTAGAAAGCTTGTTGATGAAAGATCCATTGTTTTTGTGGCAGCTAACATGTTTTCAAAGCAAGATCATCCCAGCAAAGGAAGGGAAACCCAATGGATGAGGCACAGGTCAGCCTCCCAGAGAATGCAAGCCTGAAGTTCTTGGTGCCTTCAAGAAGGCACCATCCCCAAGTGGAGCCACTATTAGCCACCTATAAAATTTGTTATAGAAAAAGGTGGCTAAGAATTTTTGGAGAATTCAAGGAAAAAATTTTGTTGCTAAAAAGTGTTGGCTCTTGAAGACTTTAGAAGGCCTCATGCCTCTGTCCAAATCTTCACTACTGCTCTTGTCTTAAAAACTCTGAAATCCTATTGATTCCCAAGGAAGAATACTGCTGCAAGCACCATTTTCCTTTTTTGGCTTCTTCGAAAACTGACCTCATTTTAACCCCTTCATCCCCCATGAAAAACCCTCACTTTCATGTTTCTCCCTTTTCCCCTTCATCAAAACCCCTTTGATAAGGTTTAAGACCCTTTCTTAGCATTATTGAAACCCCCAAATTCCTTTGAAAGCCATTGAAAATATATCAAAATCATATTTTTTATATACCATAGACTCAAGCCCCCTTGGGCTAAGTCCTTAACCCTCCCCTCCATACGCCATGGTGCCAGAACCAAGCACTGGCTCTTCAAGTGCTTATCATGTCACCCAATGCCGATTAGCCCTCTACTTTAACCCTCGGTCTTATTATCTCCCATGCGCCCAAAGGCCCCACAGACGGGCACCAAACCATATCGAAAATTAACCTCTCGCCCCCAAAGTCTAAACCTTAGTTTTATTTAAATTTGTCGGATTTATTATGAAATAACGTTTCCGCCAGTGCAAAATTCCAAATCAATCTCCACCGTCGATCTGATCAGCAGATCGACGGTGCGCGATCCATCACAGTCGGTGGTTCCCACCAACCACTCACCATTCCAAAACCTGGCAGTATCCATCGCACCACATTCAAGCGAAGGGCGGTTTTTTCCCGATCGGCAGCGATTCCATACACTGCCCAACACGTGTCTTCTACACTGTTCAGAAAACCGCTGCTCATCGCACGTTAAAGATCAGACGTGGACCCGGCGCGATATTGATGTGCGCCGTCTGATCTAAGGCCGCCTATTAGACGACGATCGCTAACTAAAGAAGCCCGAAAGTTAGCCAGGCTACGGCGCGACATTCAAAATATCTTTGCCATCGATCTGATCTGCAGATCAACGGCCTACATTCCATCTCCCGGTGGTCCCCTCTGTCCACTCACCATTCCAAAACCACACGGTATCCATCGCATCTCTTTTGAGCGTGGGGTGGTTTTTTCCATTTCGCGGCGAATCCATACGCTGGCTGACACGTGTCTTGGGCACTGTTCATAAAACTGCCATCCATCATGCGTTAAAGATTAGACGAGGACCCGACACGATATTAACGTCCATCGTCCGATATGAGGCCGCCCATCGGACGGTGATCACTCTCCGAAGATGCCCATGCGATAACCAGGCTACCGCACAGTGTTTAAAGGATCTCCACCGTCGATCTGATCTGTGGATCGACGACCCACATTCCATCACCCGGTCCCCTCGTCCATAGCACTGTCGGTGGTCCCAGCGCCACATTAGCGTCCACGCGGCACTTGTTTGGGGTGGGTCTCCATTGGTCCCTCGTCCAGTCAGCAAATCTGGACCTGGGAATTTTATTCAACGTGGTTTAATTAGAGTTTTGATGTCCAGTTACATTTCCTAAGGTTTTTGACGCATGTCCTCCGCCGTTGATCACTTGGGCCGATCTCATCCGATGGCCCACGATCATCCCTTCACCTCTACTCCTGGTCGTCGATCTCTGCGCAATTGACAACTCTAATTCAAATTATTCTTCTGCCTTCCCTTTGATTTCCCTCGATCAATCTCAACCGTTGGATGATGCCATCCAACGGCGCTACTCCTTCCACGTGCTTTCTGAAGCAGAAGATCTATACATGCAGGATTTCATAATGTTTTTTGTATTTTGCAGGGTTTTTATCGTTTTTTCACCATGTCCAAAGAAAATTCATAAGCAGAGGGTGACGATCCTCCTACCTCTGATCCATTAGAGAAAATAATTTGTAGGTTTAAAATCCACGTTCATCAATGGATTCGTGAAGCATCGACGCCATATCATCCCTGCACAACCCTGCACACTAGCAAAACACTGCAAGTCAATCACAAATCAAAGAGTATCAATGTCGACAACAAAAATATACTAGCGCAAAGGATTGAAGACAGGTTTTGTGGGGATTACGTCTAAGATGGTTTATCAAAAGCCTAATCCCCAATTAAAACATAGTTTGAAGAAAATCTTAAGTGTTTTATCAACAGGAAAGCCTCCACCACCACATTTGAGGCAAATTGATTCCTCCCAGCTGCTGAAATGCCACTTGTGCCTCAAAGTATTCAATCAGAGGCCAAAGTTATTGATCAGGATCAGATATCTTCCTTGCAACCGCCAGGGAGTAAAAATATGCAAACAGCTTAATGAAAAAATATCAGCAGAGTTACTTCGACATCGCACAGAACCTCAAAGGTCAAAAAGAGCTCCCACCAAGCTTAAATCTTTATGTAAATCATTTAGTACAGAAGACACCTATGTAAGCTTCTTAATTGAGCCCCCCAAAGGCACAGAAGCCATTTAAGTCTGTATTAATTAGTTTTTGAGATCCTTTATTAGATCTCACCTCCTCATCCTTCTATATATACTTCTGCAGAATATGAGAGAGGGGTTGGTAGTAGAAATTTGAATTACAGGGAGCTAACACATTCGAACCCCTAGATTCTCGACAGGTGGTTTGATATTATCCACTAAAGGAATAGTTGAATCAGTAGAAGCATTCAGGTCTATAAGAGAAAAATCCAGTTGGTCAACTGTGACAATCCTCCCTTCGTGAGGGAAACAAAGAATGTGAAATAATGAGGACGCAATGGCATCCATCTCATAAATCCAGTTCCGCCCCAATAGAAGGTTATAGTCCAAGCTTGCATCAACTATCTCAACCTCGATGTTAACATTTTTTCCCCCAACACAGATGGGAAAAGCCATGAAAATACCATGCGGCCTGTGAGAATGACCATCAAACGCAGTAAGAAGAGTGGCTTAACGAACAACTACGGGAGATCCTATTCCCTTCTAGCATGCGAGAGACATCACACATGTGGAAGCACCCTCATCTATGACCATTCAAATATATTGAATTTCTGATACAACGATCTAATATGGAAAGCCATATGATGAGGGAGTCCCTTTTTGAAATTAGACATATTAAATGTAATCATAAGAGAATTCTTTGGATCAACAACCCCAATAGCAGCAAGGAGAGAAGTTCGCTGAGCTGGACAAGACTAGAGCACCTCGAGAGCCAGCATGGAACAAGGACTTTGTGCCAAATATTCTACAACAGAGTAGTTCTAGGCGGCCTTGGAAATTGGATTAATATTCGTATGCTTTATAGATGCCTTTGGCATCTGAGGTATAGGCTCAACAATGGGCCTCGTAATATAAAGTGGATCAGTACTATTAGGGACACCCTTGGCTTTTGAAGACTCAGCTTCACCATAATCATGAGATTGCATAGCGATATCTACATGAGCATTCATCATATATATGTTTGATGTGTTTTCCCCTTCCTGGGTGCCCCTAGAGAGAGCCCGAGTATTTTGATTTGCGCCAACAACTAATTGCTGCCCTTGGGTAAAAGGGTTTGTTAACACAACCTGGGAACTGAAAGAACCCTGTTGAGCTAACAAGCATTGCACATCCTGAATTTTAGGGAAAAGGTGAGTAAGATGGTCTCCAGTACATAACTTGCATGGAAACTTGACTTTCCTTTTATCCTTTTGACCCTCACCAACATGTTCGTTGGATTTATTTGCATTCCCCTTTCCATCTTTTCCCTTCTTTTTATTATTCCATCCTTTCTTATTCCCTTCAGATTGTTGATTGCCTTTGGGGTTAGAAGTCTGGACAACATTTATTGACAAATATTGGGAAGGAGTTGATACCGAAGGCATAACCTGACTAGAAGAAGCAGATTGTATGGACAACTGCTGTAATTGACTAAGAAAGTTAGCTACACCACTATCGACCGAACCAATAAGTCCATCACCATGAGGATCAGGTTTAGTTTTTGACAAGTCCAATTTGGAGTAAGGAGCATCAGGAAATTTTTTATTGAGAACTCCAGACTGAGAATAAATTAGTTCTAATTACTGAGCCCTAAAAATAGCCCGCTCCTCGGAAAATACCCCTGATAGGGATACGTCCTTAGAAATATCTGGCTGCAACGATTTCAAAAACCATTCTAGAAGGAATTCATTAGGAATATATGCTTTAATGAGCGTCTTCCTTCTTCACCATTCCTGAATATGTTCAGAAATGTGAGTTGCCTTGTCCTGCTTAAAATTAGCCAGGAGTTCAGTCCTGGCATCGTAATGGACATGCAACTGAAAATGATTTAGAAACATGGTAGACAAATCTCCAAAAGTGGCAAAACTGTCCCTAGTTAACTCAATATACCACTTGGCTGCATTTCTAGTTAAGGTGTGTTGAAATAACCTCAACCTAATCGAATCGTCAATTAGGGAGTTTGATAAACACCATAAATGGAAAGTGGTGATGTGATCCGCTGGATCTTCTCCATTCTTCCCTTCAAAATTTGGGATGTCTGAGGGTAGTTTGGTGGGGACCGGAGGCCACCCCAGACTATATCGAATAGGATTGTTAGTCAATTTCGACAAATCTGGCAAGTTTAACGTTGCTAGAAATGGTAATTGAGGAGGAGCCTGGGAATTCCATCCCAGATAGGATGGATTCCGCACATTCTAAAAAATAATAACATGGATTTGATGAGGCACCAGGTTTCCAGGTAGAGTTTGTAGAGAATGTTGGGCCATAGGAAAATCCTTGTGACCCAACATTCGGAGAAGGACCCCCTCCCAACATGGAGTTACTATAAACCGGACCATTTCCCCCCACTGAGGTAGTGAATGAAGAAGAAACCCCTTGGTAGGGGTTCCATGCATTTGAAAAGGAGAAAAAGCCTGATAAGCACTCGATGAAGGGAAATGAACTTTCCCTTGATGACCAGCGAGAAACTAATTCCCTGCTCCCGATGCTGTGAAAATAGGGTTCCAACCTATAGAGGTAGTAGAACTTTGACCTCCAGACCATGGATTGAAACTTTAAGTCTGGGAAGTGAAAGGAAAATATCCTAAGGAAGGGGTCAGATTAGGGATATTCCCACTTCCAAAGGGGAAACCTTGAAAAGAAGCTGATCCACTAGCCATAGAGGATATGGGTGCAAATGTAGCTGCAGCAACAGAGAAGGAAAAAGAAGGAATCCCACTAGTGGGCATTCCAAAACAAAAGGGAATAGATTGAGAAGCATGTGCTTGGGTGTGACCAGAGCCAAACACATCAGTACTAGAAGCAATCGAAGATATAGCAATAGTGCCTCCTCCTTCAACTGAAGAAGGAGTCTGAATACTTGCAGCACTCACAGCCGAAGCTATGTTCCTAGTCGTGGCCATCGAAAGGTGAGAATATGATGGATAAGGACTCTCTGCTCTCTGAGACTCAGGTCTGATGTACTTGATGATAAACGGATAACTAGCAAGAAGAGGAGATGGAAGAGACTCAGTAGGTTGAGGGACTTCCTCTACTTCTACTTCTTCTGTCGGAAATAAAACTCTCGAGATGAGTGAAGCACTCCTCTCAGCACTAACACCAACACCAGAACCAGCTACAAAAACAACTAGCCCTAACGGAGGATCTCTCTCCACTGTGTCTGAAAACACTGGGTGAAAATCACCCTCCAAATTACTCCTACGCCTTCTTGAATAAGGCTCGACACTCATGGGAGACAACCCACAAAGCCTCCTCGATCGATGAGGTGATCAGTCAGCCACTTTAAGAGATTTATTAGACTCAAAAAATATATGAAGCTAAGCAATCTAGGAGCAAATAGCACACTCTACAAAGTCCCTAAGATACAGCCAGACAAGCAGCTCTCAGATATTTCCGCTCAGGGTGATGAGGACTAGACACCAAAATACAAGAAAGCGAAGGATAGAACCTCCCGAAAGTAGTCTGGGGTAATTACGACCTAGGCATACTAGCGAAGGTAACATAAACAGTTACGCTGACCTCCTAACAATAGCCTTTGCCAGTGCAAGTACCCAAACTTCGCGAGGACACCCTCCAGAAGCACTTATGGAAGTGATGCAACGTCTGCCTCAGGTACCACGGGTATTCCCCCCCGCAGTCACCTGTGTGGTCCCTAGGATAGGAAACTATGGGCACCAATCTGTATCGGTAGCCGGGCAGAATGGTCTTAGGTCAAGTTTCAGCAAATAGGAGAGGGGGTATCTCTCTTCTTTTCCTGCACTTTCCCTCGCGCTTGACTCTCTGGAGGAGAGCTTTCCCGGTCCACTTAATGGTGTTGGATTTCGTTCATTAATAAACTTCTATCTTTCAAAATTTGAGCGACCTTGGAGAGTTAACTCCCCAACCACCTAATCCAAGGCCTTACAACCTAGCTATTTGGTGTATGACAATAATACAAAAAATTGCTAGTTTTTTTTAATTATATCGCTTATTTTAGTTGGCTATTATTTTATGTCAAGGGCATGTGGAAATGAAACTGATGGTGTTTGTATGACACAGAAAGAAACCAATGAAAACCAAACTATATGCCAATGCACTGATTTCCTTTCGATGAAGAGTGATTTCTACACAGGTTCTACGAGACTATATTTTCTTTTCTTTTCAGATGTTCGCACTTCACACAACTTAAAAGTTACGAAAAAGAATAAAAATGCTTATGTGCACCTAATGAAAATTACCAATGACATGAAAATCCTAAGATGCTGAATTTGAACAAGAAAAGAGAAGTCTCTAAAGACACCAAGGTTCAATCACTTTTTGGCAGTCAACAGAGTCAGTTGCCAAATCAGAACTCCTATGTATAAAAACGCCAAAAAAGCTTCAATTATATGAAAAGAAATCGTCAAACAAAATGAAAACAAAAACAACGAAAAATAAAATGTTTTTTGGGCTTTTGAGTTTATAGGAAAAAGAGATTTCAAAAAAGACCAATGGAACTATCCAGTAACTGAGTTAAGCAAACTTGAATTTCAAGCAAAAGCCTCAACAAAATTCCCAAAGCCAACCATGCCACTCTTGCAACGGGACTTGTATGAGCAAAAGGAAGACAAGAAACTCAATAAACCAACTCAACACAATAATATAAAATTGCAATGAACAAAAACTCCAAAGAATCAACAAGAAACTCTTCGAAAATTGCAAGATCTAGGAAATCAAGAAAACCACACACACCAAAGGTGAAAAACCAAATGCTAGGCAACTCATAAGGTTAGGAAAGAGTAAATGAGCAGAAGCTCTCTGTCCTGAATACTCAAAACAACCAAGAAACTTCAGGAAAAGGCCTTGGTGCTCAAGCCAGAATTGAAAACACAATAAACAAAGATTTCACCAAATGAGCGGGTCTTCATATAAATAAGAGAGAAATAGACATAAAACCACTTTAGACATAGTCTAGAGACTTCAAAGACACTACAAGAACAAGTCACCACAGGCAGGTAAGACCAGAAAAGCTTAAAACCAAAAATTTCAAATTTTACTCAGGAATACACACTTTTTCAATTTTGAAACAAGCATGTATACGCAAATGTGTCAATGGAAACTCGTGTATACGCGGGCCCATTTGCAAAAAATAGAGTATATACGCAACTTTGAAGAAGAAAACCACGTATGGGAAGGTAAATAAAGAAAAATAAAAAAGGGTCAAGCCTGATCAGGAGACCAGGTCTTCAGTCTGACTGGAAAAAGATTTACTGAACTGGAAAAAGTGATAGAAATTGTTGGGAACCTACAAGATAGATAGAACAACCCAAACGGGAAATCACAAAAATGTGATCCCCAGTGGAGTCACCATTTATGTTTCGGGATATAATACCCTAAAGGTTTTTGGGTTGGAAACCTTCACAGATCAGGGGTATACCATTCAAGAAGGACTCACCTAACCTATCTTTTATACTGAAAAATAGATATAGCAAGTTGTGGAACATACCCGAAAGTCCAACGCTTGATGTAGATCCCGTGGGGTGCAAACCCCCAGCAACCCTTCGTGCTTCGTAACCTGAAAATCAAGAAAGAGTGAACACGAAACTCAGTTGTATAGCATATATAGTTCCTAGATGTCAGTGTAACTCATGCATAATATCATAAGAAAAATATTAAACATTCAATTAATGATCATTACACATATATAAAGAGATATAAACACGTGAATATCAAGAACAAGATGGTTCTTCTAATTATCAATGGCATGTACAGTAATAGAAATGTGGAGAGATCATCTGAATCCTTCCATGGCCTTCGAGCATACCATCCTCTGGATTTGTCCAGCCCTCACCTCACAAGAATTCTTCCAAGATGTGTGCACACTAGATGTCATATAGGATGATGAACATCTCAAGGAAAGAAGGGTTTCCTGAATATACTTGAGAAATGCAGGAGGCATGGGAATATCAGACTTGAAATAGGGCTCCAATAGAGTATAATATCTATAATTTTCTCTCTCCCTTAGGTCATGCACATGAGGGTATTTTATACTCCCCCAAATTAGTTTTAGCAGTTGGAAATAGTTAGGCCACAGGATGGGGTGGTTGAATTACGGGAATAATCATCAACCCTGCCTATAAAATAGGAAATATTATATATATTTTTAATGATTAAAAAGGTATACGCAAATGTATATGAATGGACTCACGTATATATGTGGAAAATTCTGGGCAAAGTCGCATATGGGTTTTAAGATACTGTGTTTTTTGAAGATGTTCAAGTCTAAGGGGAAAGGGTGCCTAAGGCCAAAGTGTCAATCATCAAGCATATGAAGGTGGAAAATGATGTTATAGTAACAGAGTAAGTATATCAGGAGTCTTTTGAAAATGTTTAATATGGATCAATCTAAGGCTACAACAGTGCCACTATAATAGAATACCAAACTTCATAGTGATGATGGTTCAGAGGAGGCAAATGCAACATTGTGCATGTAGTTGGTTGGGAGTTTAATCTACTTAACCACTACTAGACCAGATTTGGCTTATATAGTCAATGCATTGAGCCAATTTATGTCCAATCCACTTGAGATCCATTGGATTGCATCTAAAGGCATCTTAAGGTATCTATAAGGAACCTTAGACTATGGCATTTTGAATATTGATTCTTGTGATGTTCAATTAAGAGGTTTTTTAGACTCCGATTGGGCTAGAAACGTAGATAATAATGGAGAAACTTAATTAGAGAGAGTCGGTTCACTAGAACCTTAGATTAGGATTTTGTTCCTATTTGTTAGGTATTGGTTCTAAGTTCCCTATTTTCATGTAGGCTATATATTATTTGATATGTTATGAGAATGTAGAGTGACTTACGGACGTAGTCCCTCCTGGTATAGTCTCTCACAAAAGAGCTAACCAATACAACTTTCATTAATTTAATCTGCCATTTTTATCATGATATCAAAGCTCCAAGACTGAATAAAATCTAGAGTGCTTTTGATCCCTATGAGTATCTAGGTAGTAGAAGAGAAGCCCTTGATGATCTAAGGGTGGCCTAAGTGAGGTTGAGTAAGGATGTTTTTTTCTTAGAAGAAACATTGATCAATGCATTCATCTGAATTACAAACATGCAGTTCAGCACAGACCCATGCTAGAGAACAATGTTGATATCTGAAATCAGCGCAGACAAGCTTGGAGAAAGAATGTTGATTCATGTTTTCCTAACAGGATTCTACCTAGCGTGGGATCTGGATGTTTTTGGGGCACTGATTGAGCTAGGGTGCTCATCAAAAAAGAGCCAATGTGATTGTATTGAAGGAGCCAGAGTGCTCATGTTGGATGAGCCAGAGAGTTCATGCTTAGGAATGACATTGATATCATTGGATAAGGAGCATCATTGAGCTAGAGAGCTCGTGTTGGAAGAGCCATAAGAAATCGTGATGTTGAGCACCATGGAGCCAGAGAGCTCGTGATGCAGATCGCCGATTAAATCCTGAGAACTTCTGTCTTCTGAGCCATAAAGCTCGTGCCTACAGATCTAGCGTGATCCATGATAGAGAAGCCTACGAGCTCGCAAAAAAAGAGGCCATGGAAGAGGAGCCTGTGAGCCCGTGGTGGAGTGCATAGAGCAGCTTGCTAGAGTGGTCAAAGATCAGGTAGATTTGTTTCTTGACAGTGTTGTTTTTTGTGGATCTAGGGTAGATTTGTTTGTAGATCCAGTTTTCTGTCAATTCCTAGAATTCATTTTTTTAAAAGTGTCAAAGATGAATACTCTGATGGAAGTCTACTTGAATGAGACCAATAAGATCAATGGTTCCAATTATTATAATAGAAAATTCAAGTTGTAGACTATGCTGGAAGGGCATAATGCATGGGGGATCGTGAATGGAGATGATATGAAACCTACAATTGTAGTAGGAATAATAGTTGTGATATTACAGGAGTGGGAGAAGAGGGAGAACAAGGCGAAAACAATGTTGAAGATGGTATTCAAAGAGTGCATCATCCCTCACATCTAATATTGCAAGTCAACGAACGAGATCTCAACAACTCTCAAAGATTTATACGAAATAATAAATACAAATTGCCCACTGTTCTTAGAAAGCAAGATTCTATCCATCAAAATGGAGGAGAATGAGATAGTAGCTGTGTTCATCTCATGCATCAAGGACCTTAAATACAAGCTTGGTAACATTGGAGAGGCTGTAAGTAATACTCATCTAGTAACATTTACTATGAACGGTATCACTGATGACTACTAGATGTTTATAATAGGATTGAATTCGAGAGAGAAAGCCCCCAAATTTGAAGAATTGATAGGGGTTCTCATGCAAGAGGAGGAAAGGAAGATGACACTTAAACCCCTAAATTCAGATCTAGCTTTAATGTCGAAAAAGAAGCCCTTCAGAGGGAAGGCAAATGGAGGACAGAGAGGTGGAGGCACATCACAAAAAAGGCCGAATCCATCAAAAGGTATGTCACCAAATTGGAATTATCCACCATTAAATGTTTCTATTGTGGAAAAAATGGCCATATGGCTAAGCAGTATCGAAAGAAGAAATTTGATGAAGGCCAATAGATATATAAGAGACATGCATGACACTTTGTAGATGACGCCCATAACCAGGACTTCATACTGTTTATGGCTAACTCTGATGAGAAGGTGTTATGGGCAATGTTACCCTAAGGTCCCGGGTTGATAAAAATTCATAGATCAGGGGCATGTCATCACAAGAAGGACTCAATTAACCAACTTATATGATTTAAACTAGAGAATAAGGATTGCCGATCTTACCCATTTATCCTTTGGTTGTAGTAGATCCTGTGGGGTTCAAACCCCCTACAACTCCTTGTGCTCCAGAACCTGCAAACCAACAAGGAACAAGCACAAAAAACCTAGTTTTACAGCATATATGTGTTCTAGATGTTATAAAAAAGCATACATAATCTCATAAAATATAACAATAAATGAACTATATAAGATCATTAAGAATGTATAAGAGATATATGACACGTGAACGTCAGGAACAAGATGGCACTTATTGATAACATGCACAGTGAATAAATAGTCAAGAGATCACCTGAAATCTACCATGGCATCAAGCAAAACGTCCTTTGGATCCGTCCAGCCCTAGCCTCGCAAAAATTCTTCCAAGAATAGTGCACAATGGATGTCGCATAAGATGAAGGTGAACATCTCAAGGAAACGAGGTTTTCCTGAAAATATGGGAAGTGCAGGAGGCACAGGGGAAATATCAAACTTGGTTAGGGCTATAACAGGGTATAATATCTATAATTCTCTCTCTTCCTCCCTTTAGACCATTCCCTTGAGGGGTTTTTATACTCCCTCAAACTAGATTTTTTAGTTGGGGAATAGTTAGGCCACAGGTTTGGGTAGATAAGTTATAGGGAAAATGGTATACCCCGCCTCCAAAATAGGGAAATTTGTATATTTTTTAATATTTTAAATAGCATACGCGGGTTCCTGTTATGGACCTGAGTGTATACGTGGAAAATTTTGGGCAGAGTTGCATATGGAATTTGAAATATTATTTTTTGAGAAATATGGCCAAGTCTGAATGGAAGGGCTGCCCCAGGCCAATGAATAAGTCATCAAGTATATAATGGTGATAAATGATTATGTAACATATGCCCCCTAATATATGAGGTCAGAAGGGGTACATGATGGCCGAAATGTATTATGTGCATAGAAAGAACCTTGCGAGGACTAGAAAGGACTTCACCAGATTTCAGCCTGCCAAAAAACTAGTGATAGAAATTAGAAATATAGCTCATGTATGATGCGGGCATACCCATGCTTAGTGAAAGAAAAGAATGTCTGCATATCAAGTATGGAGCAGATCCAATATGTATACAATTATAGCTGAAAATGTAAAGTACATATTGAATCATCTGATCATTGACTGGAAGTATAAGTCAAAATCATGTCTGCATATCACATATATAAGATTGATCAATGATGTTGCAAATATATTTGATCACTGAAGTCACAACTGAATCTCCAAGTACCAAATCATAAATGGTGGAACAAATGGTACAACACGCAACTCGAGATTCAACATATAAGACACTGCTATGATGAAATTACAACATATAAGGGTGGATGGTATCAGTAATAGAAAAATGAAAGAGATGTCAAAGTGAACCAAAATATGCTGATGCAAACCTGAGGTCTTCACCGATCACCATGTTACAATTTTACACAATGGGAATGAATGAGCTGACGTCGGCAATGTGAGAAATCGTTTGATTACCATTCATTGATGTATACCATTAACAAACACAATATAACCCACCGAAAATGATAATGAGTGTCAAGGTGCCCCAGTACAATCTAGAAAATGCGAATGAATGAGTTGAAGTCGAACACTTGAAATAATCTATCAATCAGGAGACAATTATGTATCCTCACCATCGATAATGAAGATTCGGCCACTGATGATTGCAAACCCTAAGGTACTGATAAAAGGAATCTACACCTTATTCATAGAGGAATGAGTCAGAGTAGATGGGAAAAGATGTTCTGGAAGGAAGGCATTATGGCATCCCACATCAGTCTAGCGCAAGTGTAACCCAGAGGCCAAGATTTGGAAGGAATCAGATAAAGTAAAGTGAAGTAACCAACCTGAAGTACATTTCTGCCATGCACAAGGTGAAGCTAGCATATGGAAAAAACCCTCTAAACCAACCAATAATGAAATTTGACAAAGAGGCGAGATATCCATTGATAGGGTCAAATGGAAATCAAGGTATTGTATGAATCCCAAGTGTGATTTACGTTGAAGTCGAACACAAGGGAAACCACTCAGTCAAAGATCCATGATGTTGATCAAATGCTGAGCACAAATTCACCTATCAATGATGTAAATAGGGCTAGGGTGCGGCTCTAGGTTTACTCTTAGAGAAATATGTCATAGTCGATAAGAGACAAAAAATTTAGCAAGAAGTCAGTGGAGACCTTATCAAACAAGCACGAGAAAAGGACAAAATAGTTGTTGTGATAGAACAAGATGTTGACAAGATCGGGAAGGCCGACTGAAAAATGAGTCAAGAGACACTGCAGAGAGGCCGACTCAGGTTAACTTCCCTTGAATAAAAACATGACTCATGTTGACTATGGTAGTGAATGATAACTTTGTATAATTTTTTCATATAGGAGGCATAAAAAAACCCTCCATATGATTGGAAGAGGTAACCAACTGAGGGATTACTGACTCAAAAACAAGGTTATGGCTTCTCCTAAGTAAAAAACTAAAACCATCCCAAATGGAGAAAAGACATAGCTTTTTTTGTGCTTTGTTCAAGGGCGACACAACTGACACTGTAACTGCCATAAGGTATGGAAGTAATATCCCATTCCCACTCTTTTTCAAATATTTAATTTTTTTGTCTTTTTCATATTTAAAAGCCTAAAAAAGAATAAAATAATGCCTATAATAAAATGGATAGAACGAGTGTCGGAAAATAGATGCACTAGTTCCTGGGATAGGAACAATCCTATGCTCAATGCAAGGTGGCAAAAAATGGTAAGTGACACTCGAAGGAATGTTCCATCCATGGGTAAAGGTGTTAAGTCGTAAAGGCTAAGTGATTGCATGGTTAACTCATACAGAAAGACATGTTCAAAAGAGGGCTTAAACATGAGTCCAAATGAAGTCAGCTAAAGGCCAAGATAAATAGTCAATATGCAATGTAGTAATACAACTCGACAACATATGGGGGCCTCTAGGGTAAATGGCCAGAATAAAGATAGTGAAGAAGAAGAAGAATGAAGGTTCAATGCATAAGTCATGGCGGGACTAAAGAGGACTCCTAAGCTGACATAAATTTCAACATGGGTGACAAATACTAGCGCGAAACTAACTAGGAAGCCCATGTAAAGGATGGCTCTACCACCAAGTCATGATTAAAAAATCGGCGAGTGAAATGGGTTAAATACTCATGACATGATGGGATCGACCATATGGCAAGTGATTAAAATGGATGCTAGTATGAAAAAATGCAACAAAAAGTGAATTCCTAACCTATATTCCAGTTCGAAATCAAATACATTCCATGACAGGTCAACGGTGATGGATCTAAAGGAAAACTAGGAATATCTCAAATTCAGTAGAATGTACCTGAAAAATATTTTTCCCAATGCTTACAAGCCAAAAGGTTAAATAGCCTTAAATAAATTAAAAAAACTAAACAAAAACAAAATTTGTGAAAAAATTTCAAATTCTGGGCATAAATAAGTATTTTGACTCACATTTTGATAATTTGTGCATTGCAGAAGTGGAGAAAGAGCTTTGGGACAAAAAATACTCTTCATGAATATGGAGCAAGAAACCACCAAATCGCCTCAAATCAGTTAGGTAAACCTTGTACTCATCTCATTTATCAATTTTGTTCTTTTTTTAAGCAAAATTTTGGATTTTTGACCATAGGAAATAGATTTTCGTTGAAACCCTCTACGCATATGCGAGTTCGTAATAAGGAACCTCTGTATGATACATGAATGTGTACAAAAGGGGTTGTGTATGCGTAGGGAGGAATTCGAAAACTTGTATTTAATTAGTCAATTGATGAATTTTTCCAAGATGTCAATCAGTTGGAGAGAATGTGAGCACAGTGCTATTGATAATGAAGTGATGGAGGACCAACAATCCTTAGATATCCTTCAGAATTGTCGGTTACTCATATTTTTCAAAATGCCAAATATGAAAAGCAATGTTCGTTTGCTTTAGTTGATCATTGGGAACCGAAAGGGATCATTGGGAACCGAAAGAAGATTGCTTTATAATTGATCATATGCCACTATGAATAGAGGTGGAAGAAATATACTTTATTAGTAGACTTTCTCGAAGGGGAGACCCAGTATATTTTCATGAAAAGCCCGTTGGAGGGCTTAACGTAGAGGAATATGTCAAAGTCTATTGCGTAGATGATGCAAAGAAGGTGGGAACTCAGATTCCCATCAAATATGTGAGGGACTTGTACATGAAAATCCTTCTCTTCACCATTGGCAGAGTTGCAGGATTAAATTCTCTACACCAGGCTTCACATACACATATGAGTATAGTAGTGGAATGTTTGATTCATCTTTATGACTAGTGCACAACCTTGCTGGAAAATATGAAAAAACAAATTACTTCTATCTGGAAGGCAAAGACTAAACAATTTGGATATGGTACGATTTTGCTGACATTCTTATTTGATAGAGTCCCAGGGCTTCGGCCCAAGGTCATCTCTACTATCAGCAGCCCAAGAGATCCAAGAATAGCCCGATGGGAAGATTTGATGAAGAGAATGGGGGGAAGTGAAGTTCCCCGAACCACCTGGGATGAAGAGTTCTTCCAGTGGTGGGAAGAATAAGTCATCGCAGTGGAGGAATATCCCTATTCTGGGATGGATTTTGAGAAAATCCTAATTTAATTCTTCCACCCGGAGCAGCATGGGGTGCAATTAGTAAGATTTCATTTTTTGATCATATGATTTTTTTTTTGGATTTTTTCAAATCATACAGAGAAATGAAAAAATGTTTTTGATAGGAAAATATGACTTACAAAATTTTAATAATCATGATGCAGACATGGGACCAGTTAGGCCAGAGGGCTACCCAAGGCACAAGAGCCGCAGAGGTGAGGCGGATGCTGAAGACCCATGAAGCACCCTCCATTCAAAAATTTTCTTGATGATGGATTCCCGTTGGGATTCGAAACATCGAAACTTGTTCTCTAGCACTGTGGATAATCCAGAAATATCCTTAAAGAATGATCACCACATGAGTTTGAAAACCAAAACTTGGAGAGTTTGAATAGCCAAGTGCCTATGGCTGATATAAAGGACCTAGCAGAGGCTATCCAGAGGCGGGTGTTTGGGGTACCACAAGACTGGGTGTGGCTATTCCATTGTGTAGTGACTGCCATTGTGTTATATCAGAACACAAATGTTGGGCAGGGACCTTAGGAGTAGACTTAGATTTGATTGGATGACTGTAATATGTTTTGATGATAGATATGATCGGGCATAAGCCCCAATTTTGTAGGACATCATGGTCCAATTTTGTATATTTTGAACACTCTGATATATATATATATATATATATATATATATATATATATATATATCAATTTTATATGATGTGATGCCTCAAGTGTACAATGATGGATGATGTATTTGATATTTTTAGAGTATTGAATGATTAATATGTCAATCAAGTGCTTGATTAGCTAATGAGTCTACCAACCAATTATCAGATCGAGGAATATGAATGAACGTAATAAATCGAAATTAACGTTGTAAAAAACGTACCCTAAAAAATAATCAATGCAAAAATGGGTCTCTGACATGATAGGTGTTGTTCAATTGTGAAACCACCAATTGTGAATCCAAGTATACTACTAATGAATCAACACCAAGAGATATTGCCTCTGAGAGTAGGTTGACCACTGCAGTGTACTCTACTACATTTTTCGAAGCAGGACCAATGCAGACACCTCTTGAGACTAAAAACTGACCGGATGGATAGTGGATTACCCAAGCTGTGGAAGCCAGGTTCCGGGTATGTCTACTAGCACCATCAGCAAAGCCAAAGTGAGTCATTTCATCCAATATTACCTGCCATAGTAGATCAAAATCATCAAAACCACACTAAAAAATCGAAACATAGATATGTACAAAAATACAATATATACAACAAAACATATGCTAGGCCTAAGCCTAAGCATAGTAATTTTTCAAATAGAGCACATTTTTGGGCTCTGCCAACTCGTTCCCATCAAAATCAACCAAGGCATAATCTCCTTTTTTAGGACCTTTTTGACAATAAAGGGGCCATACCACATAAATTTGAACTTGCCTGCCCCCAAGGCATCCTTCTCTTAGGCATAAACCAATACAAGGTCACCTTCAGAGAAAACGTGCGGCTTGACCACCTTATCGTACTAAACCTTCACCCATTTCTTATGTGCCTCATTCATCGCAGCTTCATCTTGGCACTGCTCATCAAGATGTTCTAGATGGATAAGGTGTTCTTCGAGACTAGAAGTGTCAGGAAGAAGTTCAATTTCTAACTTAAGGGAAGGAGTTTCACATTCAATAGGAAATATATATTCCAATCCATAAGCTATTTGAAATAGAGTGAAACTGGTTGCAGTCTTTACAAACATCTGCTATGCCCAAAGAGAAGGGTACAACATGTCATGCAAATTGGATCTGGCTTTATCAATTTTCATTGAAGAATTTCCTTCAAGGATTTGTTAACGACTTCAACTTGCCCATTGGTCTGAGGATAATAAGGAGATGAATGCTTCTGCTGAAAACCTAATTTCAGAGCCAATTCAACCATCATGTTGTTCTGAAAATGACTGCCATGTTCAGTGAAAATCTCCTAGGGGATACAAAAGTGAGAAATGACTTGATTGAATAGGAACATGGTTGTTGTCTCATTGTCATTCCAAAAAGTAGGCATAGCCTCAACCCACTTCATGAAGTAGTCTATCGCTACAATAATCTACTTGTGACCTTTAGCCAAAGGTGGGTTACAAGTAGTATAATCAATACCCCACTTTGTGAAGGGACCGACAGTGATGATAGAAAATAGTGGAGTTGGATGAGTGCACTTCTTTTGAGTATTAACCTAACAAGGATGACACTTTTTGACCACTTCAATATAAAATTTGAAAATCGAAAGCCAAAAGTATCCTACACGCAAGATTTTCTGGGCTGTAGCAAGCCTAGATAAATGACCGCCACAAGCTCCACCGTGGCAATCATTCAGCACAACCTCAACTTCCTTGAGAGTTAAGCAGCGTCTAAGGATCAAATCGACCCTGTGATGATATAGAGTGTCACCAGTAATCAAATAACTTTTGGCTAAGTGATGCAACTTTTGGCACTCAAATTTCGAAAAAGCTAAGGGAAACTTCGCAGTCTGAAGATAAAATATGAGATCTCCGTACCAAGGATCCTGTGAAGAAATGAGAAAAATATGTTCATCAGGAAATAATTCTTCATAAACAATATCTCCTCCACAAGGCAACTCATAAATCAGCTCCGTGAATACTAATCAGCTCCGCGAATACTTATGATTTTTTGGACATGGGAGACAAAAATTCAAGATCAAATTCTTGTAAAATAACAATCCATAGATTGCATTTGCCCCCAATCACTCACATATTGAGAACAAATTGAAATGGATTGATAGCTGCCAAAACATACGTTTTTCGATGGAGAATGTAATGTTTGAGCCACTAGACAACATGGATAGCTGCTGCAGTAATTTTATCTATCGAAGAATACCGAAGTTCAGGTCCTACCAAGCCTCGACTAAGGTAGTATACAACATGCTCAGAAAGAGCATCATCTTCCTGAACTAGAACCATACCAATGGTAGATTCAACTGCAGTGAGATACAAGATAAAATCCCTACTATAATCGAGTGGACTCAATAATGGAACAGAGGTTAATGATTTTTTAAAAGAATCGAATGAACGTTGAGCAAAGTCATCCCAGAGAAATGGAACTCCTTTATTCAACAATATCATAAATCCCTTTGTAATCTTGGCATAATTTACAATGAATCCCCGTAGGAAATTAGCTTTAAATTGCAGAATTTGAAGTTGACGGATTGAAAAAAGAGGACACAACTGAGGTATTGCCTCAACCTTGAAGGGATCTACCCGAATCCCTTCTGTAGACACAATGAATCCCAACAATTGACCAAATGTAACAGCGAGATCACACTTATTAGGTTTCAACCGAATTTTGTAATATCAACATCACTCAAAAACTTGACAGAGGTGAGAAGGATGATCAATTCTCTTGCAAGAACAAGCATCTAAATCATCCAAATATTCCTTGATAATATGTTTGATATTGTGGAAGGCGTAAGACATGGCCCGCTAAAAGGTAGCTCCAAAATTTTAAAGGCTGAAAGAAATCTTATTGTAAGAAAAGGTATCCTAGGGAAAAATAAATGCATTCTTATGCTGATCTTCAGGACATATAGTGATTTGATTATATCTAGAGAAACCATCCATGAAGGAGAAAATATCATTCCTCACACACTCGTCGATGATATGATCTATAAATGGTGTGGGGTAATTATCTTTAGGAAATTCTTCATTTAAGTCCCTGAAATCAATGCAAACTCGGATCATTCCTTGTTTCTTGTCCACAGGAACTGGATTTGAAACCCACTCAGTTAATGGAATAGGGTAAATGAAACACACCATAAGTAGCTTCTCCACCTCAAATTTGAGAGCTTCTGCCTTCCTAGGGTTGACCAGACGAAGCTTCTACCTTATAGGCTTAGAGTGTTTGTATGTCTTGATCTCATGCTGGACAATAGATGGATCTATACCAGGCATTTCCTCATAAGACCAAGAAAACACATCCCTAAATTCTCAAAAAAATCAGTGTAAGTCTAAATTTCTTCAGGGGAACATTTTGCTCCAATGAAGACATTCTCGATAATGTTGGGATCTCTGGAGATGTTCACTGGGGTAGTGGCAGAAATAACAACCATGTTCCCTTCAGCAAATACCCATGCTAGTGCTAAAGGGTTGAGGACTGTGTGAACAGGACCAGAAGACTGAAAGCTAAGAAAACTTGATTCAAATTCTTGCAATTCTGGTAGAAAATAAGATCGATAATGAAAATTAGCCCACGGTCTCTCTACACCAATCATTGCTTTGAGGATGGGCTCTTAAGATGGAAGAGTGGTATCAAGGCAATCTTGAGAAGAAGATGAACTAGGAGTCCAAGTCGGAACCCCATCTCCATCAATTTCCTCCAGTGAAAGGGAAACTGACATGGAATCTATAGAGTAAACAATAGATCTATAAGTAATCTCAGCTGGAGACATAGGAAATGCCATTCCACCCACTTGACCATCTTCTAATGTGGAGGTAGGAGAAGTTAAGGTCCAAGGGTTCGAAAAATAGTGAGTTTGGAAGAACTCTTTCTGAGTAGGAACCCTGGAGTATGAAATAACATTGGTATGAACCGAAGGAGGTGGAAAATTAAAAGTACCCATCAAGGATGTATACATTTCCACCCCTAAATTCTGAACAGGTTGCTTGGTATCATTCACCAAGGGAATGTTTGAGTCAGAAGATACATTCAGATCTACAGGAGAATAGTCCATTTGATCGATAGTGACAATTCTCCCTTCGTGAGGGAAACATAAAATGTGAAATAATGAGAATGCAATATCATCCATCTCATAGATCTAATTTCATCCCAATATAAGGCTATAGTCTAGTTTTGCATCAACTATCTCATCTTCGATATTGACAGTTTTACCCCCAACACAGATGGGTAAAGCTGGAACAATGCCATGTGGCCTGTGAGAATGACCATCAAACACAATCATAAGAGTAGCTGAAGGGAAAACTGAATGATATATAATGGCCTTTCAACACGCGAGAGACATCACACATGTGGAAGCACCCTCATCAACTACTGTTCGAAATATATTAACCTTACGATATGTAGATTTAATTTGGAAATCCATATGATGAGGAAGTCACTTATTAAAAGTCTACATATGAAATGTGATAATCAGATAATTCTCTGGATCAATAGCTCCAATGGCAGTGAGAAATGCACTCCTTTCTACAGGACATGACTGGAGTACCTCCAACACAGACATGGCACAAGGAGTTTGAGCCAGATCTTCTACAATCGAGTAGTTCTGGGCAGCCTTGGCATGAGGATTCATCGTTGTATGCATTGTAGACCCTTTTGGCATCCGAGGTATAGGCTCAACTATAGGCCTCCCTATATGAAGTGGCTTAGCATTATTAGGAGCACCCTTAGCTTTCGAAGACTCATCTTCACCACAATCACGAGATCCCATAGAAATATCTACGTGAGCACTCATCATGTATATGTTTGATGGATTTTCCCCTTCCTGGTTGCCCAAAAAGGGAGCTCCAGTATTTGAATTCGTGCCAGCAAGCAGTTTCCGCCCTTGGGGAAAAGGGTTTTTCAGCACATCCTGGGAACTGGAAGAACCCTACTGAGCTAACAAGTGCTGAGCATCCTTAATTTTAGGGCAGAGGTGCGTAAGATGATCTCCAACGCACAACTTGCATGGAAACTTGACTTTCTTTTTATTATCCCTCTTACCCTCTCCAACATGATCGTTGGATTTGTTCACATTCCCCTTCCCATACTTGTCCTTTTTCTTATTATTTCGTCCCTTCTTCTTCCCAGAAAATTGTTGATTTCCTTTGGGGTTATAAGTTTGAACAAAATTAATTGCTAGGGATTGAGAAGGAGTTGACACTGAAGGCATAACCTGAACAAAAGGAGAAGATTGTATAGACAACTACTACAATTGATTTAGCAGGTTAGCTGTACCACTATTGATCGAACCTATAAGCTCGTCACCATGAGGACCATGTTTAGTTTTGGCTAAATCTAACTTGAGAGAGGAGCATCTGTCAAAATTTTGTTAAGGACTCCAGACTGAGAATAAATCAGTTCTAGCTACTGAGCAATAAAAATAACCTACTCTTCAGAAAATACCCCTGAAAGTGATACATACTTGAGATTTATGGCTATAAAGATTTCAAAAACCATTCAAGAATGAATTCGTTCGGGATTTGGGATTTGATGAGCCTCTTCCTTCTTCTCCATTCCTAAATATGATCATAAATGTGAGTTTCTTTGTCCTGCCGAAAATTGGCCAGGAGGTCAATCCCGGCATCATAACGGACAGGCAACTGAAAATGGTTTAAGAACATTGTAGCCAACTCCCCAAAATTAGAAAAAATCCCCCCTGTCAGCCCGATGTACCATTTTTTCGCATTTCCAGTTAAGGTTCGTTGAAATAATTTCAACCTAATCGAATCGTCGATAAGGGAGTTTGACGAACACCGTAAATGGAAAGTGGTGACATGATCTACCAGATCCTCACCAATATTCCCTTCAAACTTTGGAATGTTGGAGGGTAGTTTGGTGGGGATCGGAGGCCAACCTAGACTATAACGAATATGATCATTATTAAATTTTAGTAGATCTGACAAGTTTAATGTTGGAAGAAATGGTAAGCATGGAGGAGCTTGGGAATTCCATGCCTCATAGGAAGGTTCCCCACATTCTGAAAAGAGTAACTTGGATTTGTTGAGGCACTAGGTTGCTAGATGTTATTCATAGAAAATTTTGAGCCATAAGAAAAACCTTGTGACCTAGCATTCATAGAAGGACCCCCTCCCAACATAGAGTTTCTATACACAGGGACATTCCCTCCAACCAAGTTATTGAATGAAGAAGAAACCACTTGGTAAGGGTTCCAAGCATTTGCAAATGGAGAAAAATCCTGAGAAACACGCATTGACGGGAAAGGAACATTCCCTTGCTGACCAGTGAAAAATTGACTCCCAGCTCCCAATACTATGAAAGCAGGGTTCCATCCCTAAAAAAAATTAGAGCCTCAACCTCCAGAAAAAGGATTGAAGCCTTGATTCTGAGAGGTGAAGGGCATGGATCCTAAGGAAGGGTTCAAATGAGGGATATGCCCACTTCCAAAGGGTAACCCTTGAAATGATGCTGATCCACTAGCCATAGAAGGTATGGGTGTGGAAATAACTGAAACAATAGAAAAGGCGAAAGAAGGAATTCCACTAGAAGGAATTCCCATAGAAAAAGGACCAGATTGAGAAGCATATTATTGGGTGTTTCCACTCGAAGATGGAATAGAAGCATAGCTAATAATATCAGCACTAGAAGCGATTGTTGATATGGAAATAGTACCTCCTCCTTCAACTGAAAGAGGAGTCTGAACAATTGCAGTGCTCATAGCCGAAGCTATGTTCCCAGTCATGGTCATCGAAAGAAAGGGATATGATAGAAAAATACTAGCTGGTCTCTAAGACTCATGCCCGATGCATAAAAGGACGTTAGGAAAACTAGCAGGAATAGGAGATGGAAGAGACTCAGGAGGTTGAGGAACTTCCTCTACTTCACCTTCTTCTGCTGGAAAAAAGACTCTAGAGATGAGTGAAGCACTCCTCTCTAAACTAACACTAAGACCAGGAACACCCACAGAAACAACAAGCCCAGATGGAGGATCACTCTCCTCTGCGTTCGAAACCATCGGGTAAAATTCACCCACTGAATTACTCCTACACCTTATTGAATAAGGCTTGGCATTCGCAAGAGAAATTCCATGAAGCTTCCTCGATCAATGAGGCAATCGGTCAACCACTTTAAGAGATTAATTTTAGACTCAAAAAATTTAAGAAGCTAAGCAATCTAGGAGAAAAGAGCACACTCTAAAAATTTCCTAAGATACAATCAATTAAGTAGCTTTCAGGTATTTTTTCTCCAGGTGATGGGGATTGGACACCAAAACAAAAGAAATTGAAATAATAGGACCTTCTGAAAATAGTCTAGGGTAATTACGCCCCAAGCATACTAGCGAAGGTAACATAAGTATTTAGGTTGACCTCCTCACAACAACCTTTTCTAGTGCAAGTCCCCAAGCTTCGCAATGGCACCCTCCAGAAGTACTGATGAAAGTGATGCAACGTTTGTCTCAAGTACCATGGGTATTCCCCCCCGCAGTGACCTGTGTGGTCCTTGGGAGAGGAAACTAAGGGAACCAATCCATATCGGTAGCTGGAGGGAATGGTATTAGGTCAAGATTCAACAAGTAGGAGAGAGGGTATCTCTCTTCTCTGCCTGCACTCTCCCTTGCACTTGACTATCTGGAGGAGATATTTCCTGGTCCACTTAATGGAGTTGAATTTCGCTCTTTAATACAATTTATATGTTTAATAGTTTGAGCGGCCTTGGAGAGTTAACTATCCACTCACCTATTCCAAGGCCCTATAACCTAGCTAGTTGGTGTATTATTAATGACAATGATACGAAAACTTCTAGTTGATTTTAATTATAGTGCTTGATTTTAAATTGGCTGTTACTTAAGTCAAACGTATACGGAAGTGAAAGTGATGGTGTTTATCGACGCAAAATAAATCAATGAAAACCTACTACATGTGAATGCAATACTTTCCTTTTGATGAAAAGAGATCTCTATATGGGTTCTATGAAACTAAATAAGCAAAAAAAATGTTTTTTCTTTTCAGTTACTCACACTTCACACACTCTAGAAAACTATGAAAAATACTAAAATGCTTCAATGCACTTAATGAAAAACTACCAATGACAAGAAAATTCTAATATTCCTAATTTTGAAGAAGCAAAAAGAGTCTCTAGAGAGAAATGGTTTAATCACCTTTGACAGAAAAGCAAGGCTAGTTCCAACCAGAACTCCTATGCATAAAAATGTCGAAATATACTTGATGCGAAAGAGAGAAATCTAGAAAATACTTCCTTTAAAACCAAGCCAAGAATCAAAGACTAGAAACCAAAAAAAATGTTTCAAAACATATGAAAAACCGTAAAAATGAGATCAAAGCAAAATAAATGTAAAACAAGAAATGTTTTTGGGCTTTTCACTTATAATGGAAAGAAAAAAATATTTCAAGAAGACAAGAATTAAACTACCCAAGAACCAAATGAAGAAAATGAGTCTCAAAAGGGCTTCAAATTGCTCAAGCCAGCGATGCTACTTTCGTAGCAAGACACAGATAAGCAAGGAGAAACCAAAAAACTCAAACAACTGATTTAGAATAGTAGCACACTCTTTCAATGAATAAAAACTCAAAAAACCAAGAAATATATCTTCAAGATTCGCTACAAGGATAGTCCAAGAAATCAAGAAAACCAAGGAAGTCAAAAAAGGTAAAAAACCAAAAGTGAAGAAATGCATAAGGCCAAGAAGAGAAAACAAGCAAAGGCTCACTATTCTGAATGGTCAGAATAACCAAGAACTCTAGGAAGAGATCTTGGTGCTACATTCACAATTGCAATCACACAAAATAGGCAATTTACCGAATGGCTAGGTTTTCACAAGAAAAAGAGAGAAATGGATATGAAACTAAAACAAACACAATATAGACACCTTAAAGATGCCACAAGAGTGGTCCACAATAGATAGAAAAAAGTGACAGGGCTTTAAAACTCAAATTTTCAAATTTTCCCAGGCATACGAGGTTCTTTTGTATGCAACACGCATGTATACGTGACTGTAACCAAAGAAACTTGCTATGTGCTGGTTATTTTGGAAAATAAAAATGGCATATGCGAATGTGTACAGAATAAATAGCGTATATAAACATAAATAAGGAAAAAAGAAAAATTCAAGCCTGATCAAAAGACCAGGACTTCTGTCTGATTGGAGAAAGACTTACTAGACTATAAAAAGTGATAAAACCTGTCAGGGAACCTACAAGACAGATAAAACAACCCGAACTAGGAATTACAGGGATGTAATCCCAAGTGGAGTCACCAGTTCTGTTATGGACAATGTTACCCTAAGTTCTTGGGTTGATAAACCTTCATAGATCAGGGGCATGTCATCAAAAGAAGGACTCAATTAACCAACTTTTATGCTTTAAACTAGAGAATAAGGATTGCATATCTTACCCATTTATCCTTCGGTTGTAGTAGATCCCACGGGGTTCTAACCCCCTACAACTCCTTGTGCTCCAAAACTTGCAAACCAGTGAATAACAAGAACAAAAAACCTAGTTGTACAACATATATGTGTTCTATATGTTAGAAAAAAGCATACATAATCTCATAAAAGATAACAATAAATGAACTATATAAGATCATTAAGCATGTATAAGAGATATATGACACGTGAACATCAGGAACAAGATGGCACTTCTTATTATTGATAACATGAACAGTGAATAAATAGTGGAGAGATCACTTGAAATCTGCCACAAACTCGAGCAAACCGTCCTTTGGATCTGTCCAGCCCTAACCTCGCAAAACTTCTTCCAAGAATAGTGCACAATGGATGTCACATAAGATGAAGGTGAACATCTCAAGGAAACGAGGGTTCCTTGAAAATCTGGGAAGTGCAGGAGGCCTAGGGAAAATATCAGACTTGGTCAGGGCTATAACAGGGTATAATATCTATCATTCTCTCTCTTCCTCCCTTTAGGCCATTCCCTTGAGGGGTTTTTATACTCCCTGAAATATATATATATATATATATATATATATATATATATATATATATATATATATATATATATATATATATATATTTTCCAGTTAGGGAACAGTTAGGCCACAGGCTGGGGTAGTTAAGTTATAGGAACAACCGTAAACCCCGCATCCAAAATAGGGAATTTTATATTTTTTAATATTTAAATAACATACACGGGTTCACTATTACAGACCCGAGTGTATATGCAGAAAATTTTGGGCAGAGTCGCGTATGGAATTTGAAATACTATTTTTTGAGAAATATGGCCAAGTCTGAATGGAAGGGCTACCCAAGGCCAATGAGTAAGTCATCAAGTATATAATGGTGATAAATGATCCTGTAATAGAAGGATGAAACAATTACGTGGTATGTGTATTCAGGAGCGTCCACCCCAATGACAGGTAACAAAAAATGGATTGAAGACTTCAAGGAAACCAACACTCGAGCAAAAATATACCTTGGAGATGACAAAGGGTACCCAATAAAAGGACATGGTAATGCTCCTGTAATTCTGCCTGATGGAAATATTAGGTACATTCAGAACGTGATATATGTACCCAGAATTACTAAGAATCTGATTTATGTTTCAATGATAACAAATCATAACCTTAAGGTATAGTTTTATAAATCATATTGTGTTGTTAAATATTTTTTGGATAGTATGAAGACCATTGCAACAGGGATTCGTATGGGTGATATTTACAAGTTGAATGTGAGGAGTGCACCACATCAAGCGTTGACATCATCATGTATAACAACATAAGACTTATGGCATCGAATATTTGGCCATATTAATTTCAATGATTTGTTGTTACTTCAGAAAAGAGGTATGGTCACTAGACTTCCTGATTTAAAGAAAATACATGTTGATTATGAAGAATGTGCTCTTGCGAACATGCACATAATTGAGTTTCCTATTAATGTAAATAAAAAATAGAGAGATATAATAGAGTTAGTCCACATTGTTTTAAGTGGGCTAATGTAGTTAAGATCATTGGGAGGTGCTTATTATTTCCTATTATTTGTTGATGATTGTACTAGATTTACGTGGGAATGTTTTCTCAGCAAAAAGAGTCATACTTTTGAATATTTCAAGAAGTTCAAAAGCATGATTGAGAAGCAGACAAGTAAATTCATCAAGAATCTCCACTCAGATTAAGGGGGAGAGTACAGGAAGGTTGATTTTAGAAAATATTGCAAATACCATGGAATACTGCAGTAGTTTACATTACCCCACACTCCTCAGTAGAACATGGTTTTATAGAGGAGAAACATAACCCTTGTGGAGTGTGCTAGAAGTATGCTGAAATGTTATAAGAATTTCTTGAATGGATTTTGGGCTGAAGTGGTAAACACTGTAGTGTATTTGAAAAGCAGGAGTCCTACAAAGAGTCTTGAATTTAAAACTCCTTTTGAAGCTTTATAAGGATCTAAACCTCCCGTTAATCATTTAAGAATTTTTGGATTCGAAGCCTTTGCCCATGTACCAAAGGAAGATAGAAAGAAATTGGATTCAAAGGCCATCAAATGCACTTTTTTTGGTTACTGCACATAATTTAAGGCTTATAAAATGTTTGATCTCTCTAGTCATAAAGTTTTTGCGCGTACAGATGTAGTGTTTCATGAACAGTTTCACGATGGAAACAATGTAGACAACAATTATGAATGAGACATTCCTTTATTGGTGGAAGAAGGGAATGGTGAAACAAGAGAAAGCAATGAGCATCAACAACAACATCAACAACAGAAAAAGGAAGAAGAAAAAACTTTCATATGTAGTCATCGAGCCAAGTCCATCAAGGGATAATCAGAACAGGTTTGATGCCACTCCAACACCCAGGATATATAGGCAAACACAACTACCAACAAGAAATAGGGAGAATTATTTTATAGCTAGCATTTTAAATATTGTTGAATCCTCTAGTTATAAAGAAGCGAGTAAATATAATGAATGGAGGGAAGCCATGGAAGAAGAACATGAATAAATTCTGAAAAAAAAAATTGGAGTTAGTTGAATTACCCAAGGGCAAACAAACCATAGGTTTTAAATGTCTACAAAAGCCCAAATTTAAAGCAGATGGTGCGTTGGTGTGTTTAGCATAGAAGTGTATGAAAAGCACTAGTTCCTGGTAGGAGTGATTTCTAATCTACAAGCAATGGTCACAAAGAAAAAAGAGTTGTTAGATGGTTAGTGGAAACATCATAACATGTAGAAAATACTAGTTTATGGAAGATAGTGTGCTACAAACAAGAAGAGGAAACAAAACAAAAATTACACATAAAAAAAATATCAATCGAGTAAACGAGCTAATAATCCTAACAGAGAACGAATCCCCTCTTGTTAGCCACTAGTGGTAAAGAAGTGGTAGAATGTTACACATTTGTAGTGAGTCCTTAGAGATATGGAGCTCTAATACCCAAAGTAACGAGTTTTTTCCCCTTGAGCTGGTTTGTAGGCCTCTCTCTTCTCCTCGAACGAGTGATTGGATATTAGAAACTTGGTACACTTCTCCTTTGGGATTGAGATGTTGAATGGCCAGCAACTAAATCCCTTCACTCTATTGCTATTTGGACAACACACTACTAGTTTTCTCATGGGAAATTTTTCCAGCATAACAATGTGTTCTGAATTGTTCTTCTCATGGTGGCATTTTATAGGAAAAATTCAAATCTTCTTCCCTCTCTTGGTACAATTATGGATAGTGACCCAAGAATGGTGGTTTATTCCATTGTGTGCTCACTTGAGGTCTCAAGGTGGCTCTATGTGGTTTTCCTTGGGTGGCCTCAAGTGGAGAATATTTTCCTGAAGTGTGCCAAGTGGTCCCGGATGGTGACCTTCCATCATACTTTGGACCGTGCGGCTTATTGAGGAAAAGCTGTGGATACCAGCACTACTATCAAAGAAAAATGCGCGTGGAGTTCACTTTGACTGTGTCTTCTATGCGCAATTTGATAATTTTGCCTCTTGACCTTAGAGAAAGTTAAATTTTCCAGATTCTCTAATATTTCTCAGCCTTGTAAATCCTTCTGCTTGAAATTTCATGATGTCTTTTGCTTGTCCTATTTTCTAGTGATAACAGTTTCCCTCTAATATGTGAGGTCTAGGAAGAATGTTATGAATATGATTCATAACAAATATAATAAATATAGTTATTAATAGTTAAATAAGGATTATGTAAGTAGTCATTAAGTTGGTGAAAGGGCATGTCTAAAAAGACATGCCCAGTCATGAAAGACCACCTGCGTAGGTATATAAGCAGGGCCTCATTGTAACATTTTATCATCACTTATACATTTTATATATAATATATTATTATTATGAATACCTCTTGTGTATTTTACAACTAATTCAACAAGGCTATAGCTTTTTTGCTCCATTTGGTATCAGAGCAACGATCTTCTCACCTAGAAAGAAGCACCTATGCCACTACTGGCTGCCTTCAGTTGTTACATGCGGTGCCTCAAAATCGCTGCCGCTCGATGTCTTCATCAATGATGATCAATGATTTCAAAAAAAAAATAATCGATCTTGAGAGTAAGATCAATAATAATTCCAATAAATTCACTAAAAGATTAATCAATCTTGAGGATAAAGTTACAGGAAATTCTAACAACATCAAAAAACTTCAAGACACAACAGATCAGATAGAAAGACAAATTTGGAAAAACCATAGCGAGTCCATAGACAATCATAACAAAGAAATGAAGAAGATAAACGCCATTTGGGACAATATTAATTTGATGCAAGAACCAATATTTCCGAATATTGGACATAATCAATAGAACAATTCAACCGATTCAGAGAATTCAGAAGATATTCATGAAGAATCACTGCATTTTGCAGAAGATCATGTTATGAAAAATTCAGATTCAGATGAAGATGATGTGAAGGAAGAAAACCATGATCAAAATGGTGATAATAATGAAAAAAACATTACATTTAATAATGGAGGAGATAAACCTTATCATAATGAAGAAGATCCACCTGAAGATGAGGATGATTTCAAACAAATCAATCCCCAACATCTTCAAAGGGTTGATGTACATGTGTTGGGTGTTACTATGTATGAGCTTGCAAGAGGATTAAGTCTGCAAAATACATATACTAATTATTTGCAATGAATTACTGCAGCTGTGAAGCATGATATTCCTTCCAAAGGACCCATTGTTAAAGCACTACTAGTGGATCATTCTATTTCACTGCCAAGGGAAATTTGGGTTCTTGGAAATCTATTTAACGAACTCTATTATAAAAAAATAAATTCAGAACAAAAGCATTCCTTATTTGGTGATCACTACAAGATAAATACCATATCACATCTCAAACTCACAATCTCTCAACAAAGCATCTTAAAACTCTCAATCCCACTGTATAATTTGTTGACTCTCTAATCCCAGTATATATATATACCCTTCCTTCCCCCGATGGAGATGGAGTTAATTTGGAACAAAAAATTAATGGAATTCTTAAGAAATCGTGGAAGGGATCAACCAATAGGCCTAGTCAATGCTAGAATGTTGTGCTATATTAATAGCGTGTTACAATGTCTCACCTACACTCCTCCAATGGAAAATTATAATTTGCACAGAAAAAAATTATCTGTATGCTCTAAATCTGATAGTAAAGTTGATTATTTTTATACGATGTCGATCAATGAATCCCCACAAAAGCAATCTTCTGTGGCAGATTTGTCACCATTGCAAACATTAGACAACCATCCATAAAACCATTGAAAAAATCTAAAGCAAAGAGTAGGTTAGAAAAGTTACCTGAGAAACTCGCGAAATACGTTGGAACTTCTGTATTTACCCTTAGAAGAAAATTTCCCATAAATGGCATCCACGATATTTACGAATTTGGTCCGAATTTGAAGAATGTGAGAATGAGAAAAATTCATCGCAAAGACACTAGAGAAACTTTCTGCTACAAGAGCTACTTAAAAAAAGATAAAGAGGAATTTCTAAATGAAGCATACTTGATGTATTACCTATAGGAAGAGCCCGACATTGTGAAGCCTGTGGTAGGATTTGACGACAATTTTTTTTTCAATCTGATTATGGAGTTTTTCACAGAAAGAGATCTGTCACAACTTGTTGTTAAGAAGGGAAACTATGTAGATGTCGAAGCAGAAGTTGTACCCATTTTTAGATAGACAATGGAAGCCTTGGACCATTTCCATAAAAAATCTTTTATGCACAGAGATATTAAGCTAAGCAACATTTTCCTATCATTGACCACACCACCCATTGTCAAGCTAAGGGACTTCGGCCTCTCCACAGATTTTGAAAAAGGCAACATTTTCCATGAGGCTTTAGGGACTCCTCAATATCTAGCTCCCGAGATCGTGGCTTCTAATGGCTACTGTGAAGCCGTCGATGTCTGGAACGCAGGAGTTTTTCTCTACAAGATGCTTGTGGGCGTTTATCCTTTTGGCCCCCAAGGTTGCCAGCATAGTGGCGGTATCATCCAATATTCCGCACTAAATTTATTGAATGATACCACATTTCTTCACAACCCCCATTGCTTATATATCCCACCCATTCTAGTCTACTTTCACCTACACTGACTACAACTGTGCATAAAAAATTACTCTTATACAACAACAGTATGGTGTAGTGATGGTGCTCAAAACGTTAGTCCCATACGAATGCCTCATACGATTGAACGATTCACAAAATCAGCTCATACATTAAAAACTCCGCAAATTGTGCGTTACACACATAAAAAAAACTCCCATCAAAATTCCTTGTATATCCACCTTTTCCCACTACTAACTGACAACTTCATTGAAGCTTAGTAAAAGAAAAATGTTTGCAGCTAGGTGCATGGTAGGGTCACACCGTTTGTGATACAGTCTCACACTTGGAGAGTAATTCGATATTCGATTATGAATATATTATACCTACCATAAGATTCTAATACAATCATAAATTAATTAATAAATTAAAAAAATAAAAAATAAACCCTAGTTCAAAGATAGTATTGGGAGAAAAAATGACATGAACTAAGTGAAGGAAATGATTAGCAATTAAGACAAAAGAAATTATTATCCATAAAACTTTGAGGGCAAAGTTTTGAAGGAAGGGCTAATTCATAAAAAATAAATAAATAAAATTTGATATATTTTAGGTTGGGATTATCATATTAAAGGTTGGGCAAAGACATTAAAATAAAACTGTGACCCATTACACTTACTAAAAAAAATGATGAAAGAAAATGAAGAAAACGGTACGTGATTGAACTGAAGAAAAGTGTCAACTATAAGCTTTTAGGACAAAGATTTTGAAGGAAAGGGCAATGTTATGAATATAATTCATAAGAAATATAATAAATATAGTTATTAATAGTTAAATAAGAATTATGACAAAGATTTTGAAGGAAAGGGCAATGTTATGAATATAATTCATAAGAAATATAATAAATATAGTTATTAATAGTTAAATAAGAATTATGTAAGTAGTCATTAAGTTGGTGAAAGGGCATGTCCAAAAGACACGCCCAGTCATGAAAGGCCACCTGCGTAGGTATATAAGCAAGGCCTCATTGTAACATTTTATCATCACTTATACATTTTATATATAATATATTATTATTACGGATACCTCTTGTGTATTTTACAATTAAGTCAACAAGCCTACAACTTTGCTGCTCCAAAGAACTATATGGCTGAAATACATTATAGTTTCTATTCTGTATAACCCATGTTGAGAGAGAGAGAGAGAGATACTGTTACACTAAAATTTTTCACCATGAAATTTACTTGTTCATATGGGTCTATCAACACCTATATCATGCTCCCTTAGAATTCAAAAACCCCAAAATTCCTAAACCAAGACTTGGATTTGGAAAAAAGCTCATAAAAATAATGAAAACACTTGTACCGCACTTTTCCTTAGCCTTACCTGCAACACAGCACCATTTTTCTCTAAAACCTGTGGAGCCGACCACGCGTTTTCTTCATTAAAGGTTTGGACCCCTGTAAAAGGTAAATTGAAGGCAAAAGTAAATTCTAGAAGCCCAGCTAGTCAAATATTCTCTCAGCTGGAAGCTTCTAGAAGGCGTTATCCAGTCGAAGTCTCACTCCCTCCATTCATGAACATTCATTCCTTCATAAAAGGAGCCTATTACTTGGTCTTTGGAACTTAATACTTTGATAAGAGGACTCTATCACTTCCATTTTGGAGCTTTAACCACTTTCCTTCTCCTATTAATTGAAGCTTTGGTTCAGTCTCAAGGGTACTTACTTAGACTGAATATTGGAGATTGAGACACTAAGTACTTGCTTTGTACTTGGTATCTACGATAGAGAAGGGAATTGCTGAAGAAACATACTCTTTTTGCTAGCTATTATCCACGCGAGAACGATTACACACTCGTATTTAGGCTGGTTCAAAGAGTGGAAGGGCTTGTTAGACCAAAGGAAAACGCTTGTTCCAGACCCTGGAAGGACCTGTATGACATCAAGGCGAACATGGTTGTAAGACTCCTTCTTTTATCTAAAGATAATACAATTGAATCCCGTTTTCTCAATAAGTTGTTTATCTATTTACTTGAATGACTTATTTCTTAAATTCCTTGATCATTAAGATAGATTTGTGATTTTTGAATTATTACATGTTTCAAGTGCTTTTGATTCTCCTCCATGTATTTGATTGCAGGTCTTAAGAGGTGACTTCTTTGGAGCGATGGGAAGGAAGAATACAACTAGAATTGGATCACAGGTAGGTCCTTTCTTCATCGTAGAAAATTCTAAATCATATATAATCTAGAGAAAGTAGTTTACATTTGTCCTGTTTGTTACTAGCTATCCTTGTGATACTAGGGAGATCTTTCTTGTCCGTAAGAACGATTTATCCGCCTAACAAAATGGCGAATCCGCCGGGGATATCTTGAACTTAGTTTTCTTTTTATTTTTGAGTTTGAATTTTGAAAGAATTTTTCTGATTTTGATTAGTCTACACTGGGTTGGGTAAATTATCTATTAGACTCCTTGAAAAGTAGATTAGAATTTTTTATTTTTCTTTATGTTTTCTAGTATCCACACTTTTTCTTTGAAAACAGTGTGGTAACCTCCGTAGTTTCTTTGTGTAAACAGTGCGGTAGTGCACCTTTTTATACTAAAACCTGCAGACTTAAGGAAATTTTTGAAAAATTTAAGATTCTCTTTTCTGGAACCAGATTACATAATTCTAAGTATTTGCCCAAACTTGTTTTGACTGTCAAAAGCCTTGTGTGTCAATTTCTTTCAAAAAATTTTACAATCTCACCAATCTCTGTTATGTTAATTGGGTGCTTTGAGTTTCTTTTTAAAGAAATTATTATTTTTATTTCCTTTGGTCATTACTTAGGGGGGGGCTAAATTGTGTCTGAGTGTTAATTGCCTTTGAGTGTTTTTATTTTTTGATCTTTGGAGCTCTCACCCAATTTTATTTACTTACACTTGATTGGTTCTTTAGATTACATTAGAATCATCTTGTGTTTGATAATTCTCTTGCATAGATTACATTTTCATGATAAGAATTCTCATTTTTAGAATATGAATGAAAAATTTGCATAGATTACATTTCATAGTTTTCATGTGAATCGTGAATAGATTACAACTGCATAGTTTACATTCTGGAAAATTCAATTGTAGATTTAGATCAGTTTCTTTCATTTGAATTTACATTTTTTTAAGATTGTTTTAAAAACATAAAAATAAAAATTTAGAATTGATTAGCATTAGTTTTTGTTGATGAAATTAGTGCATTAGAGAATTTATTATATTTTCTCTTATTGATAAATTTTTGCATTGTTGGAAGTGAATGGAAACTCTCTCCTTCCTTTAGTTAGGATTCATCGAATTGAAAAGATTACATTATTATATTCTATTGCATTCAGTTTTGGGTCGGGTCATAACACCATTGGTTTCATACCCATTTACCCTTTGAGTAATAGTAGCCCAAATAACACAACACTTAAGTAATTTTTACATTTTTAGGGCTCTTTTCCACCAACATAGCTTAGGATAGCGTCTTGGAGTAGGGTGTAATTAACTCTCCACGACAGTTAAAAAAAACAAGTAGTCGATCATGCGGTAGGAATATCCAATTATAGCATGTATGATCTGGGAAGCTCCTCCTAAAGGAGTCAAGTACGAGATCATATCCGAACCAGTGAGGTAATCAATCCTTCCTCACTGGGAACGATAGAAGATATACATGTATTAACAACGGTAAACCTCATATTGACCATTGTCGAGGAGCCTAGTGTCACTTGTCGGTAAACCTTGGATTATGTCAAGGAGCCTTCAAGGGGATTGAGCTTTGTTACTCTGCCCTTGCGTGTGTATCGGATCGTAGATTTTCCCCCTAGGTATATTTGTTCCTGTTGGTGACCTTAGTGGCCATAAAAATTAGGATTATTTTCCAAGGTGACGGTGGAGGGAAGATCCCACTGTAGCTGGAGCAGATGTCGATTAGACTCACTTGGACTCTCCAGAGGGTTCTCTTCACTCAAGATGGTTTAAGTGGATAAACGTGCACCATCTGTTTCATTAAGAAGGTTGTCGGGGTAACTGTTCCGATCGCCATTTTTGCATTAAAATTCTACGATGTTGGATTTCATAACCAACTAGTGTTTTTAGTGCGGGAATATATTGTTTGTGTGTGGTTTGACTCCTAGATTTGTTAGTGCATGTTAATTTGTTTTTTCTTTTCTTTTTAGATACCATAGGTGTGAATTGTGAATTTTAACTGTTTAGGTGTGAATTGTGAATTTTTAATTTTAGTTTTAAATTGTTAATAAAATTCACTGAAATTGAATCTAATGGCAACTATTCCAGAATTTACCAACCAATGAACCCCTCTTAAAAAGAATCCTAGTACTTTTCCTTGCTTTGGAAATGTTGTTCCTCCTTATATGACTACATTTTCATTACCTAGATTTACAATAGGTTTACCAATATAGGTTTTCCACCTCAACTGGATGCTTCACCTCAACAGAGTTCACCATTTGAACATCACCAACCTCATGTTGACCCTTTACCTTCTTCACCCAATATTTCTTCCTCTCTTTCTTCCTCTTTGCTTGGTAAAACCCTTGACAATAGTAACCAGGTGGCTAAGAAGAAGAAGAAAGGGAAGAAGAAGAAGAAGCAAGATAAGAAATAAGTCAACCAGTAAACCATGGCTGTAAGTGTTAGTAGTGTCGAGGAAACCTCCAACATGCATCGTAAACCCAAATTCCCTTGCAAGCTTTGTAAGGATGACCACTTCCTTATCAATTGTCTTGATATTCCTAAGGTCTTAGAATTATGGTCAGAAAAATACCATCAACTTACTGTTGATCCATCAACCAGCGATAGTCAGGTTCTTGGGAAAAAGGGTAAAGTTAGGTTTCCTTGTAGGTTATGCAAGGGGAGTCATCAAACTGACATTTTCCCTCACATGGATGAAGCCTCAGAATTGTTGGGAAACCTTACTGTTCCACAACAAAAACTTCCAACCGGTTACTGTCAACTTTCTCCCAACCTACCGTCAACTGACGGAGTGATTGATCTAATTCCAAGTACAATCAATGCTACTCTTACATTGGAGAGTGAAACTCATATCACTCAGGTTGATGATCCATTAGTTGATCAAGTGGTTGAATCAATTTCACATTTGGTCGATCCCATTCTCCCTGTAGAGAGTGAACTTCATACCACTCAAGTTCTTCTTGTTACATTAGATTCTTCTACGCCAGGGGGAATTTCACCTATTTCTACAACACCCCCTCCAAGTATTGAGGTATTTTCCTTTGATTGGAATAGATTGACAGAACCTCGTCTTCCTTCCTCCATCCCTTTCCAAATCATTGTGAAGGTTTGTGGTAAGAATGTGCATTGCAAAAATGTAGATGAAGGTGATTCTGTTAGTATTTTATCCTCAACTGCTTGGCAAGATTTGGGTTCCCCATAGCTCAATGTGCCTGTTACGCAGAATCTGTCAGATTTTAACAAAACTATTAGTGAACCTTTAGGGATCCTTCCTAAGTTTCCTATTACCTTAGAAGGTAAAACTATCTGTATGGATCTTATGGTAGTTCAAGGTCCCTTGGATTTCAATTTACTCCTTGGGCGAGACTATGTCTATGCAATGAAAGCTGTCGTATCGACACTCTTTCACGTGATGTCTTTCCCTCACAATGGAAACATTGTCACTGTTGTCCAACTTTAATTCGCTAGTCTTGATTGAACTATCAATAATCTGACACCCCTAAATGTTCCTTATATGGAAGTGGTATCCACCCCACCACTGGTTAATTATGTGGCAACTAGTCCCATGTTTTAAGTTATTGATGCAAGCGAGCCTCTCACTATTTGCTCGACTTACTTTGACTTAGATCTGGTAATTGACACGGAAAACTATATGGGATTATTTGAACGCGATGTTCCTATCCGTTTTGAGTCCCTTGACATGTGTTCCTTCCAGAAAAGTTTTCTTCCATTTGATGAAGAACTTTTGGCAGCCATGATTGAGGAGTGTCCCTTGACATGTATTTCTTCCAGTTGGAAGCAATGACAAGGTCACCAAGAGGAAAGTTCTTTTTACTATGTCAACCTCGTTAAAAAATGAAACATTTCTAAGAGGAAAGTTCCTTTTATTGTGTCAACCTCGTTAAAAAATGAATTAGTGGGTAAAGAGGAAAGTTCCTTTTACTGTGTCAACCTTGTTAAAAAATGAATTAGTGGGTCATGAGGATAGTTCCTTTTACCGTGTCAACCTCGTTAAAAAATGAATCAGTTGGTCAGAGGAAAGTTCATGTTCTGTGTCAACCTTGTTAAAAATGAAAAAAATACCAAGAGGAAAGTTCCTTTTACTATTTCAACCTTGTTAAAAAATGAATCAGTGATCAAAGAGGAAATTTCTTTTTACTGTGTCAACCTTGTTAAAAATTAAACATGTCTTAGAAGAGGAAAGTTCCTTTTACTGTGTCAACCTCGTTAAAAATGAATCAGTGGTTAAAGAGGAAAGTTCCTTTTACTGTGTCAACCTCGTTAAAAAATGAATTAGTGATTAAAGAGGAAAGTTCCTTTAAATGTGTCAACCTCATTAAAAAATGAATCAGTGATTAAAGAGGAAAGTTATTTTTCCTGTGTCAACCTCGTTAAAAAATGAAACATGTATTACATGAGGATATTTATTTTCTTGTGTCAACCTCATTAAAAGATGAATCATTAGGTATGTAGGTAGATTGTAGAGAATAGATATGAGGACGGTTCTTTTACTGTGTAAAACTCGTTAAAAAATGAAATAGACCCATGAGGACAATTATTTTCCTGTGTCAACCTCATTAAAAAATGAATCAGTAGGTTATGTAGGTAGATTGTAGAGAGTTGATATGAGGACAGCTCTTTTACTGTGTCAACCTCGTTAAAAAATGAAACAAACCCATGAGGACGGTTATTTTCCTGTGTCAACCTCATTAAAAAATGAATCAGTAGGTTATGTAGGTAGATTGTAGAGAGTAGATTAATAGATTCCACGAGGATGGTTATTCTCCTATGTCAACCTCGTTAAAAAATGAAATAGATACCAAGAGGAAAGTTCATTTTACTCTGTCAACCTCATTAAAAAATGAATCGGTGGGTAACGAGGAGAGTTCCTTTTACTGTGTCAACCTCATTAAAAAATGAAACATGTCTATGAGGATAGTTCCTTTTAGTGTTTCAACCTCGTTAAAAAATGAAACAGGCCCTTTTGAGGAATGTTCCAGTTACCGTGTCAACCTCATTAAAAAATGAAATCTGTCCTTGATGAGCATAGTTATTTTCATGTGTCAAGATCATTAAAAAATGAAACAAATCCTCTCCTAGTCAAAGTTGATTCTTTCATCTGATCTCGTAAATGCTCCTCCATTCCATCTAGCTATTAGTAACTAGTAGTTTTCTTAGTTGAATGCAATGAAGCTTGGGGGGCATGTTCTCTAGCAAGTTATGCTTGGGGGGCATTCAAACTTATCTCGAGTATGATTTTTTCTTTGCTTCAAGCTTGTGTAAAAATGAAACAAACCATTCTCAAGCATGATTTTTCCTACGTTTCAAGCTTGTGTAAAAATGAAACCTATCTCAAGCAAAGTTTTCTACGTTTCAAGCTTGTGTAAAAATGAAACCTATCTCAAGAAAAGTTTTCGACGTTTCAAGCTTGTATTAAAATGAAACCTATCTCAAGCAAAGTTTTCTTTGTTTCAATCTTGTGTAAAAATAAAACCTATCTCGAGTCCATTTCGGTTATTATTTTCAAGACTCATTAAACTCATGAAAATCCCGAGAATATTTTGCTATCTTTCATTCTCGTAAAACACATGAAAATGCTGAGTTCTTTCCGTCTTTTCCTGCTCATAAATTAAATTGAAAGTCAGCCATATGAGTACATTTTTATCCCTTTTTTGAACTTGTTAAAACTTATGAAAAATTGAAAACAATGAGTACATTTTTATCCCTTTTTTGAACTAGTTAAAACTTACGAAAAAGCAAAAATGCTGAGTACACTTTTATCACTTTTTCAGGCTCTTGAAAATTATGAAAAAGAGAAATCTTGGAGTTCTCTTTTAAGCCCTTTTTAGACTCTCTAAACATTAAAATATTTCCGAGTACTTGACTATTAGAACTCGTTAAAGGAAATGAATAGTCAGCCCTTCAGTATAATTTTACCCCTTTTTCAGACTAAAATGGACTATTTACGAAAAAAGGTATACGTTTTCTAATCATGGTCAATAGAGTTCTCTATTGTATTATTTTATCCTTTCTCGGGCTTGAGAGACCAAATTTACGAAAAAGTACACCCACAGAGTTTCCTTAAGTTTTTCTTTTGACTCCCCAAAAATTGAAAAACATCGATTTTCTCCTATACCGGACTCATTAAAACTAAACAGTAAAGGACATATCGATTACAAACAGGAACAAGCCACTCCTTCTTAGGGTTCGATTTTATACTAAGTTGGACTCATCCGAAGGATGAGCTTATATAACAAGCAAATTTTATCCTCCTCAAGCTTGTCAAAAATAAAGAGATACTTGCCAGAAATGGTGGGGGAAAAAGAGAGAAAATGGATCCAGTTGTTAAAATTTGTTACCACTCTTGAACACGACACCTTTTGTCTTGTGTTGGGAAAATCCTTTTCCTATCAGTTAATCAAACCATATTGAAATTCTTCAACCATTTTCTGGGTATTAGCTTTAGTTCAATTGTTACCAAACCATATGCAGTGTAATTATGTGTTTAAGAGGATAGTTCAAATAAACCATTCATTGCAAACATTTGTCTCCATTCGCATTGACCATCCCTGAGTTAGTCCTTGCAAAATATTTCTACAAAACTTGATCTAATGGTTTCATTTCATGGGCTTTCCTACGATGGGTCACTTTCTATCGACAATAGCTAATCATCTAGGAAGTTTATTTAGAATCCTATCAGTACCTTGGAATCTGCATGCCCTAATGGCAGGTTTCTCGCCTTCGACGATAGATTGCATCATTGACCTTCGATCGAATGATTTCGTGAAGTGTTCTACTTCAAATCATCTATTCACACTTCATGGATTGTACTGAGTGCTTTGAAATCCATTTTCATTATTGGTGGTTTCTCTCACACTTGTTAACAATTCACATCATTGACTGGTAATCAAGTGGTTTCTACCATGTTTGACTTCGACACAATCAATCGCATGGATAGAATCGTACTAGTTCGGGTAGTGGAAATCAAGACCCTAGATCTAGTTTCCACCATCTAGACTGCGAGGAGTTTTATTATTCATTATGCAGTAGACTATTCAAGACAGATGGCTGCGTCCATACTGTGTGTACTATTGATGTAATTTTAGAATCATTTCTATATCAGAACATTTTAGTTAGTTTTGATTTGAGTATGGGAATGCCTACCTCAGCAATGATATATATATGTGTGTGTGTGTGTGTGTTTGCATTGAATGTTTTTACAGTTCTCAACCGATGTGTCTATGAGCCGATCCTCGGAATGATAAAGCACTTCACTCTTTGAATTATCTAAGACTTCGCGCTTTAGGGGGCAATCTGTTACATTAAAATTTGTCACCATGACATTTAGCTGTTCATATGGGTCTATCAACACCTATATCATGCTCCCTTAGAAGTCAAAAACCCCAAATTTCCTAAACCAAGTCTTGGATTCGGAGAAAAGCTCATAAAAATCATGAAAACACTTGTACCGCACTTTTCCTTAGCCTAACCTGCGGCATCGGACCATTTTTCTCTAAAAAATACGGAGCTGACCGCAAGTTTTCTTCATTAAATGTGTGGACCCTTATGAAAGGTAAATTGAAGGTGAAAGTAAATTCTAGAAGCCTAGTTGGTCAAATATTCTCCCAGTTGGAAGCTTCTAGAAGGTGTTATCCAGTTGAAGCCTTACTCCCTCCATTCATGAACATTCATTCCTTCATAAAAGGTGCCTATTCCTTGGTCTTTTGAACTTAATCCCTTGATAAGAGGACTCTATCCCTTCCATTTTGGAGCTGTAAGCACTTTCCTTCTCCTATAAATTGAAGCTTTGGTTCAGTCTCAAGGGTACTTACTTAGACTGAAGATTGGAGATTGAGACACTAAGTACTTGCTTTGTACTTGGTAGATGCTGATATATGTAAAGCTTCTCTATACATTTTGTATACACTTAGTAATTGCTTTGTACTTGGTAGCTATGATAGAGAAGGGAATTGCTGAAGAAACATACTTTTTTTTTCTAGCTGTTATCCATGCGAGAGCGATTACACACTCGTATTTAGGCTAGTTCATAGAGTGGAAGGGCTTGTCAGACGAAAGGAAAACGCTTGTTCCAGACCCTGGAAGGACCTGTACAAAATCAAGGTGAACGTGGTTGTAAGACTCCTTTTATTTAAAGATAATATAATTGAATCCTGTTTTCTCAATAAATTGTTTATGTATTTACTTGAATGACTTATTTCTTAAATTCCTTGATCATTAAGATAGATTTGTGATTTTTGAATTATTATATGTTGTAGGTGCTTTTGATTCTCTTCCATGTTTTTGATTTCAGGTCTTAAGAGGTGACTTATTTGGAGCAACGGGAAGGAAGAATACAACTAGCATTGGATCAAAAGTAGGTCCTTTCTTCATCATAGAAAATTCTAAATCATATATAATATAGAGAAAGTAGTTTACATTTTGCCTATTTGTTTCTAGCTATCCTTGTGATACTAGGGATATTTTTCTTGTTCGAAAGAATGAATTATCCGCCTAACAGATACTTGCGTGCAACCCAAGGTTGGAGACCCTTTACTGTGAGTAAAAGAGGGACCATGTTCTATTGGAAACCTGCAAGAGATAGTGAAATAGAATAAATAAAATGTTTCAATGAGGAGGGAATGTCCCATGCTCGTGATGATTTGGCTAGTTAAAGTCCTATCTAGCAGATAAATATTCTATCTGTGTCACTTATATGGTAGTGATCTACTGATTCTGTTGATGACGATGATTGCTGACGCCCTTAGGGGCATTTTTTCTTTGAAAATAAGTTGAATGTAGTTCCCATATGCATAATCTTAGTATGGCATTTTTTTAGAATAAATGCTCATTGTATGCATGGGTGTATGGCGGGACCTTCCCGTGTAAGCATTGTTGAAATGGATGCTTATAATGGCACGGGTCTTCGACGAATTTTAAAAAATTTCAATGGTTGTGGAGTACAATATCATCTTGACATGAAAGCTTGTGTTGTAGTTGAATTTTAGGAGGATCGATGAAATCTATGGACAATGATGATTCCCATAGTGCCATGCAAGGATGCCCTTATTGAGGTGGGGAGCCATCCGAGGTACTGCTTATTTGGAAAATGGTTTTTGAAGTCGACAAGAAGGAAGCCTCAACCATTCGAGGGACACTGATGCCAGGGACTAGGGTATCAGATGTGATATATTAACCTAGGCATGATGGCGAGAACTGGTTGAACATTGATGATGGGAGTTCAATGGCCTAAGGTCAGAGCGAGAAAAAATCAGTTTAGCGGCAGTCATAACAATTTTTGATGAGGAAATCCCTAGCGTCATGAAGACATCCAGGGTGGGTATATGTTGGTTATGAATGTTGTGGTGGATTTGCATGAAATATGTGAAGCTTCGACCAAGGGTGATTAGGGACTATTTCCATGGGGGAAAAAAGTGGGTGGATGGGTAGGGGATGTTCTCCTAAAAAAATCTTTTTACGCTTACCAAAAGAATAAAAAATGGGTTTGGTTTGTACAAACACAGAGATGGGTGCCCCAAAAACATGAAAATGATTGCTCACTAATGATGTGAGGAAGGTGTTTTTGTTGAGGGAGGGAGCCCATTGGTTAGTCTCGGTGCGAGTGTGATGAAGAAGATGAAAAATATCACAAATGGGATATGTTGATGGAGGGATGGTAGACCAAATGCGAGATGCGGTGGTGCGTGTTCGATCTTCTTGCGGAAATGGTAGTTTGGGAAAGGGATTTTATCTTGATATGGTAAAAATTGACTTGATGGATGGTGGTTGAATGATCATGAAGTGATTCTCAGACTGCGGTGAGATGACCATGACATCATATTGGTTTTTTTATGCATGGTCTACTTGAGTGAGGAACGCCATGGAGGTGGAGGCTCTATCGACTGATGAGTGTGTTTATCATGTTCAAGGTGGGGATTTAGATGAATTATTATTGGATGGATCTAATGTTATTAGGCTTTGTAATTGTTTGATAAGATTTATTACTTGGATTATATATTTGGTGTTAACCTGCGTGCAAGATATTCTGCATAATTGACCTAAATCTGTCGGTAAGGGATTCCTGGTTGGGGCTTCTATTGTTAAGGTCTATTCATGGATATTTTGTATCTTAGGGCACCCACATCATTTAAACCTCTCTCAGGGTGTCGAAAATTGGTTCCAGCATCCCCCCATATTTCTTCGGGTGAGACTTTGACTTGCGCAAATACTCTACCTTGTATACTTTTCCATTTATGGTAACAGAGGCAGAATTTGACCAGGTCATGGGGACTTCGCCAAATGCATGGAACATCGGGCTTGGCTCCACCCAACCCATTATGTCGTATCAACATGCATGGTAACTCCCCAAGTCTCCTAGGCACTACTTCTACCTAGGTGATCTTGGGCCAAAGACCCGGTCAAACCGTCTGTAGTATCGACACACATGGTAACTCCCTGAGTCTCCTGGGTATTGATTAATGTTGCCTAAGTGACCTGGGGCAAAAGACCCGATCAAACTGTCTGCAGTATTCAACGTACCTGGAAACTCCCTGAGTGGAAAGTTTGACAACTCAATAGAGTTAGGCAACTAGGTTCCCATATCCCTGGTTGGTATATGGTTGCTGGGGGGGAGGTCTTCCATTAATGTTTCTAGCTGCATACTGGGTCCCCTGTTCGGGAGGATATGGACCTCCTTGTTGATGATGGTACGACTGTGCCCTATTGGTCATGTTATACAGAGGTGCATGATGAATCTGATGATAGCATGGTTGTGGTATGTTATGGTTAGGATCATGTGCATAACCAAGGTACGAGACACCACTGTCTAGGTGATTTTGGGTTAGTGACCCTATCAATCCCGTCCGAGGTTCATGAGCCCGGAAATTCACAGAAGTTTGTAGACATGGCATTAGGCATGATGATAGATGTGTCCTAACTGGTGTATATCAGCCTCTAGTTGTTGGGATTTTATAACAAGTATCCTCTAAAGCAGGTCCTAGGTCACAATAATGTTCGACGAACACCATAGGTGGAAAGTCATTACATGGTTTCCAGAGTCTTCTGCTTGCTTCCCTTCGAACATTGGAATGTCGGAAGAGAGCTTTGTGGGCATGGGGGGCCAAGTAGGATTGTGTGCAATGGGGTCATTTGTTAACTTTGATATATCGGGTAAGTTTAAAGATACTAAGAAAGGTAACTGAGTGTTGAGTGCCATTGTAGACAGTGAAAACACAGGGTTCTGGTTGTGTATGGGGTTTATCTGTGTTGTACCTAGCTGTGTGTTTTGTTGGCTCCCTGAATGGGTAGCACTCCTCTTCCCTCTAGGGGTTGTGGGAGGAGTGGTGTCTGGTGACCCTAAGGGGGTTTCCACCAGTGTGGCATTGGGTGACCCTTGGGGTTTCCCAACTAAAGATGCCCCGATAAAGGATGGATCGATAAGGGTGGTTGTGTTCCATCTTTGACGCCTGAATGGTGAAAGACCTAGAACTCCTCCCTCTAATGGGGGGAGGTCCAAAAAGTGTCTAGATCGATGAGGTCCCGTTGGGTTTGCTATGGTGTCGAATAGGTTTTATTTTGGAAATATTTTTTCAGTTTATGAGAGGAGAGAGATTATATATCCAAGAAAAAAAGTGATCGCATACATAAAACAAAGCAAAAATAAAAGGTTAATTTCCCTTTAGATTAATCCTATGTGATCACTTAATCAAAAAAATGGTTTTTGTTGTTTTTGTGTGATAATCAAAAATTCATAGAAGACCTAATCATCCTCACACTCTCAATTGTAACTGGGGTCAACATCTTCAAAAAAATATCGAGCTTTCCAATAGCCGAAGAATCGACCAAGGTAATGAAAAGAGGATCTAGTGTTGCCTGCACCATCACCTATGGGGAAGGATGCCCTAGATTTGGCCACTAAGTATCATCGTCCCATGTGAGCATTTGAGTCTTGAGCTTCTTAGTATTCAACTACCATTACCGAGCACTAGATGGGTCAGGTAAACTGAAATAGTACCGCACGCACTGCGCCTAATCTTAACGCCCTCTGAATCGGGTCTCTGTGGCACTCAGGAATTTTTTTTGGTTGGAAAATAGACTGGTTTAAAGCTCCCTAAAAATTCAACTTCCATGTTTCAATAATGTTAACTGAGCATGGCGGCTTATTAGATTCCTACCCCCAATGGTCCTAACCTGAACTATTAATTATCTTGTGGCCCCTGTGGGGAGATTTAATGAGTTCAATTAATTGTTAGTTTTAAGGTGGCTTAATTTTCTTATGGTGTGGCGATGCGTGTGAGAAAGTGTACAATAACAATGTTTATAGGATGCAGGTATGCGATGATCATTTAAACTCCTTCCTAATTAAACTATGTTTTGATTGTTCCTTTCAAAAATAAAATGATGTGCAGATAATGGGCCGCTTATAGTCTTGCCTATTTAGACTAAATGTTGGACTAAAGGGATATCTAAAAATATCAAAAGAGAGCGTTCATATGCATGCCCAGGGTCACCAAGAGGTGAAAGTGTAGCAGAGATTAATTTCCTTCTTCTCAAATAATTTGATCCTAGTCCTGGTTCCTAATGCAAAATTTAAACTAAAATTAAAGCAACAACTTGGGAAAAACAAATGGAAACCAACTAAGCATGCATGGATATGGGCCACTTAGTCCTTGCTAATTACCTACATGTTTGGTTTCTGTTATCACTAAATATGATAATTCATATAGCATGGGTGGATTTTAACCACTTACTTGCCTCATAATTAAAATATGTGAATTTGTGACAATAAACTAAAAATTAGATCTATGCAAATAGCTAAACTAAAATGTAGCTAAAAACATGTCCTAATAGTCAAGGGACACAAAAACACTATGCTGGCAGATTTATTCTAGGCTGCAAGTCAATTTACACTAGCAAAAATTGAAGAAAACTAGTGAAAATATGGTCCACTGGTTTTCAGGCATAATTTTTCTACACAAGCACGCGACTCTATGCTTCTGTCTGAGCTGAATGCCTACGCGTCTATTTGTGCTCAACATGAATGGTTTTCTTACACAAGAAAATTTTGAATCTCCTGAACTAAATCTCTTCACAGAGGGTGAATGAGAGAAGATGAGGAGGAGGAGAGCTGGTCCCACAGCAATCCTAGCAAAAAATAGGTTCTGTAAAAACACAACCACTTATGTTAAGAGGAAATAAAAGTGGAGTCACTAATCCTATGTTGGTGTGTTTAGTACACAAATGTATGAAAAACACCGGTTCTTGATAGGAGTGATTGCTAACCTACAAGAAATGGTCATAGGGAAAAAAGAGTTGTTAGATGGTTAGTGGAAACATCATACTATGTAGAAAAGACTAGATTATGGGGCATATTATGCTACAAACAAGAAGAGGAAACAAAAAAAAAATTACACATAAACACAAGATCAATCAAGTAAATGAGATAATAATCCTAATGGAGAATGAATCCCCTTTTATTAGCTGCGGGTGGTAAAGAAGAGGTAGAACGTTACACACTTGCAGTGAGTCCTTAGAGCTATGGATCTCTAATACCCAAAGCAAGGAGGCATTTCTGCTTGATCTGGTCTACATGCCTCTCTCTTCTCCCCAAATGTGTGATTGTATGTTAGACACTTGGTGCACTTCTCCTTTGGGATTGAGATGTTGGATGGCCAACAACTAAATCTCTTTGCTATATTGCTTCTTGGACAACACACTGATGGTTTTTTCATGGGAAATTTGGCCAACATAACAATGTGTTATGAATTTTTCTTGTCATGGTGGCATTTTATAGGAAAAATTCAAATCTTCTTCCCTCTCTTGGTACAATTGTGGATAGTGACCCGAGAGTGGTGGTTGATTCCATTATGTGCTCGCTTGAGGTCTCAAGGTGGCTCTAGGAGGTTGTTTTTGGGCAGCCTCAAGTGAAGAATCTTTTCTTGAATTGTGCCAAGTGGTCCCGAATGGTGAACTTCCGTCATACTCATGACCGCACTGCTTATTGAGGGAAATCCGTGTAGATCAACGCTACTATTGAAGAAAAATGCATGCAGAGTGCAATTTGATTGTGTCTTATGTGAAAAATTTAATTATTTTCCTCTTGACCTTAGAGAAATTTAAATTTTATAGATTTTCTAATGTTTGTCAGCCCTGTAAATCCTTCTGCTTGACATTTCATGATGTCTTTTGCTTGTCATATTTTCTAGTGATAACAGATGGGACCATAGATAAATATAAATCTAGATTGGCTGCAAAGGGGTATTCACAGAAGGAAGGTATAGATTATGAGGAAACCTTCGCCCCCATAGCTAAACTTAATACAATCAGAATGTTAATTTCCTTAACTACCAAACATCACTGCATGATGCACCAGCTAGATGTTAGATCTTCTTTCTTAAATGGGGAGTTGAAAGAGGAAGTTTATTTAGAGAAAATTGAGGGATTTTTTAAAAAAGGAAAATAACATTTAGTCTATATACTAAAGAAATATTTATATCGACTAAAACAGGCTCCCAGATCATGGTACGGTAAAATTGGTTCATTTTTCTTGTAGCATAGCTATACTAGAAGAAAAAATGACCACAATCTCTATACTGTGTTTGATGAAAAGGGGTATATTATTTTGATTTATTTATATGTAGATGATATCATCATTATAGGAAATTTAGATAAACTCATCGAAGAAATCAAAGAGAAGATATCACAAATGTTTGAGATGAAAGACTTCAGTAAGCTTCACTACTGTTTGGGTCTAGAGATATGGAGAGATTCAGGACAGACTTTTCTAGAACCAAGTAAGTATGTCAGGTTTCTGTTGAATTTTTTTAAAGATGGATCAGTGTAAGGCTGCAACAGTGCCACTACATAAAAATACCAAACTTCAGAGTGATGAAGGTTCAAAGTAGGCAAATGCAACATTATACAGGCAGTTGGTCGGGAGTTTAATCTACTTAACCACTACTAGACCATATTTGGCTTATGTAGTGAGTGCATTGAGCCAATTTATGTCCAAGGCACTTGAGAGCCATTGGATTGCAGCTAAAGGAATCTTAAGGTATCTCCAAGTAACCTTGCACTATGGAATTTTTTATACTGATTCTTGGGATGTTAAATTGATAGGTTTTTCAGACACCGACTGGGCTGGAAACGTAGATAATAATGGAGGAACTTGATTAGAGAGAGTCGGTTCACTAGAACCTTAGATTACGAGTTTGTTCCTATTTGTTAGGTATTGGTTCTAACTTTACTATTTGAATGTAAGCTATATATTGTTTGATCTGTAATGAGAATGCAGAGCGACTTGCGAACGTAATCACTCCTCTTGTAGTCTCTCGGAGTAGAGCTAACCAGTACAACTTTCATTAATTTAATCTGCCCATTTTTATCATGGTGTTAGAGTTCTAGGGGCGAATCAAATCTATGGAACTTTTGATCCCTGTGCGTATCCAAGCAGTAGAAGAGAAGCCCTTAATTATTAGAGGGTGGCTTGAGTGAGGCTACGGTAAGGCTGTTTTTTTTCTTAGAAGAAAGATCGATTAGTGCATCCGTCTGAAGCAAAGATGCACCGATTAGCATGGACCCATGCTAGAGAATAGAACTGATCTCTAAAATAATTGTGGACAAGCTTGGAGAAACAATGGTGATTTGTGCTTTCCTTACAGGGATTATTCCCAATGCGACTAACGTGGAATATGGATGTTTTTGGGGCATTGATTGTGCCAGGGTGCTCATGAAAAAAGAGCCAGTGTGCTCATGTTGAAGGAGCCATAGTGCTCATGTTGGATGGACTATAGCGATCATGCTAAGGAACGTTGTTGGGATTAGTGGCTTAGGAGCATTTTTGAGCCAAAGAGATCGTTTTGGAAGAGCTTGAAGAACTTGGGCTATGGAGTGCCGTGGAGCTAGAGAGCTTGTGATGTGGATCGTTGATTGAAGCCAAAGAGCTTCTACCTGTTGAGCCAGAGAGCTTGTGCCTGCAGATCATGTGTGATACGTGATAGAGGAACCTGTGAGCTCGCAACATAATATGCCATTGCAGAGGAGCTTGTGATCCCATGGTGCAGTGCGCAGAGGAGCCTACCAGAGTGGCCAAATACAAGGTAGATCTGTTTCTTGACATTGTTGTTTTTTGTGGATCTAGGGTAGATCTATTTGTAGATCCTATTTTCTGTCAATTTCTAGAAGTCATTTTTTTTTTAAGTGTCAAGATGAATAATCTGATGGAAGTATACGTGAACAATAGAAATACTCTCGATGGTTCCAATTATTCTAATTGGATATTCAAGTTACAGACTATGCTAAAAGGGCATAGTGCATGGGGGATCATGAATGGAGAACTATAAGGAAAAGACCCTCTAGCAGATGTTTTTGAGGAACCCCTTATAAAAATAGCCAGAATATCTATTTGTAGTGGAGGTTTCTAGAGGAGGTTGGCGAGTGGATATTTTTGCGGATGTTTTTTGTTCGATGCGTCTCTCATCCTACATTGCACCGGTGTGTTCCACTAGAAAAGCACTAGTAGGTACTACAAATTGGTACACCGAGACACCGTACTCTCCTTATAAACCTGCCCAGTGCATCTAATTGTTGTAGTGCACTGATGCTCTACATAGATTTAGCCCTGGTGCATCCTAAGAACCCACGCCAAAACTGAAACAGCCTGGTGCGGTTGGAAGAAACTGCCTAGTGCACCTCAAAAACTTGCACACCGGAACAGGGTTAAATAATAAAAAAATTACGGCCAAAAAGTCACATTTTTTACTTCTTCAGTGCTCTAGAGTTGTCAAGCGCCGGTGTGAATTTCGCTTGTGTGAGGTGCCCTGCCATCGATGCTCCCATTGCACGCACTGCTATCATCCATTGTCCACCATCTCGAATTCAAATTTTTCAAAATGATGGAAAAATTTAGTTTTCAAAATTCTACAACAAATATGCCTCCTTGATGCCCAAATGTATAGGTATTTTACTTGTTTCTCCATAATTAAACATTTTAGCAGATTAGTTTTGTAAAAAAACTTAAAATTCACCATTAAAAAAAGAAAAATTCTGATGCAGTGCGCTTGAGCCATTCGGTTCGCACCAGTTCACGGTGCTGCCTATAAATTTATAGGCCGCACCATGACCAGCGCTAATGATAACTATCTGGTTCTAGTGCGATATCGAAATGGCGCACTGTGTTTTTTAAGAATACATAAATGGCGATGCGGTCGATTACCCGACTGCATTGTTGACTATGTTCAAGTTTGTGAGGGCGGTGAATTGACCAAAATATGCGCCCCATTGCAGATATTTTGGTTAGCGCACTGCCCTCCCAAACTTGGACATAGTGAACGATGCAGCCATGTAAACGACCACACCAATGACTATGTAGAGCATGCCCTAAGCACATAGGTTTTGGCTGCAGACTACCTCCCAATACCAGTGCGTCAGTTATACCATCGCATCATTAACCATGTAATGATTTCAAGAGGGCGGCGTGCTAATGAAACTATCTGCTGCGGGGCGAGTAGTTTGGTCAGCACACCGCCCTCTCAAATTTGTACATAGTGAACGATGCGATCGGTTAAACGACCACACCATTGAAAATTAACCAATATTTGGTGATGCATTCATGGAATTATCTGCCTCGGAATGCATAGTTTCATCAATGCACCACATGAGAAAGTAGAGTTCATGATGTGCAGTGTGCTGAAAATTTCTAGGTGCACCACGACCGCCGCACGATAAAAACATACGCATGGGTACTGGTGCATGATTGTGTTTTTTGGCACACCGACTATTTTTTTTCAAAATTATATATATATATATATATATATATATATATATATATATATATATATATATATATTTGTATATACATGTCTCATTTAATAAAAAAATTGTATTTAATAGTGAATCATTTAGCGATGTCAAAGGGGAGAAGAGAGAGAACAAAAGGAACATATGGTGGACCAGTATAATGTGCTTCGCTTATGGGAGGCATGAGAGAGAGAGAGAGATATGTACCCTCAACCTATTATGGCAGCCACCCAGGCACTCCTAAGGGAGGTAGGGCTCCTCAATTTCTATGAGGAGGCTACATCCCCGAAGGGCTATGGTGGGTTATTGCGACAACTTATCTTCAGGTGCAATGCCCACCGACATGATTTTCAGGTTCGTCCTAACTAGTGGTACACACCCACTAAGGAGGACATATATTTTATTACTGACCTCTATCGAGGAGAGGGCAGAATTTTCCCTCATTCCCAAAGGTCCCCGTCGGCTATGCAATAGGGAGTTAGTTGGTGCACTCCCAAAGATACATTAGCATTGATCTACTGTCTCCTGCAGATTTTCAGGTCTCCAGTGGTCAGTTACATATTGCTCCATTTGGTGGAGAAGAAGTGAGGTGCATCTCACTACTGATTTCGACCATTACACACCATACTAGTGACGTGAAACACATTAGTTGCCTGCTTTTATTTTATGTTTATTCTTTATTACAAGCACCATGACTTGTGAGGTGGTCTACGATTTTTTTACGACAGTTCTGTACAACTTTAGATAGATGTCACGCTCAGGCACAAGGTCGGGTGAACTTCCATTTTGCTTCAGAGCTATTTTGTGTATTTTTTGAGAGGTTTCCAGAGAGGAAGAACAATTTTTTTTGGAAGCCACGTAGGCTGATGCTGCATGTACAGATCGAGATGTGGGGATAGATGATGCCCAAGAGGGGTTAGTCATAATTTTCCGTGAGAATATCGCATGATACACTGGAGTTGCTATCCAGTGTTGATGATCATGCCTTCGTCTGATCCCCTATTCGTATGCTGGTTTGGACTGGCGAGGGTGTGCCAAAATCCTCTTCATATATGATGAACCGTCGGATGATAGATGTAATATTAGTGTTTTCTTTAAATTTTTCTAACATGTTCTTTAACTTGTTTTTATTAAATTGTTTAATGAAATTGTCTAATTATTGTTGTGTACTTATATATATTTTGTAGATATTGGGTCATTTGATGGAAATGAGATTCCACCACCACCAAATGATCCAGGTGTAGATCCTGATGATGATTAGGAGATGGTAGATGTGGAGGATCAGGCCAGTGCAGACAAACCTAGTCCTCATGATCATGCGCAGGTATCGACTGATGTGAGGCGTAGAACTGACACTAGATTTAGGATGGAGTTGGGCAGCCAACTCTATCGACTACGTGTGGAGGAGGGAGTTAAGCTAGCCACTATCAGAGAGATACAGACCGATGATAGGCTAACAGTGATGTGGAGAGGCATGCCACATGATATGTTGACCCTAATTCCGCATGTCGCAGGAGCTACCATCTCAGTGGCGTGGTTGAGGAGGGTCGTTCGACATAGGTGTGGTCATGTTGTATGTTGACAATAAAGAAATGACACATCATCTGATGATCAAGATCAGGGGAGTGATCATCGTTCACCTCACGTTGGATATGAGCAGTCTGCAGCATCGACCAACAGTCATGATCATGAGCAGGCTGGACCATCCACATCGAGTCATCATGAGTAGCCTACAACATCCAGTAGTCACTATCATGAACAAGCTAGACCATCCATGTCGAGTCATCATGAGTAGCTTGAAACATCCAGCAGTCATGATCATGAGTAGGTGGAAAATCCATGTTGAGCCATCATGAGAAGGAATTTTATCTGATCAACATGAGGCACTTCCGGATCAGCACGAGGCACCTTTAGATCAATAGGCACGTGATGATAAACATCTCTCTGAGCTTGTCGAGGCTAGACCATTGACTGAGCAGGTCTCGATTTGTACTACTATTTATGTACCACCAGTTAATATTTGACATTTATATTTTTGACAATATATATATATATATATATATATATATATATATATATATATATATATATATATATAGTCCATGTATTTTATGTTCATGTTGTAGTTGTACTTAATTTACATGTTGGTGATCATCATGATGTGTATATTGTTAGGTCATGTTACATATGTTCATTTAATGTGCAGTTTGCAGATAGATGTGTATGTGATAGCAATTATTTGACATGAGATGTATATTTGATGTTTGTGTTGTGAAGATGTTATACAATGCTTGTGTTTTGTTAGATGATCATGATCACGATGATTATATGATGTTAGCAAATTTGAATGTGTTTTTTAGTCGAATATGATGTTTGTATGATGGTTATCATGATCGTAATGTTTATTTTAAATATTAAATCATGATACTTATTAAATATTATGTCATGATTGTAATTGAAATTTTAATTTTAATTGTATGTAAAATTGTAAATTGTAATTGTATTTGTAATTTTAGTTTTAATTGTAATTGTATGTAAATATTTGTAAATTTTAATTTTAATTGTAATTATATATATGTAAAATTATAAAATTGTAATTGTAATTGTAATTGTATATAAAATTCTAAAATTGTAATTGTATGTAAAATTCTAAAATTGTAATTGTAAATATTGTAATTGTAATTTTAATTGTAATTGTATGTAAAATATTTGTAAAATTTTAATTGTATTAATGTGAAATGATTTTATTAAAAATATTAAATTTTCAAATTTGTAAATAATTGTAAAATAATCAATCTATAATAATATGAATTTTTGTAACATAATAAAGTTTAGAAAATAATGCAAATAAATTCATGCACTTTAGAATTATCATTATTTTTTTATGATCTTACATACCGAAAAAAAAGAACTTTATACAGTACGCCATTGTTTTCGAGATCAACATAATTGAAAATTATTAAGTGAAATGATTTTAACATTAAAATAATGCAAATTACTGATTAATTCAAAATACATATTATAATGTTTCGAGAAAAAGAGTCTTAGTTATAAGGTAATTAAGTCCTCTTATTTATAAAAACCTATATTAAAAAGTATAAATGATGAAATAACACATGTACCATATCACTCTTGGTTCTCATGATCACCCTCATTACCTTCCAGCTTGCTTGAAATGATAACACTATTGTTCTCAAAAATATGTTTTGATCTAAGATCATGTCTCAGTACGAACCATCAATCCCTATCTAACACATCTGGGTAAAAAAACACATGGTTGCAGTGTTTGGGGAGAACATAGGGCTCCTTAGCTTCATCCCACATATATCTAGAGTTGATACATATCAGCCTACTATCGCGATATTCCTTTACATTATTCTTATCGAAGGTGTCCCACCACTTGCACTTAAAAATAACACATTATAAAGAAGATAAATCCACTTCAATGATCTCTTGTATCTTTCTGACGTAACCTAACGTCCATCGTACTAGGTTTTGATCACGATGGCTAGATCGACTAGATTTATCGAATTCGACTTCAACTCCATAGTCTTGTGTCATGTTTCCATCATCGAAATTTTATATACGAAAATGGTGCCCATATGCCCACATCGATGGGAAAAAATGCACCTATAAAAAAGTTAAAAAATCATAGTGTCATATGTCTTAAAATAACCCAACAGATAAAATATGAAATATATGTAATTACATTTCAAAGGTGCATTATTAAGTTTAAAATGTACATAAATATATTATTACTGAGTGGGTGCACCCAATCCCTACATTTAGCCCATCCTCTTCAGCACGCGGGTAACGACTGGTTGCACCATATTTCTCACTGACTTGGTCAGAAATCCAACTGTTGGGGCATATTTTTGGCATATTTTCTTTTAAATGATCGGGATAAGGCACACTTCTACCATTCAACCGTTTGAATTATTTCTTACCACTATCCCATTTCATCCTTTTTTGTTTGTATAATGCGACCCATGGTTGTGTCGCTTTGGAATTGTAAAGAACGAATTTATTGATTGTTTCAATTTCTACATTCGTTGATGAAATCAAACTGACATATAATACATATGAGATCAAAATATAAATTATATTGAAGTTTAACATGAATATTTAATTTGTATAAATCTGAAAAACTATAAGTCGTTTACTCTTTATCAAGCGCCTTTTTCCATTCGTTTTGAGAAAATACCCTTCTCTTTTGTATTCATCCCTTTCATCGTCCCAAATCACTGCACCTGGTCTGTTTTCGATTTTTTTTATGTACTCACTGGCATAATATAAAGACACATATGAAATGTACCCCTCTACCATAGACCCCTAGGGTTTTTTCCTTTTTCGAACAAAACCTTTCAATTTGTTCATGTACCTCTCTAAGAAGAACATCCAACGACAATAAACCACCCCAACTAATTCAACCTCATCTACTAGGTGGAATAGAAGATGAACCTGCAAGTCCATGGAACTTGTCAGCAATTCCTTCTAAAAAATAAAAACAATCTCAACTATCTCTTGACACCATCGTGGAATTCTACACACATGAAGCTCCTTTGACGTGAAACAACGTACAAATGTAGATAATTTAGATATGGCACATTCTAGGTGTTGGGGGAATTCATGTTTCACACACCCACGCACGAACAAAGGATAACGACACTGCAAAGTTATAAACACGTGCAATAATATACAAAATTAATTATGTTTTATGATCCCTTCATGGGATAAATTTTATTAATATAACAAATAATAAAATCATGATTTTGACATTATACGTACTCTTAGAAGATTCAAATGGTAATGTGATTTCAACCTCAAAAAACGGCCATCCACGGTGAAGCAACACCGGAGCGGAGACCCGTATGAAGATGACACCCTCACACCCATTATAACTTCCTTTGGAAAAGAAAGATAATATTTTTAAAAAATCCATGGGACGTCACCTTCTTTGAGATACCATGAATTAGAGGGGCCAACGCCTACCTATGATCCTGTACTTTCTAATTGTCTTGGCCAATGTGTCTTTTTAGTTTTTGAAGTAATAAGATCTTTCTGAAAAACCAATGTGTCACTTTGTTTCGATGATATGTGCCTTCGTAAAGAAGATGAAACATTTTAAAATATATGCATGGGATCTAATAAGTGGGTAATCTTAAGATGCTCCCAATATGGGAGGTTATAAAAGATAGATTTACTTTTCATCCCAATGGGATATTTCTCAACATAGGTGTCGAAGAATTCTGGATCATCGAAAATAGGCTCCCCATTTGAATAAAATATTTCTATGAATTCCTTCTCCTTCTCTCTCTCACATGCTCTAATCCATTCAGTTGGTGTTGTTATTGGAGGCCTTTGGGTTCTCTCTTGTTTACCATTGAAAGCAGATGCTGCTCTTCTGTAAGGGTGTTCTTCTCAGAGGAATACCCTGGAGCAATCATACAATGGCTTTCGTAGGTCGTTGGACCATCTAGCATTCAAAAAAGGTCCATAACATTTACATCCAAAATACCCTTTTGTTACAAGACCCACGAGATTATTGTATACAATTTATATGCATGGCATGTTAAATAATATCATGAATATCAGAACAATTACAATCAATTAAATAACTAATATGTGAAGGAATATTGTTATGTATATAAACAAATAAATAAATATGTAAGTTACCAGAGAAAACTCCTAAGCTTGGATAATCATGTGTTATGTAAGCACATATGCCATACACTGTAAAACTCCTCTATGCTGCGATGGGTCTTGATACATAGTATAAATTTATCCCATCCCATAATTCCTTCAATTCATCTCCTAGTGGTTGTAAGTAGACATCCATATTTTGCACTTGTCTTCTACCAGGGACTATGAGAGCCAACATAAGATGCTTATTCTTCATAGAAAACCATGGGGGGATATTTTTATTAATCACTACTACATACCAAATAGAATAGTTGGTGTTATGGAGGGAATATGGGTTGATGCCATCCATGGCTATGCTCAGTCGTAGACTTCATAATTCATCCTTGAATTTTTCAGGAAATGTATCCTCTATATTATTCATGGCTATTGACTCTGTTGGGATTCGCATAACTCCCAACTCACTTCTGTGTGAGGCATGCCATCCCTACAACATAGATAATTATTTGCAATGAAAGAGCCTTTGAATCCTTGGGATTACATGCATGTGCCTCAATATCTTAAAAGGAGGACCATGTGATTTACCCTTATTTTTTTATTTATCATACTTGTCATGCCCACATTTCGGACATATCTTTTTGTCTGCATATTATCCTCTATATATAATACAATCATTTGGACATGCATGATATGATATGTACTCAACACCCAACATTTTCAACAATATCTTTGCCTCTTGGCAGCTACCAGGAAAGACATTATCAATCGGAAGAACCTTATCTTTGAATAACCTGTATTTGGTGATCATGGAAAATATTAAATGTACATTAATGCTGATATAATTATTAGCGTTCATAAAATTGACCATTCGTAATGTTCAATGTGATTATATTTCTCAAAATATAAGGGAGGACTTTATGGTAACTTACCTGAAATTTTTTGAGAAACATGCATTCAACAAACCAAAATTTTCTTTCAATTTGTACAGTAACATAGTTGTCCCCAATTGGGTAGATTTTGACTAATCGCTAGGTCTAAAGAGAGGGGTGGTGGAAGAAAATTTAAGGCTTTCAAGAAAGGTGTCAGTGTTATGAACATCATCCTCTAGTTGATCATCATTCTAGAATGCATCTAACAACATTGTCTCCATGGCACTCGTATCCCTTAAGTAATCATCCATACCAAACTTTATTTGATTGCCTCCATTGCCAGCTTGTGAAGAAATACTATTGTTGTAGTCTTTCCTAATTGGTGAATCTGGATGTAGTGGGAATTGAACAGGTGGTTTACTCAACCATTTTTGGTATCGTTCCTCTTCTATTTTTCTCTTAATTCAACCTTCTCTCGATCCGAAATTGTCGTGGGGTGCAATGAAATATGGTAGGTAGGTCTCTCATCATCACTAGAATCCTAATAATTTCAAAAAATATATTTGAATAGGATTAGTACAAAATCTATGATATCAATTAGTAAGCACATTGATAATACATAATTAATTGGTTTGACGTTGAAATAACTACATTAATATACCAAACAATTATTATTATCATCATTTTCCCAGGGTTGTGGATAGAAGATGCAATATTATTACAATTGGGAGGGTGAAGAGGCTCTCCATTTTCATCTATAAAATGCGCCTTGCGGTATGCTACTCCTGGTAAGAGCTTCTAACATTTTGGAGTTGTTTGAATATTTTGTGCATATGAACTCGATTTTGAATCTGCATAAACCTGCGAATTTATATACATTGTAAATTTTATTAAGCTTATTGACATGGATAAAAAACATAAATTCAATTAGATAATGAAAATATAAATAAAATCTGAAGCAAATATTACGTCTCGAGATGGATAGGGAAAAATCTGTGATGGACTTTGAGAAATATTATGGAACGAGCTGGATTTTCAAGAATTGTCCATTCGATATAATTATGATATTTTATCCCTGCACTTGAGCAAAATCAACAATAAATTTTACTGTACACACCTAAAAGTAATTTCAGTGCCTTAAAAATGGACTTATTGTTATCGACGGTAATGTACAGATAACCACACCAGTGTGTTTTAGTTACTGCGCACTGGTGCGGTGTTATTAATTGACGCACTGGAGCCAAATAGGCACAATTAAAAAAAAACAACTATATTTTTTTAAGTGAAAAAAAGCAGGAAATTGAAAAACAGGTTGAAAAGTATTTTCGAAAATATAATTTCATAAAAAATTCTTTAAATAGTAAGCACTTTTCATTATTTCATTATTTTTGAAAAAAAAATAGGTAAATATTTTCACGAGAGAGCATGAGAGCACTGTGGAGCAACAAAATACTTTTGAATAGAACTATTCAGAGAATCATAATTCTAATCCTCTTGTGATTCAAACCATGTATCATAAAATTTCAAACCATCTAGTGATTAAATTTTACTATTTTTTTTACATTCTCTGCAGTATTTTTTACGCAGTAATTAAAATATTTAAATTTACTGTTCATTTTCAGAAAAAAAACAAAAGAAATCCATTTTATGCTAAACCCTTGATTCTTTTTGTTTCTTCCCTTACTTCTTCCTGTTTCTGTGATTTCAGAATTAGGGCTTTTCATTTTAGATTTATAGGGTTTGCATTGATATATATATAGGCCTATGACATCTAACCCACGTGACGACTTGCATAGCCGGGTCCCAATCCATGTCAGCCCCTGTGTGAATTAAAAAAAAATGAAATCGGTGCACCCTATGTAAACAAGCGCATTGGTGCGTTGTTTTTTCATAGGGCACCACACACATATTGTTTGATAAAAAAAAAACACCTTTTTTTTTAATATGTGCGCCATATGTAAAATAGGGTACCAGTGTGTTATTTCATTATAGTGCACCACGCATATAATATTTGACAAAATTTTTATTTTATTTTATGAATTTCTTAATCAGTGCACCGTTTAAAATATAATGCAGTGGGTCTTCTTGTTGACAGAAAACACCTTGCGGTGGTCCCTTGTTTGCACGGTGCATTTATAAGAATACGCCGCACTGCCCCCTCCACGATGTCATATGCTAGAAACACTAACACTAGAGGATTCTTATTAATTTTTGTGTGTTAATCGGCATGTTGATTAACATATAATGCACCGATGCTCCTTATTGACATAGAGCACCATACAGTGTTTCTACTATTTTGGTGATGCGTTTATAAGAACAGGCCACACTGACATCGGTGCGTACATCATTAAAGGCGCACCGATTTCTTGATTTTTTTTTACCTAAAAAGTTTATGATTTATTTATAAAATATATTAATCAGCCACAAAATGACATAGCTTGATAAGATTATTTATGATCTAGTACTAGAATAGCATAAAAGCTTAATGGAAAATTTGCAAAAGGATGAATCAGGTGAATGAAAAAATGCTATCGATCCAATATGAGTTTCTTTTTTTAATTTTCATTAATAATATACTTAAAAAATTTATATAACATGTTTCAAACAATCTATTATTTCACATATGTTTAATGTTCTACAGGGACCAACAACTTAGAAAAGGAATTTTTTTCTAAGAAAAGAAAAAAAAATAGAACATGCAAATGAAAATGAATTGCTCATTAACTCATCTAGAGTGGTGCTGGAGGTTAAAGAATGGGGGAAATTTGCTTACAAAACTTTGAGGGATCTAGTGGAACGAATGTATATACAGTCTTTCCACTTACAATACAAAAATCAATTCAATGATTCTAATAACCAAATTTTATTTAAACTACAGGAAGATTTTCTAGTGAATTGGTCAATGAGACATGTCAGAATTTTAATAGAGAAAACGAAAAACAACAGAAAAGAAGGAATGAAAAATTAATATTCCTTCAAATGTTTTTCTATATATATCTATCTGTGTCAGCCGTAATTTGGTTTTCCAAGCACATCGAATCTCTTTTCTATCCGGAAGAGTTATACTTGTATGTATTTGGGAATTTGGACTTTCTCATTTGGAAGTATTTTCAGCTGAGAATGTAATGGTGAATATGTACTATCATACATAAACTATTAATATATACAGTTTTTTAATACAAATATATATATATATATATATATATATATATATATATATATTACTAGAAAGAAATCATTTATATATATCACTTTTGTTATGTTTATTTTTCATATATCAATATAAAAATTGAATAGTTTATTGTCATGTTACATTTTTAGGAAGATTATGAAAATATCAAGGGATGAACGAGATGATATAAAAAATATGGCAGTAGGAATGTCCAAAAAGGTGTACAAGGAGATGGTCAAAGAAATGGACATAATTTCATGGCACGAGGATCCATCTCAACAACAAGGTGCTTCAAATGTAATATGTCATCATTGAATTTTTCTATTAGGTACAATAAATAAAAAATTTAGCATTAAATATTAATTTTCAAGTATTTTCTTGCAGAAAAGAAAAGAAAATGGAACCCATTCAACACATAAAATAGGACGATAAGGAATAAAAGGGTTGATATCTAAGTTTGTGAGTAATTGTTACTTCCTTATAACAACTTAACTAGATTTCATTTTTGTATATTTTAAGTTGTTTTACAACATTTATCATTGAATGTATTCAAACATGTGCTAACATACACAGAAGAATGATCAGACGAATTGATTGACATTGGGTTAAATATGGGTTGTCAGTATATGTTGGTATATCAGAAATTAATTGTGGAATTTGTAAGCATCTATCGATCTTTTTTTACTTAGCTCTGTCTATAATTAATAGAACAAAAAAATATTTTATATTAAATATACGATTTTTTATGGGGTATAAAACTTGCATGAAACAAAGTATGGAGTTGAGCCAAAAAATGAAATCTTGAAAGATGGCATGAAATTTGGTTTTGAAATAATGTGTATAGTTCATGAGTCAATTATTTCTATGGTATGTCATTTCTTTTCAATTTACATTGATGTATATTATTTAATATTGAAATTTTCACTATTCTCACTAATGTATATACACTCATTACAATTTATTTTTCTATTTGTAGATGGAAGGTGAAGAAGAAGAAAACAATCAACACTGTGAACAAAACATTCCTCAAAATAACCCAAGTCATGGAAGTAACTCGAGGAGTGACAACATTTCAAGAGAAGAATGATGATCATAATGTTTGGATATCAAAGCAAGGCCTTGTATTTTCTGAAATATTTGTTTGTGAAATCAGACATTCTGTTTAATGTAATGAACATAGTGTCCCAATTGAAAGACAAAGGGATACCAATAACTGTCCCATTTTGTATGAAAAAGAGTGTCTTATTCATATATATGTATATAAAATAAAATACTTTTTAATTTATTTTATTGCATTCTCCATTGTCAATGTGAAATGAAACACCACTCATTACATATATGGATAATTAAATATTATAATGAAGAGATGTGAAATCTGATGATATGATATAACAAATTAATCCAAACATCACATTCAAATGCACTAATAAAAATTTAATTTATATGAATATTGTTATAAGATATGTGTCATCTTTTGATGAATAATGAATTAAAAAAAACACAATAATTATGATATGATATAACAAATTAATCCAAACATCACATTCAAATGCACTAATAAAAATTCAATTGATATGAATATTGTTATAAAATATGTGTCGAATTTTGATGAATAATGAATTTTAAAAAATCACAATAATTACACTCTCATAGGTTGTTGTTTCTAAAAATAAAAAATGAACACCGGTGCGTGTTAGTTATTGTGCACCAGTGTGTTTCTATGACCTATGGGCACCACACAAATACTAATACCAATTATAAATCTTGGCGCATTTGTGCGATACTATGCACTAGTGTGTTTATGTGAGACTGCTCACCAGTGCATTTATATGACCTTTGGGCACTACAAAAATACCAATACCAATTATAATTATCGGCATGTTTGTGTGATACTGCTCATTGGTCCGTTTGTATAATACTCCGCACTAGCGCATTAATATGACCTATGGGCACCACACAAATCCCAATACCAATTAGAATTCTTGGTTCATTTGTGCGATACTGTGTGTCGGTGCATTTGTATTATACTACACATCGATGCATTAATTCGACCTATGGGCACCACACAAATCCAATACCAATTAGAATGACCCTGTGCGTTGTATCACCTAGAATGCGATCGGTGCAGTTTTAGACCTTAACGGCCCAGTGCATGCACCTTCGACCACCCTGGGGCTACTGTTTGGCTGACACACACAGGTACGATGCTAAACACCCCGAGGCATCCTATATTTGTTTTCTGTCCCAATGCTTGGTAGGTTTGCAGTACCGATGCGTTCACTCTAAAACGTACCACTGTGTTGACACCTATTTAGCACACCAATGAGAAAAACATTTGTAATAACCTATGACCACCCAATTTTTTTATTTATTTGTGTTGAAATTGCATTAGAAGATCCACCAAAACCTCAGTTACCGAAAAAAGATGTTGTAGAAAATGTTTTTTTGACAATTTTGGCCAATTTTATAAGACTAAAAACGTCCGTTATATACTCCGCTAGAAGGTATTTTCCTTGTAGTGGAGATGAGGTAAAACCCACAATTCCAGCAGATGCAACAACTGTGACAGTACAAGGGTGGGAGAAGAGGGAGAGCAAGGAGAAAATGATGTTGAAGATGACAGTCAAAGACTACATCATCACTCACATAAGAGATTGCAAGTCCACGAACAAGATCTGGACAACTCTCAGAGATTTGTAAGAAATAAGAAATACAAATCACCTACTATTTTTGAAAATAAATATTCTCTCCATTAAAATGGAGGAGAATGAGACAGTATCTCCATTCATCTCATGCATTAAGGACCTTAAATAAAAGCTTGGTGACATTGGAGAGGCTGTAAGTAATACTGATCTGGCAACAATTATGATGAATGGTATGACTAATGACTACTAGATTTTTATAATAGGCTTTAATTTCAGAGAGAAAGCCAAAAAATTCAAAGAACTGAAATTGATTTTCATGCAAGAGGAGGAAAGGTGGATGCCACTTAAACCCCAAAATTCAGATCTAGATTTAATGGCGAAAAATAAGCCCTTCAGTGGGAAGGTGAATGGAGGACATAGAGGTGACAGAACAACAAATAAAAGGTTGAATCCATCTCAAGGTATGTTACCAAATAGGAATGATCTACCATTAAAATGTTTCTATTGTGGAAAAATGGGCCATATGGCTAAGCACTGTTGAAAGAAGAAATTTGATGAAGGTCAACAGAGAGGTAAGAGACATGCATTAAAATTTGTATATGATGACCATAATGAGGACCTCAGACTACTTATGGCTTACTATGATGAGAAGGATGAAGCATATACGTGGTATGTGGATTCAGGACCATCCACCCACATGACAGGTAATAGACAATGGACTAAAGACTTCAAGGAAACTAACACTCAAGCAAAAATATACCTTGGAGACGATAGAGGGTACCCAATCAAAGGACATTGTAATGTTCCTATAATTATGCCTCATGGAAATATTAGGAACATTAAGAACATGATGTATGTACCCAGAATTAATAAGAATATGATTTTTGTTTCAATGATAACAGATCAGAAACATAAGGTAGAATTTTATAAATCATATTGTGTTGTTAAATTTTTGATGGATAGTATGAATACCATTGCAACAGGGATTCGTGCGGGAGGTATTTACAAGTTGAATGTGAGGAGTACACCACATCAAGTGTTGAAATCACTAGGTATGACAACAGAAGACTTATGGCATCAAATATTTTGCCATATTAATTTCAAAGATTTTCTATTACTTTAGAAAAGTGGTATTGTCACTAGAATTCTTGATTTAAAGCATATACATTTTGATTGTGAAGCATGTGCTCTTGGGAATATGCACATAGATGTGTTTCCTGTTAATGTAAATAAAAAATAGAGAGATGTACTAGAGTTAGTCCACACTAATTTATGTGCGCCAATGCAGTCAAGATTGTTGGGAGGTGCTTATTATTTCCTATTATTTGTTGATGACTGTACTAGATTTACGTGGGTATATTTTCTCTGAAAAAAGAGTCATACTTTTGAATATTTTAAGCAGTTCCAAAGCATGATTGAGAAGCAGACAAGTAAATTCATCAATATTATCTACTTGGATCAAGTGGGGGAGTACAGGAAGGTTGATTTCATCAAATATTGAAAATACCATGGAATACTACAACATTTTACATTACCCCACACTCCTCAACAGAACGGGGTTGCAGAGAGGAGAAACAAAACCCTTGTGTAGTGTGCTCGAAGGATGCTGAAATGTAAGAATCTCTCTAATGGATTTTGGGCTAAAGCGAGAAACACTGTAGGGTATTTGAAAAATAGGAGTCCTACAAAGAGTCTTGAATTTAAAAATACTTTTGAAGCTTTATTAGGATTTAAGCATGCAGTTAAGGATTTAAGAATTTTTGGATCCAAATCCTTTTCCCATGTACCAAAGGAATATAGAAATAAACTAGATTCAAAGGCCATCAAATGGACTTTTGTTGGGTACGGTATAAAATTTAATATTATAAACTGTTTGATCACTCTACTCATAAAGTTTTTTCGAGTAGAGTAGTGTTTCATGACCAGGTTCATGATGGAAATAATGTATACAAAAATGATGAATGGGACATTCCTTTATTAGTGGAAGAAGGGAATGGTGAAACAGGAGAAAGCCATGAGCAACATTAGTAGCAGCAACAACAGAAAAATGAAGAAGCAGAAAGTTCATATGCAGTCATCGAACAAAGTCCAACAAGACATAATCAGAACAAGTTTGATGCCACTCCATTACCTAGGAGATCAAGTAGGAAAACAAAACTGCTAGCCAGATATAGGGAGAATTTTTTTACAACTAGCATGTTAAATATTGTTGAACCCTCTAGTTATAAAGAAGCGAGTCAATAGAATGAATGGAGGGAAGCCATAGAAGAGGAACATGAGTCATATCTGAAAAAAAAAACTTTGGAGTTAGTTGAATTACTTGAGGAAAAACAAACTATAGGTTGTAAATGGCTATACAAGCCCAAATTAAAAGTAGATGGGAGAATAGATAAATATAAAGGTAGATTGGTTGCAAAGGGGTATTTACAGAAAGAAGGTATAGACTATGAGGAAACCTTCGCCCCCATAGCTAAACTTAATACAATAATAATGTTAATTTTCTTAGCTACCAAACATCACTAGATGATGCACCAACTAGATGTTAAATCTGCTTTCTTAAATGGGGAGTTGAAAGAGGAAGTTTATTTAGAGAAACCTAAGGGATTTGTTAAACAGGTAAAAGAACATTTAGTCTATAGATCAAAGAAAGATTTATATGGACTAAAACAGGATCCCAGATCATGGTACGATAAAATTGACTCAATTATCCTATAACATAGCTATAATAGAAGCAAAACTGACCCTAATCTCTATATTGTGTTCGACGAAAAGGGACAAATTGTTTTTATTTATTTATATGTATATGATATCATAATTACTGGAAATGCAAATAAAATAATTGAAGAAATCAAAGAGCATATGTTACAAATATTTGAGATGAAAGACTTCGGCAAGCTTCGCTACTATTTGGGCGTAGAGATATGGAGAGATTCAGGACAAAATTTTCTAGCACAAATTAAGTATGGCGGGAGTATGCTGAGAAGGTTTAAGATGAATTATTGTAAGGCAACAATAGTGCCACTACAACAGAATACCAAACTTTCGAGTGATTGTGGTTCAAAGGAGGCACATTCAACATTTTATAGTCATTTAGTTGGGATTTTAATCCACTTAACTACTACTAGATTAGATTTGGCTTAAGAAGTCAGTGCATTGATCCAATTTATTTCCAATCCGCTTGAGATCCATTGGATTGTAGTGAAAGGAATATTAAGCTATCTACAAGGAGCCTTAGAATATTGAATTTTGTGTACTGATTCTTGTGATGTTAAATTGACAAGCTTTTCGGACTCTGATAGGGTTGGAAACATGGATGATAATGGAGAAAATAAATTAGAGGGAGTTGGTTCACCAACAAATTAGATTAGGAGTTTGTTCCTATTTGTTAGATATTGGTTCTAACTTCCCTATTTTCATGTAAGTTATATATTGTTTGATGTGTAATGAGAATGCAGAGAGACTTGTAAACGTAGTCCCTCCTAGTGTAGTCTCTTAGAGTAGAGCTAACCAATGCAACTTTCATTAAATTAATCTGCCAATTTTTATCATAGTATCAAAGCTCCAAGGTCGAATCAAAGCCAGAGTGATTTTGATCCCTGTGAGTATCCAGATGGTAGAAGAGAAGCCCCTAATGATCTGAAGGTGGCTTGAGTGAGGCTAAGTTAGGATTTTTTTTCTTAGAAGAAACATTGATTAGATCATTCGTCTGAAGCACAAAAAAAATGATCAACATCGAATCGTGTTAGAGAACAACGTTGAACTCTGAAATTAGCATGGAAAATATTATATAAACAACGTTGAATTTTATTTTCATTACAAGGATTCTACCTAGTGGGACAAGCGTGGGATCTGGATGTTTTTGGGGCACTGATTGATCCAGGGTGCTCATGAAAAAAGAGCCAGTGTGCTTGTGTTGAAGGAGCCAGAGCGTTTGTGTTGGATGAGCCAAAGATCTCATGTTGAGGAGCGTCATTGAGATCAGTGTCTATGGAGTGCTGTTGAGCCAAAGAGCTGGTGTTGGAAGAGCTAGGATAACTCGTGTTGTGGAGCATCGTGGAGCCAGAGATCTCATGATGTGGATCGCCGATTGAAGCTAGAGAGCTTATAACTATTGAGGCAGAGAGCTCGTGCCTATAGATCTAGCATGATCCGTAATAGAGGAGCATATGATCTCGTTGCGGAATAGTTCATGGAAAAGGAGCACGTGAGCCCATGGTGCAGTGCACAAAGCAACCTGCCAGAGTGGTCAAAGATCAAGTAGATCTGTTTCTTGAAATTGTTTTTTTTTGTGGATTTGGGGTATATCCTTTTGTAGATCCATCTTTCTTTCAATTTCTGAAGGTAATTTTTTTAAGTGTCAAGATGAATAATCTAATGGAAGTATACTTGAACGAGAGAAATAAGATCGATGGTTCCAATTATTCTAATTGTAAATTCAAGTTAGAGACTATGCTGGAAGCGCATAGTGTATGGTGGATCGCAAATGGAGATGAGGTGAAACCCACAATGGCAGTAGGTGCAACAATTGCGACAGTACAAGAGTGGGAGAAGAAGGAGAACAAGGTGAAAATGATGTTTAAGATGGAAGTCAAAGACTACATCATCCCTCACATTAGAGATTGGAAGTCAACGAACGAGATCTCGACCACTCTCAAAGATCTGTATGAAATTAAAAATACAAATTTCCCACTTTTAATTAAAAGAAACACTCTCCATCAAAATGGAGGAGATTGGGACAGTAGTTGCATTCATCTCACGCATCAAGGACCTTAAAGACAAGCTTGGTGACATTAGAGAGGTTGTAAGTAATACTGATCTAGTAACAATTACTATGAATGGTATGACTGATGACTACTAGACATTTATAATAGGCTTGAATGTGAGAGAGAAAGCCGCAATTTCGAAGAATTGACAGGGATTCTCATGCAAGAGGAGGAAAGGCGGATGACACTTAAACGCCAACAATTCATATCTAGATTTAATGGTGAAAAAGAATCCCTTCAGAGGGAAGGCGAATGGAGGATTGATAGGTGGAGGCACAACTTATAAAAGGTCGAATCCATCTCAAGGTATGTCACCAAATAGGAATGATCCACCATTAAAATGTTTCTATTGTGTAAAAATTGGCCATATGGCTAAACATTGTCTAAAGATAATTTTGATGAAGGTCAACAGAGATATAAGAGACATGCACGACACTTTGCAGATGATGACCATAACCAGGACCTCATACTATTTATGGCTGAATATGATGAGAAAGATGAAGCATATACGTGGTATGTGGATTCAGGAGTATCCACCCACATGTCACGTAACAACAATGGATTTAAGACATCAAGGAAAACAACACCAGAGCAAAAATATACCTTGGAGACAACATAGGGTACCCAATCAAAGGACATGGTAATATTATTGTAATTCAGCCTGATGGAAATATTAGGCACATTCAGAACGTGATGTATGTACCTGGAATGAATAAGAATATGATTTATGTTTAAGTGATACATATAAGAAGATTAACATGAAATTTCATTAATCATATTGTGTTGTTAGATATTTTTTGGATAGTATGAAGACTATTTCAATAGGGATTCGTGTGGGCGGTATTTAGAAGTTTAATGTAAGGAATGCACTACATCAAGTGTCAATATCATTAGGTATGACAGCAAAATACTTATGTCATCAGAGATTTGGCCATATTAATTTCAATGATTTGTTGTTACTTCATAAAAGAGGCATGGTCACTGGTCTTCTTGATTTAAAGCATATGCAAGTTGATTGTGAAGCATGTGCTCTTGGGAAGAATTAGAGAGATGAGTTTCTTGTAATGTAAATACAAAACCGAGAGATATACTAAAGTTATTCCACACTGATTTTTGTGGGCCAATGCAGTCAAGATCATTGGGAGGTGCTTATTATTTCCTATTATTTGTTGATGATTGTACTAGATTTACGTGGGTATATTTTCTCAACAAAAAGAGTCATACTTTTGAATGTTTCAAGTAGTTCAGAAGCATGATTGAGGAGCAGACATGTAAATTCATCAATATTCTCCACTCTGATCATGGGGAGAATACAGGAAGGTTTATTTTAGCAAATATTACAAAGAGCATGGAATACTACATCAGTTTACAGTACCCCACACTCCTCAATAGAACAAGGTAAGAAAGACGATAAACATAACACTTGCAGAGTGTGCTTGAAGCAGGTTGAAAGGTAAGAATCTATCTAATGGATTTTGGGATGAAGCGATAAACACTTCAGGGTATTTGAAAAATAGGAGTCCTACAAAGAGTCTTGAATTTAAAAATCCTTTTGAAGATTTACTAGGATTTAAACCTGTAGTCAAGCATATAAGAATTTTTGGATCCAAAAACTTTTTCCATGTACCAAAGGAAGATAGAAATAAACTGGATTCAAAGGCCATAAAATGCACTTTTGTTGCGTACTGTACATAATTTAAAGCTTATAAACTGTTTGATCCCTCTACTCATAATTTTTTTGCAAGTAGAGATGTATTGTTTCATGAGAAGGTTCATGATGGAAACAATCTAGACAACAGTAATGAATGGGACATTCCCTTATTGGTGGAAGAAGGGAATGGTAAAACAAGAGAAATCCATGAGCAGCAGCAACAACAACAAAAACATAAAAATGAAGAAGTAGAAATTTTATATCAAACTATCAAATCAAGTCCATCATGGGATAATTAGAATAGGTTTGATACTACTCCAACACCCAAGAGATCAGGGACTCAAACACAACTACCAACAAGATATAGGGAGAATGCTTTTATAATTATCATGTTAAATATTGTTGAACTCTATATTTATAAATAAGCGAGTTAGTATAATGAATGGAGGGAATCCATGGAAGTGGAACAGGAATGAATTATGAAAAAAAAACTTGGGAGTTATTTGAATTACCTGAGGGAAAACAACCATAGGTTGCAAATGGATATACAAGCCCAAATTTAAAGCAGATGGGACCACAGATAAATATAAATCTAGACTGGTTGCAAAGGGGTATTCACAGAAAGAAGGTATAGAATATGAGGAAAAATTTGGCCCCGTAAGTAAACTTAATACAATAAGAATGTTAATTTCCTTAGCTACCAAACATCACTGGATGATGCATTAGCTAGATGTCAAATATGCTTTTTTAAAAGGGGAGTTGAAAGAGGAAGTTTATTTAGAGAAAATTGAGGGATTTGTTAAACAAGGAAAATAAAATTTAGTGTGTAGATCAAAGAAATATTAATATGGAATAAAATAGGTTCATGATCATGGTACAATAAAATTGAATCATTTCTCCTGCAGCACAACTATAATAGAAGCAAAAATGACCCCAATCTCTATACTGCATTTCATGAAAAGGGGTGAATTGTTTTGATTTCTTTATATGTAAATGATCTCATTATTACAGGAAATGGAAATAAACTCATTAAAGAAAGTGAAAGAGTATATGTCACAAATTTTTGAGATGAAATACCTCGGTATGCTTCGCTACCATTTGGGTCTAGAGATCTCGAAAGATTCAGGACAAACTTTTCTAGCACAGAGTAAGTATGATAGGAGTTTACTGAAAAGGTTTAAGATGGATCAGTGTAAGGCTGAAGCAGTGCCACTACAATAGAATACCAAAATTTAGAGTGATGACGGTTCAAAGGAGGCAAATGTAACATTTTATAGGAATTTGGTTGGGAGTTTAATCTACTTAACCACTACTAGAGTATATTTGGCTTATGAAATCAATGCATTGAGCCAATTTATGTCTAAGCCACTTGAGAGCCATCGGATTGTAGCTAAAGGTGTGTTAAGGTATTTACAAGGAACATTAGACTATGTAATGCTGTATATTGATTCTCGTGATGTTAAATTCATAGTTTTTTTAGACTCTAATTGGGTTGGAAATGTAGATGATAATGGAGAAACTTAATTAGAGAGAGTCGGTTCACTAGAACCTTAGATTAGGAGTTTTTTCCTATTTGTTAAGTATTAGTTATAACCTCCCTATTTGCATGTAAGATATATATTGTTTGATCTATAATGAGAATGTAGAGTGACTTGCTGACGCAGTCCCTCCTGGCATAGTATCTTAGAGAAGAGCTAACTAGTACATATTCATTTAATTTAATCTGCCAATTTTTATCATGGTATCAAATATCCAGGGTCGAATCAAAGCTAGAGTGATTTTAATCCCTGTGAGTATCCAGAGGGTAGAAGAGAAGCCCCTGATGATCTGATAGTGGCATGAGTGATATTAAGTAAGGTTTTTTTTTTTCTTAGAAGAAACATTGATCAACATGTTTGTCTGAAGCACAAATGCAACAATCAGGGAAGACTCGTGCCAAAGAACAATGTTGATCTCAGAAATCAATGCAGACAAGATTGTATAAGTAGCTTTGATTTTTTTTCCTTTGAAAGATTCTGTATAGTATGACCAATGCGGGATTTGGATGTTTTTGGGGTGTTGATTGAGCCAGGGTACTTGTGAAAAAAGAGCCAGTATGCTTGTATTAAAGGAGCCAGAGTGCTTGTGTTGGATGAGCCAAAGAGCTCATGCTAAGGAACTTCATTGAGATCGGTAGCTGAGGAGCACCATTGAGCTAGAGAGCTCGTGTTGGAAGAGCTAGAATAACTCATGCTATGGAGCATCATGGAGCCAGAGAGCTCCTGATTCGGATCGTCGATTGAAGCCAGAGAGCTTATACCTATTGAGCTAGAGAGCTCGTGCCTGTAGATCTAGTGTGATACGTATCAGAGGATCCCATGAACTCGTAGCAGAATATGTTGTGGAAGAGGAGCCTGTGAGCCTATGGTGCAGTGCATAGTGAAGCCTACCAGAGTGGTCGAACATCAGGTAGATCTATTTCTTAACATTGTTGTTTTTGTGGATCTGGGGTATATCTATTTGTAGATCCGTAGTGTCACGATAAATAATATTATGGAAGTATACTTGAATGAGATCAATAATCTCAATGGTTCCAATTATTATAATTGGAAATTCAAGTTATAGACTATGCTGGAAGGGCATAGTGCATGGGGGATTGTGAATGGAGATGAGGTGAAACCTACAATTTCAATAGATGCAACAACTGCAACAGTACAAGAGTGGGAGAAGAGGGAAAAAAAGGAAAAAATTATGTTGAAGATGGCAGTCAAAGATTGCATCATCCCTTACATCAGATATTGCAAGTCAGTGAATGAGATTATGAGAAATATTAGAGATATTTATGAAACCAGAAATATAAATCGGCTACTTTTCTTGAAAAGCAATATTCTCTCCATAAAAATGGATGGGAATGAAACAATAGCTACATTCATCTCATGCATCAAGGACCTTAAAGACAAGCTTTGCAACATTGGAGAGGTTGTAAGTAATACTAATCAGGTAAAATTTACTATGAATGGTATGACTAATGACTACCAGATGTTTATAATAGGCTTCAATGCGAAAGAGAAAGCCCCCAAATTTGAAGAATTGATAGGGATTATCATGCAATAGGAGGAAAGGAATATGCCACTTAAACCCCATAATTAGATCTAGATTTAATGGAAAAAAGGGAGCCCTTCAGAGGGAAGGCGAATGGAGGATAGAGAGGTGGAGGCACAACACATAAAAGGCTAAATCCATCTCAAGGTATGTCACCAAATAGGAATGATCCACTATTAAAATGTTTCTATTGTGGAAAAATTGGCCATATGGCATGCACTGCCGAAAGAAGAAATTTGATGAGGGTCAACAGAGATATAAGAGATATGCAAGACACTCTGCAGATGATGCCCATAACTAGGACCTCGGACTATTTATGGCTAACACTGATGACAAGGATGAAGAAGATACGTGGTATGTGGATTCAAGAGCATCCACCCACATGACAGGTGATAGATAATGGACTGAAGACTTCAAGGAAACTAGCACTGAGAAAAAATCTACCTTGGAGATGACAGAGGGTACCCAATCAAAGGACATGTTAATGTTCCTATATTTATGCATGATGGAAATATTAGGCACATTTTGAATGTGATATATGTACCCGGTGTTAGACTCTTGTATTTCACAGTATCATGAGGTGACTGATTATTTCTTAGATTTGACATAACTGAAAATAATATTCCATGGTTATCATTTATTTTCAAGGAAAGAAAGGGAGAGCCTGATTGCCAAGATCTTTAGAAGAATTCATCTACCATTTTTCAGTTCAAGGAAGAAGGAAAGGGTTGTTGAGTAAGTGTAATAGTGAGCAAAAGTCCATACTTCCCTCTTTCAGTCCATCTACCTTCTTCTTACTTTCATTTGCCTAAAAAACTCTGTACTCCAATGCTCTAAATCCCCACCTGACCTTGAAACCCTTACACACCTAGCCTTCTGGTGCTTATCCTTGTATAAAACCCACTCATTATCTAATTCTAAAGTTCTATACCATAGCTATGCCCACCCACCAAAAATCTATTGGTATGCAACATATACCTTACCTGGGCTCGCACTTCGCAGCCCACAAATTTTTAAACTTTACCTCTTAAAGACCTATGTCGAATCTTGTTTTTCCGTTGATGCGATGAAGTGGGAGCCACCATACCTTTACTGCAATGTCCGAAATACGTGCAAACCTTCATATTTCTAATTTCGTTACCTTTCGTTGGTTCACGCGCTTTAGTGCTTTGCATTTCACACTTCGAGCATTTCGCAAGTTACCCCTTTAGAGCGCTAGTAAGTTAAAGCTTTTTACTTGCGATATGTGGACTAGTAGGACCCACATTACCCTTGTGCAACTCTGAGGCTCAGAAACCTTTCATATTATGGGTCAGGTGACTTTTTCCACATTTTAACTAAAATCACTTATTCACCTGGAGAAATCTTATGGTGGGGCCCAATCGCAGATCAGAGATTTTAGAAAACAAGTGCAAAAGACTAATGTTAAAGTTGTCAATTTGTGATATCAGGTGACATGGCAGGTGACGTGGCATGGTGACGTAGCATTGACGTGGCTTTGACCCCAATGATCGTATTTGAATTATGATGACGTAGCAAAGTGGCATGGAAGGTGACATAGCATTGATGTGGCAGAGGATGTTGCCAGGCCTGTGTACCGTGCATCGCATATCTCACAGGTTAAGTTTATGGTTAAGAGTTAAAAGTTTCGAAGTGCGATGGAGGCCCGGATGTGATGTAGTTTCAAAGGCACAATCCAAAGGATTTCAAATCCTTATGCAAGGCATTTTCTGTGTTAAATCACATTGGGGGAGGAAAAAGGGGTTACAACATAAAAAACTATGGAACATTGAAGCAAGGTGTTCGACAACTATGGGACCTGATCGCAATGTGCACATCGCAAAAGATAAAGGATAAGTTGCAAAGGTAAAGGGTTAAATCTGTTAAAGTGCGATGTGTGCCAACAATGGGACTCAATCATAATGCGTGCATCACAAATATTAAAAGACATGTGCTAAGGAAAATTTACGAATGACGATATGCGAAATGCGATATCAGAGTAGATGTGATGTTTTCTAGAACCAAGATATAAGAATTTTCAAGTTTGGGCAGACCCACTTGTTGCTTGCCACATCAAGTCTGTGTAAAATTCCCTCAACTCTCTGCCATCCCCGCTCACCACCACACATTGTATGGTTCACAATGCATTTTTGGCCTCCTCGCATCCGCTTGAAGTTAACAAAGGAGGGGGGTCCGAAATGGGTGGTATCCCATACTGGTCGTTCAACTATGTGTCACACCTAGGAATATTCTTCACCCCCCTCTCCAATACCGTTTACCACTCAAAACCCCCTCTGAAAAGCCTTTTGTGCCACTCACCAAATCGTCGCGCATTTTTATCGTTGCATGTACTAGATGTGCCAAATTTTCTCTCGTTGTTCACTTCAATCACATCACCTCCCGTTAAGAAAACCATTGCACCATAAAATGTTGGCCCATTATCCAACGGACCCACGCCACCTCCACACCACTGCATCAATATTTTAAAATCCAAATTCCGACATAACTACAAAGTTTACTCTGTCAGTGTTCTCAATCTAACACAAGAATTGAATTTGATGGTATTACCAGAGAAAGTGTGAATTTCAAAGAAGAGTTGTCAACACTTTGTAAAACCAGATTATGGGGCTCCTTTAGACTATCAATCCTGGTTACTATCCTCTGTTGTCATATCCCTTCCCCAGTGCTTACCCACAATCATTTACCTTTCTTGGTTCCCCCATATGTCATCCATTTCTCCATTGCAGCATTGTGAAAGAAGAATCATTAAAGAGAATGCCTCCAAAGCTAGATAAACAACCTTTTAATCCTATGGTCTACCCACAAGTGAACCTGGATCACTTGGCTCTAGCAGACAGAGACTACAAAATCCATGAGACCAAGTCATATTTTGATTTATTTGATGTCTACTTCTGGTTGGAAGACCAATTTCTCGAAGGAGCCGATGACATTAGCCTATGGGAGACTTAGTTACCTCTTGACATCTTCCTAGAAACCCATAGTTTCCCAGAGTTCATCAAGAAGTGCCAAAGCTGTTATGACATTAATTAGAGGACCATAGTCATCCCAGCAAGAGAAATGCTATTTGCCATCAACTCCCAATCCATCTAGTAGATGATGCAGGCCCCCACTCCTAAACATGTCATCCTTTTCTCGTATGAAGCCCTCAGAGAATGTTATCAAAATATTGACCCTGCCAGCAGAGCCAAAACTTTGAAGATTTCCACCGCCCCTGATACCCCAATTCCCACAAAGAACCCTCCTCATCTCTTATCTCCCTTTTCGATTAGGACTAAGCACATTATTAATATTTTTTTTATCTTAATTGTTGGGTTATCACACTGATGAGTGGGTATAGAAAACTATGCTAGAATTTTTTTCCACCCTTTCTCGAGATGCTAAACCCACAGTCCTTTTTAATTACGCTCAATTTATTGCAGAGGCCATTCATGAACAATTTTTAAAGTTTGATACAAACGAGGTTTTCAAATACTCCTCTGTTTTGGCATATATGTTTGTTCATTTCTAGTCTATAAGGTTTCAATTTCAGATGACCAAGGTAAATGAAGATGGTCAACCCCAATCTGTCATGTTTTGGACCACCCTGCTAGTAAAAGATTAGGAGGATTATACATACAAGGATTTTGTGGATTTTTTTGTGCACCCAGCCATTAGCACACTTAGCAATGCAGCAAATCCCAAGATAAATGAAGAAATCAGGAATGCCATGGAAATAAAAGTGCAAGTGAAGACAACAAATTAGTATTTGTACCAAAATTACAAAGAGATTCAAGTCTATGGACGTGAGCTAGCCCCCTACAAATTGCCACAGTTCCTCTCCATGAGGGTCTTTGCACTAGAATGCACAAGGAAAATGATACATGCAGATGAGCTCCAATTTGTCTCTGCAAAGAAGAAGCCTCAGTTCAATATCAAGATACAAATTGGGCCTTTCATCTATAACAGTAGAGCAGCAAGAGAGGAGGAAGAAAATATACTGAAAGAGATGGGGTTCAAACATAGTTTCACTTGCTCTTATGACCTTGCAAGGAATATCTCCAGGAAAAGGGTTGAAAACAAATCCACACCCTATGTTCACACACACAAACCTTCAATTGAGAAGTATACCAATCAAAAAAAATGGGTGACTAATACCCTCCTGTTAACTCTGTGATCGGAGTCTGAGGCGGAAATATCTATATGCAAATAGGTTCAAAAGTGAGAAGTTTCAAGTAAAAAGAGTAAACTTTGATCAAGAAGAAGGATGATGGCAGGTTTTTAGTCCATTGGGCTATGGAGTCATAAGAGGATTTAATTGGAACAACAGGTTCAAGAGTAGTCTATGGGGAAAGTCATCTATGCCTAAGGATCTCTTTAAGGTTTTGATTTATGGAATGGAGTGATACATCAAGAAAGGGAAATGAACACATGTGGAAACAAAGAGCAGCCTAAGATCTGATAAGTACTTTGAAACTAGTCATCTTTTGACATACACTTAAGAAAAACATAGAAGTAAACTAGGATCTGGTAAGTACTTTGAAACTATCCAGCCTTTGATACTCTTCTGATAGAAACATATAAAAACAAAAGGGAAACCTAAAGGCAACCTTTGGAGTAGAAGCTAGCGGGCCGGGCACACCACAAATCCTCTCCTAGCTCTTATTTACTTGGTTACTTTCAAGACAATCACAAAGATAACACAAAATGGCCTAAGATCTGATGAGTACTTTGAAACTAGTCAACTTTTAACACATCCTAAAGGAAACAATCAAATAGTTGAGAAAATAAGAAAGGGACTCAGGGCTAACCTTGATTTCCTCAATTCATCTTCACACAAAATATATTGAAAGTAACATTTAAAAATAACATTCAGTCAAGGCAATAAGATGAGGGAACGCCAACATGCATATGCCTAAAATGAATTAATCATTTCCAAATAACACAGATAGAAGAAAACATCTAAATAAATATTTCTCAGCCAAAGAAGGTTACTGGTATGCAATAGGTCCTAACTCTGTTTAAACTGTTCTTTATAGCAGAAAATGAAACAAAATGGAAATAGAAATAAAACACAAGTTACAGTAAAAACAACATCACCGTCAGCATAGACCAGGATCCCATAAATCAACTTGTATTGATGCTCCAAACCAGTTACAATCTTCAAATCCAGTGTTTTAATTCATCTCTCCTCACAACCTAACCTATCTATTACAAGCAGAGCTCCAAGAGCCAGTGAAATCCTATCTACAATCAAGAGTCTTCAGCTCAGTCACAATTACAATGCTTCAGAAATTACATTAACAACCAACCCCTCACTCATCTTCTATTAAAGTATTTATAGTAGGATGAGGAGGTGAGATCTGAATAAAGATCTCAAATACAATTAATGCAGAGTTAACGTCTTTCTTGGTCCTTGGGGGCTCAATGAAGAAACCATACAGGTGTTTCACTACATTAATTGGTTTACATTTGTGAATTAAGCTCGGAGGGAGATTTCGTTGACCTTTGAGGCTCTGTGTGATGTTAGGGCTACTCTGCAGACTTTCTTTCATTAAATTCCTGGCAGAAGTAACTCTTCCGTTGCTTTGAGGTAAAATATCTGGCTTTGATCAATAAATTCAGTTCTTGATTGAATACTTTGAGGCACAAGTGGCGCTTTAGTCGCTGGGAGGAATCAATTCGCCTCCATCTGTGGCAGTGAAGGGTTTCCTGATGAAACACTTTAGGTTTTCCTTCAAATTTTGTTTTTAGATCGAGGATTAGGCGTTTGATAACTGTCTTAGCCTTAATCCCCACAAATCTGTCCACTAATCTTCTGTTCTGGTTCATTCTTGGTCTTCAACATTTGATACTCTTTCTCTGCATTGATCTTCATGGTTTTCTTCTTGTGCAGGGCTGCGTAGGGCATGTAAGGCATCGATGCCTGTGAAAACATCAACGAGACGTGAAAAACTGACTCTGTGATTGATTTCCTCGGAGGAATCGAACAAGGGAGGGTCTTCACCCTCCTTCTCTGAATCTTCCTTAAAAAACGCAAACAAATAGTTTAAACCCTGCAAAATGCAAAAACACGTTAAAAATCTGGTTTTATAGGTCAATCTACTTTGGGGACTATGTGGAGGAGCATGGGCCATCGGATGGCATCATCCAATGGTCAGGATCAAATCTGGGTGATCGATGGTAGAGGACGAATCTGAGCCACCGATCACGCGGTGATCGACGATCGGGATCGGGCAATGGAGAGTCAGCAGGAAAATGTTGACTGGGTGATGGAATCGGGAAACTGAATATGAGCCGTCGATCTGTAGAGATCGACGACGGAGATTGAAACTCGGCCACGCGATGACTGTGTTAACGTGCGCGCATGTTGGTTAAAGTTCGAGCAGGTTAGAAGATCGATAGACGTCGGATGGGAGGGCCCAGATCAGATGGTGGAGGTGGATTCCGCTGCGTGGTTATGGTACGAAGATTAACGCGTGAAATGATTTGGTGGCACGGCGGTTCTGGAACAATGTCGGGGACATGCGTCGGCCAGCGTATGGAATCACTGGCCGATGGGAGAAAACCACCATCCGACGAAGAGTGGTGCGGAATGAAACCGGTGCGATTTCGGAAAACAGCGCGGGGAGTGGGGGCCATGGGCAAGTCGCACTCCGTGCCGTTGATCTGTGGATTGGATGAAAGGCTGAGGTTGCTCCACCTTTTACATGGCAGAAAATTTCCGAAAATAAATTAAAACCCAAAAAACGATTTTACAAAGTTTTTTCAATGGTTTGGTGGAGAAATATTAAATTTAAACGGATAAGTGCCCGACGGGTTTAGCATTCGGTTCTGGCGCTCGGGCGCATGGATGAAAAAGGGTTAGAGGCTTGGCTCGAGGGGGCTCAAGCCTAGAACATAGAAAATATGTGTTTTCTATGGATTTCCAAAGGAAATGAAGGTTGCGGTGAGGTTAAAAAGTGGGTTTTCAACCTTATAAAATGAATTTAGATGAGGGGAAAAGGAGAAACATAGAAATGATGGATTTTCATGGGGAAATGGAGGGATAGAAAGGAGGTTAGTTTTGAGGGGGAGGAAGGGGAAAGGGATGTTTGTAGCAGTATTGGATTTTGGATTTTTTTAGGATTTCAGAGGTTTTCAGGATGTAAACAACAGTGTGGAAAACTTGGACAGAGGCCTGAGGCCTTCAAGAGTCTTCAAGAGCCAACATTTTTTAATAGGGAAAAATTGTTCCTTGAAGGCTCAAAACAAATTTAGCCACCTTTAGTATGATCAAATTTTACAGGTGGCTAACACCTCCAAGAAGAGGAAGAACAAGTGTTCTCCACAGCAGGCGTCTAGACTGCAACACGAGAGGAAAGGAAGAATGTAGAAGGAAAAGAAGATAAGGGGAAAGAGTAAGAGAAAGAGATAGGGATAAAAATGCCAAGAGAGGATCAATCACCTTTGGTTACTGATACCTCTAGTAAATAATTCAAAATAAGATATAAGAAGAGGGCCCGAGTTCATATGGATATTGATCAAGGAGGAGAATCGGGGCAAAAAACAATGGTTCATATTTCAGACACCCCTGGGTCATCTCCAGTGGGTGGTCAAACAATGGCCTCCTCTACATACACAACCACAATGTCTCTATAGTAGTAGGACTTGTAGACATCTACTTCTAGTCCTACCATAGAAGGCCAAAAAAAATCAGTTTATGACACATTGAAGGAAATAAATTTGACAAATGAGTGTTGAAGACTAAAAATTACAATAAATTATGAAAGCAGACCCCAAGTTCACAAAGAAGGTTGCTGTCTGCTTTTAACACTAAGAAGAGAAGGATGCAGATGGAATTTATAGAAGCCTTGATCCCACAACCCCAAGGAGTAGGAGATTACAAGAAGGAATCATTCAAATTTAATGCCAAGGACATCCATCCGATTGACCTAATGGAATTACACAAGGAGACTAGAGAGATGGTGGCCTCCACCTTGACAAGTATTGCTATGAGCTTGTCAAAGCTACAGGTATGTTTATCCAATGCTCAGTCACAACTCAAGATAGAAAAGATATTTTCCATGTCTAAAGACTCAAGGATCAAGTCTTTAGAACAATTAATAGTGAAGCTGGGTCATGACCTAGCGAATGTTGAGGTTGTGGAGGAGGTTTTGAAGAAGAAGACCGCTGATATAAAAACCCTCAAGAAAGAACTCAAGATACCAACAACAAAAGACCCATTGGCCAAAGGAATTGAGGAATATGAGTCACATAAGGTAGCACTATTGAATTTAGTTGTGGAACAATCTTCCCAAATCAAACATATGGAAAACTAGATAGAGAAGCTATTGAAGGAGAAAGAAGAAGAAGCTTGGGTGACACTCATCCCGGTAGAAGCTGTCCCTATTTCAATAATCCCATCAGTTGATCCCACAACTACTGGAACCTCTAGTGGGACATCCTAGCTGTCAAAGGCCATGGAAAGTATGACCCTAGAGTCACAAGATCTAGAAATTGGAAGCACATATTGGCATCCTGATGGATCGAAAGTCCAACTCTGAAACTGCCCATGACATAGCCCAAAAGCAGATTGAAAGATTGAAGATGAAGTATAGCGACAGATCATAGGCATGAAAATTCCCAGAGAAAAGGACTGGAACAAGTTATGTATGTACCATGATTGAAAAAGCACTATGGAAACCTCAGAACAACCACTGATTGATCAGAAATTCTAGCACCACATCATCTTTAATGATCCAACAGAAGCAGCACAAAAGAAGAGCTAGATGTCAGAGCCACCCATCCTTGCCTTCTCGCAACCATATCGGCTACATCCAAGCCATCGTTTTTATTCGCGAAGAGCCACCTGAGTTTTACATTTTTTAAGAGTTACCAAAATTAATTCTACAGGCAGTGTTTGTCAGAGATTTTCTTTGTTCGGGACTTGCATAGCAACACTTGTCTAAATTTAGTTGGTTTGTAATTAAGGAATTTTGCCAAATTAAACTAGGGCAACCGCCTTAGTTTCAGTTAAATATCATTTGAACTTTCATTATCAAGGGTTGGATATTGTTATCCCCTACATTGTAAGAACTAGTACATTAGAGCACTATAATTTTGGAGTTGGACATCAATAATCAAATATCATTTACAAGATTCTTAAGCTATGTTGAAATGGTGATGTGCTACTTCTCTGTTTAAATGTTTCTGTTGTCTTCTCTATTGTGCATCTCTTCATCTAATTGTAAATCAAAAATTTTAGATTAATATTTGTTGTCGGAGCACCTTAATTCTGTCTGCATTTACAATCTGGATGTTTTCTACTGAAGTCTGATTAAAGAATTATTAACTACTCTTTAGTCACTATTGAACGTCACTCTTTCTTTCACCTCATAATTCATACATCTCTTAAGATCCATTTAGCACAGTTAGCTTGCCATGTGATGCTCTTGAATGTTAATGTGACATTCTAGCCTTTTGATTCCATAGCCCAATGGATTAGTCCCTGCAGCCGTATATTTCCAACCACACCATCAACCAAAAAAACAATCCCCATCACTGTAACTAGCCTAATATTAGCACTTAGAATTATTCCAGTTAAATCATAAAAATAGAGAGAGCCCTCTCTCAGTCTAGGAAGGCTAGGTCCTAGACTCAAAGTGGTTTGATGTTGTCCTCTGTTGTTTTTTCTTACCAATCTCACAAATTACAGAGTAATAACACCCAAAATTAATAAGAACTTGATTTTTGTTTCGATGATAACAGATCAGAACCTTAAGGTAGAATTCTATATGTTAGTATGAATCTTTTGTCGGAAAAAGACCACTTTAGCTACGCATAAAAAATAGCCCTAACATCAATTATGGCTGCCAATATCTTCAAATCTACAGTTAGTTGATCAAGACAAGGCTACACAAATCTAGATCTATGCATAAAAATACATTAAGCAGTAAGAATTAAATTTTGCCCCATGCATCCAATAGACAAGACAAGAACAATATTTTTGAAAGAATTTTTATATTAAGGGGCACCTGAGAGGAAAACAAGAAAGGTGCTTCCAATTCTCCTCAATGGGATGGGTTCTTGAAAGTCCTCAACACTTCATATCTAGAATTTCTCTCTCTTATTGGTGTAAGAAACCCAGACAAACATAGAACTCAAAGGGAGCTCACAAAGTAAATAATGGAGAATGTGACAATGATAATGGCTCAAAGTTAGACCAAGAGTATAGATCCAGAGTGATCTAATATGCAATGAAAGGTGACAAATGAATGGAAAAACCCCTCTATTTATAACAAAATATTAGGGTAGTCTAGAACTTGGTGCATGAATAAAATATTACTAACCAAATTCTAGAACCACCTTTTAGGAATATTTTATTATATTTCTTGGACGGAAAATGATTTTTGACTTGGGTCAAATCCTTTATTTATAAATAATAAATAAATAAATGATTTATTTATTATTTTAAGGAAATGGTGGAAATATAATTAAGTAAATAGTGATTTATTTAATTATTTATAAATTATTTCGTCAAATTTAACTAGGAATATTATTTAAATAAGGATTAAATAACTTATTCCTAGGAAATAATCAAATAAATAAGGATTTATTTAATTGATTTCTTTGTTTTGGGTTAAATATGACCACGAATAATAGTTAAATTGATGTTTAACTAATTATTCCTTGAGGAAATATAAACAAATATATATTTGTTTATTATTTCCTTTCGGGATTTCCTGTTTAGACCATAAACAACTTAATAAAGGTGTTTTACTAAGTTATTTCACATAGTGGAAGAAATTTTACTTAGGGTAAAATTGGTCTTACATGGTGTACTTGGGTCCATCTAATAATAATAGGTTAGCTGACCAAAAAATGGTGTAACACTATATATCATATTGTGTTGTTAAAGATTTGCTCGATAGTATGAATACCATTGCAACAAGGACTCGTGTGGGTGGGCTTTACAAGATGAATGTGAGGAGTGCGCCACATCAAACATTGACAACATAAGGCTATGGCATCAGATATTTGGCCATATTAATTTCAATGTTTTGTTGTTACTTTAGAAAAGAGGTGTGGTCACTAGGCTTCTTGATTTAAAGCATATAAATGTTAATTGTGAAACATGTGCTTTTGGGAAAATGCACAGAGATGATTTTCCTGTTAATGTAAATAAAAAACAGGGAGATATACTAGAGTTAGTCCACACTTATTTATGTGGGCCAATGCAGTCAAGATCATTGGGAGGTGCTTATTATTTCCTATTATTTGTTGATGATTGTACTAGACTTTCATGGGTATATTTTCTCAACAAAAAGGCTTATAATATTTTTGCGAGTAGAGATGTAGTGTTTCATGAATAGGTTCACTATGGAAATAATGTAGACAAGAATGATTAATGGGACATTCCTTTTGGTTATATAAGGGAATGGTGAAATAAGAGAAAACCATGAGCACCAATAGAAACAAAAACAAAAACAAAAGGAAGAAGCAGAAAGTTCAGATGCAGTCATCGAACCAAGTCCATCAAGGGATAATCAGAACAAGTTTCATGCCACTCCAACACCCATGAGATCAAGTAGGAAAACATAGCTTTCAACAAGATATAGGGTGAATGATTTTATAACTATCATGAGAAAATATTGGTGAACCCTCTAGTTATAAAGAAGTTGTTCAATATAATGAATGGAGGAAAGCCATGGAAGTGGAATATGAATCAATTTTGAAAAATGAAACTTGGGAGTTATTTGAATTACCCGAGGGAAAAAAAAACCATAGGTTTCAAATGGCTATACAAGCTCAAATTTAAAGTAGACTAGACCATAGATAAATATAAAGCGAGAATGGTTTCAAAGGCGTATTCATAGAGATAAGGTATAGACTATGAGGAAACCTTCGCCCCCATAGAAAAACTTAATACAATCAGAATGTTAATTGCCTTAGTTACTAAACATCACTGGATGATGCACCAAATAGATGTTAAATCTCCTTTCTTAAATGGGGAGTTGAAAGAGGAAGTTTATTTAGAGCAACCTGAGGGATTTGTTAAAAAAGGAAAAGAACATTTAGTTTGTAGCTTAAAGAAATATTTATATGGAATAAAAAAAGCTCCCATATCTTGGTACGATAAAATTGATTCATTTTTCCTGTAGCACATCTATAATAGAAGCAAAAATGACCCCAATCTCTATATTGGGTTTGATGAAAAGGGGCGAATTGTTTTTATTTATTTATATGTATATGATCTCATCATTACAGTAAATGCAGATAAACACATTGAAGAAATCAAAGAGAAGATGTCGCAAATGTTTGAGATGAAATATCTCGGTAATCTTCGCTACTATTTAGATCTAGGCATTTGGAGAGATTCATGACAAAATTTTCTAGCACAAAGTAAGTATGGCAGGAGTCTGCTGAAAAGGTTTAAGATAGATCAGTGTAAGGCTACAGTAGCGCCACTACAATATAATTCCAAACTTCAGAGTGATTATGGTTCAAAGGAGGAAGATGCAACATTGTATAGTCATTTGGTTGGGAGTTTAATCCACTTAACGACTACTAGACCAGATTTGGCTTATGCAGTCAGTGCATTGATCCAATTTAGGTCCAATCTTCTTGAGAGCCATTGGATTGTAGTGAAAGGAATATTAACGTATCTACAACGAACCTTAGAATATTGCATTTTTTATACTGATCCTTGTGATGTTAAATTGACAAGTTTTTCAGAATCCGATTGGGTTCGAAACATAAATGATAATGGAGAAACTTAAGTAGAGAGAGTCGGTTCACTAGAACCTTAGATTAGGAGTTTGTTCCTACTTTTTAGGTATTGGTTCTAACTTTCCTATTTTCATGTAAGCTATATATTTTTTGATCTATAATGTGAATTTAGAGTGACTTGTAGACGCAACCCCTCCTGGTGTAGTCTCTCAGAGTAGAGCTAACCAATATAACTTTAATTAATTTAATCTACCAATTTTTATCATGGTATCAAATCTAGAGATATTTTGATCCCTATGAGTATCCAAGCGGTAGAAGCAAAGCCCCTGATGATCTGAGGGTGGCCTAAGTGAGGCTGAGTAAGGGTGCATTTTTTCTTAGAAAAAACACTGATTTGTGCATTCATCTGAAGCACAGATGCACCGATCAGCGCAGACCCATGCTAGATAACAACGCTTATCTCTAAAATCAATGCGGACAAGGATGGAGAAAAAATGTTGATTTGTTTTTTCCTTACATGGATTCTGACAAGCACGAACAACATGGGATGTGAATGTTTTTGGGGCATTGATTGAGCCAGGGTATTCGTGAAAAAAGAGCCAATGTTCTCATGTTGAAGGAGCCAAAGTGCTCATGTTGGAGGAGATAGAGAGATCATGCTGAGGAACGCTGCTGAGATCAGTGGTTGAGGAGCATTGTTGAGCCAAAGAGCTCATGTTGAGGAATGCAGTTGAGATCAGTGGTTGAGGAGCATCGTTGAGTTAGAGAGCTCGTGTTGGATGAGCCAGAAGAACTCATGCTGTGGAGCATCATGGAGCCAGAGAGCTCGTGATGCAGATCCCCGATTAAAGCCAGAGAGATTCTGCCTGTTGATCCATAAAGCTCATTCCTGCAGATCCAGTGTGATCTGTGACAGAGGAGCCCGTGAGCTTACAACAGAAGATTTCATGGCAGAGGTGCCCGTGAGCCCCTGGTGAAGTGTGCGGAGAAACCTGCTAGAGTGGTCGAATATCAAGTAGATATATTTCTTGACATTGTTGTTTTTGTGGATCTTGGGTAGATCTAGTTTTCTGTTAATTGCTGGAAGTCATTTTTTTTGAAAGTGTGAAGATGAATAATCTAATGGACTTGTACTTGAACGAGAGAAATAATTTCGATGGTTCCAATTATTCTAATTGAAAATTCAAGTTACAGACTATGCTGGAAGGGCATAGTGCATGGTGGATTGAGAATGGAGATGAGGCGATACCTACAATTGCAACAGGTGTGAAAAATGTGATAGTACAAGAGTGGGAGAGGAGGGAGAATAAGGAGAAAATGATGTTGAAGATGGCATTCAAATACTTCATCATCCCTCACATAAGATATTGAAAGTAAGCGAATGAGATCTAGACAACTCTCAGATATTTGTACGAAATCAGAAATACAAATCACCTACTATTCTTGAAAAGAAAGATTATCTCCATAATAAGAATGAGACAATAGTTGTGTTCATCTAACAGATCAAGGACCTTAAAGAAAATCTTGGTGACATTGGAGAGGTTGTAAGTAATATTGGTCTCGTAACAATTACTATGAATGGTATAGTGATGACTACTAGGTGTTTATGATAGGCCTGAATGTGAGAGAGAAAGCCCCAAAATTTGAAGAATTGACAGGGATCGTTGTGCAAGAGGAGGAAAGGATGATGACATTTAAACCCCAGAATTCAGATCGAGATTTAATGGTGAAAAGGAAGCCCTTCAGAGGGAGGGCGAATGGAGGACAGAGAGGTGGAGGCATGACATAGAAAAGGTTGAATCCATCTCAAGGTATGCCACCAAATAGCAATGATCCACCATTAAATTTTTTCTATTGTAGAAAAATTGGCCATATGGCTAAGCACTAATGAAAGAAGAAATTTGATGTAGGCCAGTAGAGATATAAGAGACATGCAAGACACTTTGAAGATGATGACCATAACTAGGACCTCATATTGTTTATGCCTGAATTTGATGATTAGAATGAAGCAGATACGTGTTATGTGGATTCAGGAGAGTCCACCCACATGACAGGTAACAGACAATGGATTGAAGACTTCAAGGCAACCAGCACTGGAGCAAAAAGATACCTTGGATCCGATAGATCGGACCCAATCAAAGGACATGGTAATTTTCCCGTAATTCTACCTGATGAAAATACTAGACACATTCAGAATGTGATGTATGTACCCAGAGTTAATAAGAATTTGATTTCTATTTCAATGATAACAAATAAAAACCTTAAGGTAGAATTTTATAAATCATATTTTGTTGTTAAATATTTCCAAGATAGTATGAAGACCACTGCAACAAGGATTCGTGTGGGTGGTCTTTACAAACTGAATGTGAGGAGTGTGCCACATAAAAAATTGACATTATTAGGTATGACAACAGAAGACTTATGGCATAAGAGATTTGGCCATATTAATTTCAATGATATTCTATTACTTCAGAAAAAAGGTATGGTCACTAGTCTTCCTGATTTAAAGAATATACATGTTGATTGTGAAACATGTGCTCTTGGGAAGATGCATAGAGATGAGTTTCCTATTAATGAAAATAGAAAACAAAGAGATATACTAGATTTAGTGCACACTAATTTATGTGGTCCAATGCATTCAAGATCGTTGGGAGGTGCTTATTATTTCCTATTACTTGTTGATGAATGTAATAGATTTACGTGGGTATATTTTCTCAACAAAAAGAGTCATCCTTTTGAATATTTCAAGTAGTTTAGAAGCATGATTGAGAAGAAGACAGGTAAATTCATCAAGATTCTCTACTCAGATCAAGGGGGAGAGTATAGGAAGGCTAATTTCAGCAAATATTGCAAATACCATGTAATACTGTAGCAGTTTATAGTACCCCACACTCCTCAGCAGAACGAGGTTGCAGAGAGGAGAAACATAACCCTTGTGGATGGTGCTCGAAGCATGATGAAAGTTAAGAATATCTGTAATGGATTTTGGGCTAAAGAGATAAACACTGCAGTGTATTTTAAAAACATGAGTCCTACAAAGTGTCTTGAATTTAAAAGTCCTTTTGAAGCTTTATTAGGATTTAAACTTACAGTTAAGCATTCAAGAATTTTTGGATCCAAAGCCTTTTCCCATGTACGAAAGGAATATAGAAACAAAATGGATTCAAAGGCCATCAAATGCACTTTTATTGGGTAATGTACATAGTTTAAATCTTATAAATTATTTGATCCCTCTACTCATAAAGTTTTTGTGAGTAGAGAAGTAGTGTTTCATGAATAGGTTCATGATGGAAACAATGTAGAAAAAAATGATGAATGGGACATTCCTTTATTGGTGGAAGAAGGGAATGGTGAACCAGGAGAAGACCATGAGCAGCAATAGCAACAACAACAACAGAAAAAGGAAGAAGAAGAAAGTTTAGATCCAGTCATAAAACCAAGTCCATTAAGGGATAATTAGAACAGGTTTGATGCCACTCCAACACCCAGGAGATGAGGTAGGAAAACACAACTGCCAGCAAGATATAGGGAGGATGATTTTATAACTAGCATGTTAAATATTTTTGAACCCTCTATTTATAAAGAAGTGATTCAATATAATTAATGGAGGGCAGTCATGGAAGAGGAACATGAATCAATTCTGAAAAACAAAACTTGGGAGTTAGTTGAATTACCTGAGGGAAAAAATTCTTTTATAACTAGCATGTTAAATATTGTTGAACCCTCTAGTGTTAAAGAAGCGAGTCAATATAATGGATGGAGGGAAGCCATGGAAGAGGAACATGAATCAATTCTGAAAAGTAAAACTTGGGAGTTAGTTGATTTACCTGAGGGAAAACAAACCATAGGTTGCAAATGGCTATACAAGCCCAAATTTAAAGCAAATGGGACCATAGATAAATATAAATCTAGGCTGGTTGCAAGGGGTATTTACAGAAAGGAGGTATAGATTATCAAGCAACCTTCACACCCGTAGAAAAATTTAATACAATTAGAATGTTAATTTCCTTAGCTACCAAACATCACTGGATGATGCCCCAGCTAGATGTTAAATTTGCTTTCTTAAATGGGGAGTTGAAAGAGGAAGTTTATTTAGAGCAACGAGAGGGATTTGTTAAAAAGGGAAAATAAAATTTAGTCTTTATATTAAATAAAGCTTTATATGGACTTAAACAGGCTTCAAGATCACGGTATGATAAAATTGACTATTTTTTCCTGTTGCACAACTATAATAGAAGCAAAAATAACCCCAATTTCTATACCTTGTTTGATGAAAAGTGGCAACTTGTTTTGATTTCTTTATATATATGTGATCTCACCATTACAAGAAATGCAAATAAACGAATTGAAGAAATAAAAGAGCAGATGTCACAAATGTTTGAGATGAAATACCTCGGTAAGCTTCCCTACTATTTAGGTATAGATATATGGAGAGATTCAGGACAAAATTTCTAGCACATAGTAACTATGCCAGGATTTTGCTGAAAAGTTTAAAATGGATTAGTGTAAGGCTGCAACAGTGCCACTACAACAGAATACCAAACTTCAAAGTGATGACGGTTCAAAGGAGGCAGATGAAACATTGAGCATGCATTTGGTTGGGATTTTAATCTACTTAACCATTACTAGACTAGATTTGGCTTATGCAGTTAGTGCATTGAGCCAATTTATGTTCAAGCCAATTAAGAGCCATTGGATTGTAGCTAAAGGCTACTTAATGTATCTACAAGGAACCTTAGACTATGGAATTTTTTATACTGATTTTTTTGATGTTAAATTGAAAGGATTTTGAGACTCCGATTGGGCTTGAAACGTAGATGATAATGAAGAAAATTAATTAGGGAGAGTCGGTTCACTAGAATCCTAGATTAGGAGTTTGTTCCTCTTTTTTAGGAATTGGTTCTAACTTCCCTATTTGCATGTAAGATATATATTGTTTGATATATAATGAGAATGTAGAGAAACTTGCAGATGTAGTCCATCTTGGTGTAATCTCTTAGAGTAGAGATAATAAGTACAACTTTCATTAATTTAATCTGCTAATTTTTATCATGGTATCAGAGCTCCAGGGTCAAATAAAAGCTGGAGTGGTTTTGATCCCTGTGAGTATCCAGGCGGTAGAAGAGAAGCCCCTAATGATCTGAGGGTGTCCTGAGTGAGGCCGAGTAAGGATATTTTTTTTTTATAATAAACACCTATCAAGACGTTTTCCTATAGAAAAGACACGCTGATCGTCGCAGACCCGTGCTAGAGAACAAAACTGATCTCTAAAATCAACGCGGATAGAATTTTAGAAATAATGTTGATTTGTGTTTTCCTTATAGGGATTCTACCCAGCGGGACCATCGTAGGATCTGGATGTTTTTGTTGTCCTTATTGAGCCAGGGTGCTCGTGAAAAAAGAGTGAGTGTGCTCGTGTTGAAGGATGCAGAGTGCTCATGATAGATGAGCTAGAGAACTCATGCTGAGGAACGTCATTGAGATCATTGGCTACGAAGTGACATTGAGCCAGAGAGGTCATGTTGGAAGAGCAAGAAGAACACATGTTGTGGAGTGTCGTGGAGCCAGAGAGCTTCTACCTATTGAACTAGACAGCTCATTCCTATAGATCTAGCGTGATCCACGACCGAGGAACCTGTGAGATCGCAACAGAATAGGACATGGAAGAGGATCTCATGAGCCCATGGTGCAGTGTGCAGAAAATCCTGTTAGAGTGGTCGAATATTACGTGGATTTGTTTCTTGAAATTGTTTTTTTTTGTGGAGCTGGGTAGATCCTTTTCTAGATCTGGTTTTCTATCAATTATTGGAAGTCATTTTTTTTAAGTGTCAAGATGAATAATATGATGGAAGTATACTTGAACGAAAGCAATAAGCTCAATGGTTCAAATGATTCTAATTAGAAATTCAATTTAAAGAGTATGTTGGAAGGGCATAGTGCATGGGGGATCAGAAATGGAGATGAGGTGAAGCCTACAATTGCAGCAGGTGCCACAGTTGCGACAGTACAAGAGTGGGTGAAGATGGAGAACAAGGTGAAAACGATGTTGAATATGGAAGTCAAAGACTACATCATCCCTCACATTAAAGATGATGTACAACTCTCAAATATCTGTATGAAATAAAAAATACAAAATCGCCTATTGTTCTTTAAAATCAATATTCTCTCCATTAAAATGGAAGAGAATGAGACAATTCATCTCACGTATCACGAACCTTAAATACAAGCTTGTTGACATTGGAGAGGCTGTAAGTAATATCAATCTGGTAAAAATTACTATGAATGGTATGACTGAAGACTAAAAAATGTTTATAAGAGGCCTGAATGTGAGAGAGAAAGACCCCAAATTTGAAGAATTGATAGGGATTCTCATGCAAGGGGAGGAAAGGCGGATGACACTTGAACCCCAGAATTCAGATCTCGCTTTAATGGAGAAAAATAATCCCTTTAGAGGGAAGTAAAATGGAGGACAAGGAGGTGGAGGCACAACACATAAAATGCCAAATCCATCTAAAGGTGTGTCACCAAATAGGAATGATCCACCATTCAAATTTGTCTATTGTGGAAAAATTGGCCAGATCGCTAAGCACTCTCGAAAGATGAAATTTGATGAAGGTCAGTAGAGATATAAGAGACATGCAAGACACTCTGCAGATGATGACCATAATTAGGACCTCAAACTTTTTATGGCTGACTCTGATGAGAAGGATGAAGTAGATACGTGGTATGTGGATTCAGGAGCGTCCACCCACATGAAAGGTAACAAACAATTGATTGAAGACTTGAGAGAAACTAGCATTGGAGAAAAAATATACCTTGGAGAAGACAGAGGGTACCCAATCAAAGGAAATGGTAATGTTCTTGTAATTCTTCCTAATGGAAATATTAAGCACATTTAGAATGTGATGTATGTACCCGAAATTAATAAGAATTTGATTTATGTTTCAATGATAACAAATCAGAACCTTAAGGTATAATTTTATAAATCATACTGTATTGTTAAATATTTTCTAGATTGGATGAAGACCATTACAACGGGGATTCATGTGGGAAGTCTTTACAAGTTGAATGTGAGGAGTGTGCCACATCAAGCATTGAAATCATTAGGTATGACAACATAATATTTATGGCATCAGATATTTGGCCATATTAATTTCAATGATTTGTTTTTACTTCAAAAAAGATGTATTGTCACTGGTATTCCTGATTTAAAGCATAAACATGTTGATTGTGAAGCAGGTTCTCCTGGGAAGATGCATAGAGATGAGTTTCCTATTAATGTAAATAGAAAATATAGAGATATACTAGAGTTAGTCCACACTGATTTATGTGGGCCAATGCATTCAAGATTGTTGGGATGTGCTTATTATTTCATATTATTTGTTGATGAATATACTAGATTTATGTGGGTATATTTCTAGGAAAAAATATTGATAATTTTGAATATTTCAAGCAGTTCAGAAGCATGATTGAGAAGCAGACAGGTAAATTCATCAAGATGATCTATTTAGATAAATGGGGAGAGTACAAGAAGGCTTATTTCAGAAAATATTGCAAGGACCATGGAATAATGCATAAATTTAGAGTACACCACACTCCTCAGTAGAATGGGGTGGTGGAGATGAGAAACAAAACCTTGTGGAGTGTGCTCAAAGGATGCTGAAAGGTAAGAATATCTCTAATGAATTTTGGGTTTAAGCAATAAACACTGCAGCGTATTTGAAAAACAAGATTCCTACAATGATTCTTGAATTTAAAATTCCTTTTGAAGCTTTAATAGGATTTAAACCTATAGTTAAGAATTTAAGAATTTTTGGATCCAAGGACATTGACCATGTACCAAAGGAATATAGAAAGAAACTGGATTCAAATGCCATCAAATGCACTTTTGTTGTGTACTATTGGTACTGTTTGTACTGTGAAAAATTTTAGATTATAAACTGTTTGATCCAGCTACGCAAAAAGTTTTTGCGAGTAGAGATGTAGTGTTTCATGAACAGGTTCATGATGGAAACAATGTAGACAACAATGATGAATGGGACATTCCTTTATTGGTGGAAGAAGGGAATGGTGAGACAGGAGAAAGCCATGAGCAGTAGTAGCAACAAAAACATAAAAAGGAAGAATCATAAAGTTAAGATGCAGTCATCAAACCAAGTCCATCAAGGGATAATCAGAACAGGTTTGATGCCACTCCAACACCCAGGAGATCAGGTAGGCAAACACAACTGCCAACAATATATAGGGAGAATGCTTTTATAACTAGCATGCTAAATATTGATGAAACCTATAATTATAAAGAAGTGATTCAATATAATGAATGGAGGGAAGCCATGGAAGAGGAACATGAATCAATTATGAAAAAAAAAACTTGGGAGTTAGTTGAATTACCCGAGGGAAAGCAAGCCATAGGTTGGAAATGGCTATACAAGAAAAAATTTAAAGCAGATGGGACTATATATAGATATAAAGCTAGACAGGTTGTAAAGAGGTATTCACAGAAAGAAGGTATAGGCTATGAGGAAACCTTCTCCCTTGTAGCTAATTAACTTAATGCAATCAGAATTTTAATTGCCTTATCTACAAAACATCACTGGATGATGCACTAGCTAGATGTTAAATCTACCTTCTTAAGTGTTGAGTTGATAGAGGAAGTTTATTTAGAGCAACCCGAGGGATTTTTTAAACAAGGAAAAGAACATTAAGTTTTTATATTACAGAAATATTTATATGGATGTAGAGCTATAAAAAGGGTCTCTTTCACCTCTAATTACCTCACATTAATATGTCAATCCGGGAGCGTTTTGTTATTCCAAAGAGTGTCTCAGTCTGAGGCTATCACTTGTCAGAGTAATGCTAGTAGTACAGTGTTTAAGAAATACAAGAGTAAACGGATGCTTGTCTGTAACTAAATTACTTCAAGATGATTAAATCACACATTCAGAAAACTCAGCAGCTTATCAGTCAAGGGTTCGGCAGCAATAACCCATCCCTTGGGAAACTGATGGAAAGGAAATTAGAGCATAGACCACGGGTCTAGGAGCTAGACAGTGAATTCCAAAGCTCACTACAGCCTTCAATCGTCTCTCACACCAAAACAAAAAATGCGAGTAAATGGAACAACAAATAAGGAATTGAACAGCAAATCTGGAATGGAACAGTAATTCTAAAATGGAATAGCAATCGAACAACTAAGTCTCGCGAGTTGTAACCAAACTTAATCTATTAACTCAAATGCATTCCTCGCAATCAATCAATCCTTCACTCTTAAGGCAAATCACGCAACACACTAATGGAACAGCATTAACTATTGACGAATTATGGAACAGCTCCAGTAAATCATATACGCACACAACACGCTGAAATAGTAATATTAATTAACAGGGATACGACTGTGCTGCCAAATAGAACAGCATTATCTCTGAATCCAATAATCATGAAGAACACTACTTCAAACGAATCTATGATATGAATGTTCAGTATAAAAGCTCTGTAACAGAACAATAAGAATATTCGGTTAATAATATGCAATTAACTCTGAAAGGATTAATAACTTGATGCAGAGTCAATACACGATTCTATCTGTAAAAACCTCAATGATTTAATCTTAACAGAGCATGTAATATCAACTTATAAAGCATAACAGATTACCAAATAATAACGATAAACAAACCACACGGAAATCAAATCGTAGTGATACAGAGGCAAGTGTCCTCTGGGGCCGGGCCCTTAGCCTCCAAGGGTACACCGCCTTAAGTTAATCCAGACGCAGAGATGAGAGAATCACCAAACTTATATTAATGCATCGGACAAAAATACAATGAACCAGTTCTCAACGAGACTCAATAATCAAAGCTGATGTTTAACAGAAAATTACATAAAAACGTATATCTCTATTATCCCAAGCTAACAGTGCTGTCCCTTTATATAAAGGTGATGGCGGAGATGTCCAAGTAACAAGATAAATAAAGCAGCGATCCCTCAGGATCGAAGATCCTGAGGGGTTCTCCAAACTGTTAATCCTTCATATTTTCTTTTCTTTTGCGCCGAGCTGGTGTCTTCTCCTCCTTTTCCGGGCCGATTCGCTTTGATCTATTTAGCCTTGTTTGCATTCGGTTCTCTTTCAGAGGGACAACAGTTATCTCGACTTTGTCCTTTCCTTTGGAACGGCAACTCCTCGTTTTCTCCGTTTCCTGCACAGAAAATAACCATTATCAGCGGTTAAGTCTTGCATATCAATTCTCACATGTTTTGTTATAACTCCTTATCATTTTCCAAATTCATGATGCAAAAAGGTTTACAAATTCTACTAAAAATCCACTGAAATAATCATCAAAAGCATACCTTTTTAGTACTCCACACACCCCCCTGCTTACCTTGTTTCATGTCCTCATGAAAAAATTGTAGTTGACATGCAAGGCAGTGAGAGAATATGCTGGAGAAGGAATCTCATGCGGAGGCCTACAACCATGATGAGTGATTAGATAGTCAAAGAACTGACCTGTTTGTCCCTCAGGCATCTCATACAGGGCCTGGTATCCGGGTGCAGGGTGCCAAATAATTGGAGTGCGAAATCTATTTCCTAACCAGGATGGCCCTGCTTTCAAAATGCTCTCGCCATAGAGGTTCAAACGGTTGGCAGCTAATTCAAAATTCTCATACTTAAATGGTTCCCTGAGCTGGATGTTTGGATTAGAGATTCGGTACCGAAATTTGGCTGCATCAATGGCGAGGTCTTTGATGGAAAGAAAATATTCTAAATTCTATCGAATGAGTGCCTCATGCATGGGTCCTAACGTTTCAATGACACCCGGAGTCCTTATGAGGTTTCTATGAGCTTTCCACAACTGCACTGGGTTCCTAGGCTCAGCCCTTACCCGTAAATCTAGGCCATTTTCCTGACTCTGGAAAGTATCATAGGCTTTGAGCCACTTAATCTGATTAACCCCGAATGAAATGAATGCTTGCAATTGGATGTCTCCAACAAAAGGGCCAGGGTTCAACTCAGTCTCCTGATCTAGCACAAGGTCATGCAAATAAAGTTCACACAGCAATCTCTGGACCTTCACTCCATAGTGTTTACAGCAGTCTATAAAGTCATTGACAGTGTTGATTTGTATAGGGGCGCCTGCTTTAACAGCTTTTATTTTTAATTGTAAATACCATTCTAATAAAAACAGAGCATAGTTTTTAGCAGGGGCCCTACATGCTAAAACATCATTGTATAAAGAACACAAGGTATTCATCTACTTGATAACAGTATCTAGTCTACGGGTTACCTGTGCAACTTCCTCTTGTTCCTTTCGCCACCCTTCAAAGGCCTGGCTTTTGGATTGATTGACGTCCCTTAGTTGCTGCTGTAACTCTTCATATTTTTCTCAGGGGACCGTTTGCTCTCTAAGTTGTTCGGCTTCTTGCTGGGCTTGCTTCATCATCTTAGGCAAGGTTTTTGTCTTCGGATCTTTTTTCCATAGGTCAGTGGAGGCCGGGAGTTTTACCTGAACTTTCTTATTATGCTGTTTGGAGTTCAGAACCCTTATTACCCCTGAGGGTGGTGCCTCTGTCTGGATTTTCTTTTCACTGGTCCTTATATCATCCCTTTCTATTTTAACACGAATATCAGTCTGTTGCTGTTCCTCAACATCATTTGGAACGACAGCTGGATTTTCAGTAGGGTTTTGAACAGCAGGGCGATTGTTGGCCCTCTTTTTCTTCCCTTCGGTCCTTCTTACCCTCTGGTTTGCTTTCAGAATTCTAATTTGCTGTCTGAGCTGGGTTATTGTATTCAATAATTTTTTCCGTTCCATTCGCAATTTCTTAATTTCCAGCGTTTCATTAGAAGGAACAGCAGGCTGTCTGCTGCGGTTTGGACCATGACTAGTTTCTGGATCTTTCTGTTGGGGTGCTTCCTCGCTGTTCTGCTCTGGCTGTTCTGGGGTAGGAACCCTGACTGGTTCTGTCTCTTCCTGGGCAACTGCTTTTTCTACTCCTACTCCCTCCGGAATTTCCTCTGGTATCTTGGGAACAGATTGTTCCCGTTCAGTATCTCTTATCTCCTCTTCATCATGAACAGGCAGATTTCCTTTTTCTGCTTCTGCTGCATGTGATTTTTCAGATGCGTTTTCTTCTTGGGGTTTGTTGTGGAGATCTACTGGACTAGAAGGTTGGCCATACTTACCCATATTGGCCAGAACTGCGGCCAATTCATCTTCTCCCACTGGGTATTGTAGTGGGCTACCTCCCTGCTGTCCCATTTCCTCCTCCTGTTCAGCTTCTACTTCTATTTCTGTTTCCGAATGCTCGACTGCTTCCTCATTTTCCTCTTCGGATTTCTCGTCCTCAATTACCACTGGTTGGCTGGTACTTTCCTGGAGTTTTTCCAGCCTTCCTCGCATCCGAGCTAACCGGGCTGATTTTCTGGGCTTCTCTAGGCTTCCTCGCATCCTAGGTAACTGGGCTGATTTTCTGGGCTTCTCTAGCCTTCCTCGCATCCGAGCCAACCGGGCTGATTTTCTGGGCTCCTTTGGCTGTTCGGGCGCATCGATGGCATGCTTGCGCTTTGCCGATTCCTGGTGTATCTCTGGTCATTCTGATGCACTAGCAACATGTTTTTGTTTTATTAATTCTCTGCTTTTTTCCGGTCGTTCTGATGTGCTTGTAGAATGTATATGCTTTGGGGATGGCGCTGTCAATCCCCCCTTAATCATTTCAATCAGCTCTTCCCAGCTGCTCTGCTGCTGGGTGAGACCATGACTAACTACTAATCGTATTAACCCATGGTGACTAACGACTGACTCTACATGCTGTGCTTTTTTTATGCTTCGTGCAGCATCATGCAGTAATGAATTCAGAAGTGCAGGTAGATTTACAGAGCATTTCTGCTTTAAAACAGCTAAGAGTTTAAGATGTCGTGGTCTTACCACGTCTTTCCTCCCCTCGCAGGTGATGTAGTTCTGCACTGTCCTTGCTAATTCCGTCCAGGGTTCTCCTAGCGTTGCTAGCAGAATGCCCTTCCCCTTAATTGTCAAGCTCTGACCTTCATCCTGGAAAATTTCCATGATCTTCTGTAATCTTTCCTTCTTTAATGTCCATACTAGTCCGGTGGCTGGTAGTCCCGAAACTTCTGCAATTATATCGTCGGTGACCGCTATCCGCTTCCCCCTTACTGTGGAGTGATCATCCTGCAGGTTCTGCAAAAATTCCATCGCTACTGTTTCATTAGACTCATGCAGGCGACTGAGATAATTCAACCATCCTGCTCTTTCCAGGATCTCCCGGGCAGCAGCGGAGATTGTCAACTTCTGAGGTTCGCTTCAAATTTCCCTTCCTCCCATGGTTTCACTGTGGATTCTCAATGGAACAGCAACTACTTGTGCTGTTTGAAACACAGAGAGGGTGATAACCGCAAGATTTCGAGAGAAAAAAACACAGAGTATGCAACAATGCAACAGAAATGAATTATGAACAGCAACTTGTGTAAAAATAGAAATGCCATGCCGTTAAACCATGCCAAACCGTCGTACACTTATCTTTCCCGAATGGTGAGCTGACACGTAATTCAGGGAATAATGAGGTTAACCTCCCCCCCCCCCGCAATGTGATAGGCTTTCCCAGCCAGCAAATAAAGGAGCAGCACCCGATCTGCAGCCGAGTCAGAAAGGAACAACATATGGAATTATGCCATGTTTAGAAGGACAACGAATTACCGAAATCGAGGCGGAGAATTGATCGCGTATTACATAAGAGGCTGCTGTGTTATGATATGAGGCTGGTGGGTAGGACATCTGTCATACTTGCCAAATCTCAAGTGGTCATGGTCACTTCCTTTGCCATGATTGGTGATGATAAATGTTCATGCGATGTATAAATCGGGAAATGATATATGATTAGTTCCTAGGATATAAGAAACAAAAGAGTATTAGTATCTTACCCATTGGTGTAACCAAGGTGAATTCAATACCATTAACAGTGCTCTGCTGCCGAGAGGTGTCCATAACCTTGGCAGAGTTGTTTTTTCACCCTCGGAACCATGATCCTGTGTGTATACTTAGGAATGTTTTTATGTCAAAATGTAGACCATTATGCTGGCTTGGTGACCAGTTAACCATAATGCCATTCATGAGGAAGGAGCGAAACGTGGGCAGGTCGGCTCGTGATGAGACCTCCTGTTCCAAGGTTCGTTTATTTGATATACCTTTTGGACCATATCCCTGGTGTGGTGGCCATAATGGGAATGCCACTTCACTTCCATCCTCATGATCATGGTAGGCTGACTCTTGATGAGACCCCCTATCCTGCATTTGACATCTCACATATCATGTTCAGATATATTTTTTTTCATAGAGTACTTTTCCTTAGTTATACACAAAGGGTGGTTCGATCACTCCTTAAGAGTAGGAATGGTGGAAGAAGTCTTATCATCTCAATAGGAAGATATAAGCCCTTTGCTCTTATTCCTAAATAATAATCAAAGAGGGTTAAAGGGATCAGCATGATAAAGATAACCAATCAGGGAAAAATTAGTAAAACAATGACAACAAAAGATAAGAAATAAGTATGTCCTTCCTTTCGTCCTCTTACTAATGCAGAGCCTTATAGATATAGCGATTTATGGTTTGCGGATTTCGGCATGTTGTGATTTTATATTCATTGCACAAGTACATAGCTGTATCTTAAAGACTTGAAAGAATACGGGCAAGAAGCATCCTCAATTTAGATCAGCAAAAGGAATAAGTTGTTTCACAAGGAGAGCAAAAGTATGCTAGTGGTGTTCCGTTGGAAAAAGAAACAACGACGGATGATAGAAAAAGGAACAGCAAAAGTAAAAATACTATAAAAACACTCAAAATGTCGTTCCTTTGGAAAAGGAACAACAGCAACAAAAGAATGCTGTTTCTTTGGAAAAAAAGGAACACTGGTAACCAAAAATGATGTGCCTTTGGAAAAGGAACAACAAAAGACGTAAAAATGCCGTTCCTTTGGAAAAGGAACAGCAGAGATCCAGAATGCTGTTCCTTTAGAAAAGGAACGGCAAAACAAGCAAAGTCAACAGCACAAAAACACGCAAATGCCATTTTTCTAGAACGGCAAAAATCGAAACTTTGAAAAAGAAAAAGAACAGCAAAAAATGACAAGAAAACGTTTAATTCAAACATATGTACAAGAATGACTCAAAGACAAGAACTTATGTACAAATTGTAAGAAGAAATGAATTCCTTAATGAATTACAGGTGAGGAAGATTTCTCTTCCTCTCCTAAAATCTCCATATCAGTGTCTCGGCGTAGCTACTGGCAGAAGGATTCCCGAGTGAGTGGTTTGCGATAGAGACGAACTCGGTGGCCATTTACTTTGAATGCATATCCAGAACCATCAATGGTAATTAGAGTAAGGGTTCCGTTGTCATGCACCTTCTGGATTTCGTATGGTCCCAACCATCGAGTCTGAAGTTTCCCAGGGAAGTCCTGAAACTGAGAGTCGTATAACAGAGCTCAGTCTCCCTCGTGGAAGACTTTGTTTTTGATGAGCGCATCATGCCATTTAGCTCGCTGCTGTTGAATCAATGCTGTATTTTGTAGTGCAGAGAGCCTAATTTCGTCTAATTCATTGATCTGCTGTAGTCGATTGATTTGTGCCTCGCTTAGATCTAGGCCAACTTCCTGTGTTGTCCGTAATGTTTGGCTTTCGAATTCTATGGGAAAAATGGGTTGTTTTCCAAACACTAATTGATAAGGTGAGTAACCGGTGGTGCTCCTCCATGTGGTTCTATAGGCCCAGAGTGCTTCAGGTAGTCGGGTAGCCCAATTACGCCTATGTGATGCAATGGTTTTCGTTAGGATTGATTCTATTATCTTATTGCTACTTTCTACCTGCCCATTCGCCTGTGGGTGATATGGAGTGGTGATTTTATGCTGGACGTGATAATTGTTGAGTGTTGCAGCTAATTTATGCCCAGCAAATTGTGGTCCTCCATCTGTAATTATTTCCCTGGGAAGGCCATAACGTACAAATAGATGGAAGAGGAACTGTATGACAGAGTCCTCTGTGGCTCTTGGCAATGCTTCCGCCTCAACCCATTTGGTGACATATTCTGTTGCCACCAAGATATATGTTTTCTGATTTGATGAGGGGTTGATGGGTCCAACGAAATCAAGAGCCCATCGCTCAAATGGTTCGATGACTAACTGTGGTTTCAGAGGCATCTCATCAGCTTGACCAGGTCGTCCTGCTCGCTGGCAGCTGTCACAGGCTTGGACAAATTTCTTTGCATCTTTGAAAATCGTAGGCCGGTAATATCCTGTCTGCAATACTTTGTGTCCAGTTCTTCGCTCAGCGAAGTGTCCACCACGCGGTCCATCGTGACAAGCTTTTAGGATGTCAAAGATTTCATCCTCTCGAACACATCGCCTGATATGCATGTCTACCCCTGTGTGAAACAAATAGCCCCCAATCCACGAGAATCGAGCACTCTTCTGAACAATCTGCTTGCGCTCGTTAGGGGTTAAATGTTTTGGTAGTTTACCTACTGCGAGGTAGTTGGAAACATCAGCATACCAGGGTGTTTGAACGGCAACAACAAACAGGTGCTCATCCAGAAATTGATCCTCAACTGCTGCTGCATCGCTTGGTTTTGGTATTCTTGAAAGAAAATCAGCTACAGGGTTTTCTTTGCCAGGCCGATCTTTGATTGTGATATCGAATTCCTGCAATAAAATTAACCATCTAGTTACTCTGGCATTTGTGACAGGCTTATTTGCTAAATATTTTATGGCGGAATGGTCTATATACAAGATAACAGGATAGCCTGTAATATAATGTCTAAATTTATTGACAACATGTATTAGTTTAGGAATTTTTTCAGATGCAGCAATTTAATCTTGAGGTAAGACTTTGTCGAAGTAATAGATTATAGCATATGTTTATCTCTTCTAACAAGGATCACACAGCCAATAGTCGATTCCAGTATTTGAAAGATATCTGAACCAGATCCCGCTTTATCCCAAAGGACCAATGATACCAGCTTCTTTAGATCCCCGAAAGCACGGCCATATTTTTCTCAAGCCTAAAGAGTAAATCAATCAAGTACGCTTAGGTACATAAAGGAGCAAAGAATGTGCGTAATAATGTTCTATAAATCGTTCATATAATAACCAGAAATCAAGAAAGCCACACTTCCTGTTTATAGGAGTGGGTCGAGCAAAAGTGATGATTTGGTCAACCCACCTAAATGCTGTCGCTGAAACATATCATTCTAGAATAAGTCCTTCAAACAACACGGCGAAACATTTTTCGTGGCTTGGCAAAGCCTCGGTAACAATGCAAACAAGCAGGACTTTTTCTAGGGTGTCTAGTGCTGGATCAAAATCATCTCCATATGGTGTAAAGTCATCCATGTAAACTTCAAGTCCATCATTTATTAAATCTCCAAAAATGCTAAGGATAGCCCTTTGGAATGTGGCAGGAGCATTACATAGGCCAAAAGGTAGAACTCGATAGGCAAATGTTCCCCAAGGACAAGTAAAAGTAGTTTTATCCTAGTCTTCGGGGGAAATCTGAATCTGATTGTATCCACTGAAGCCATCCAGGAAAGAAAATAATTTCTTTCCTGCTAAAGTATCTAATACTTGGTCTATGAATGGGAGAGGAAAATGATCTTTCTGTGTTGCCTTATTTAGTTCCCTATAATCCACACGGATTCTCCATTTTCCATTCTTTTTTGGTACCACCACAAGCGGAGAGACCCATTTACTATCAGAAATAGGATAGATAAAATTGACATCTAAAAGTTTCTGAAGTTCAGCTTTTACCACATCCTTTAGATGAGGATTAAGTCTCCTTTGCGGCTGACGAATAGGTCTGGCATCTTTTTCTATATAAATGTGGTGTGTACATAACTAGGGATCGATTCCTTTCATATCAGGGTAATGCCATGCAAATGCTTCTTGATATTTTGTTAACAGATGGATGAGCTTAGTTTCTTGTTCAGGTGTGAGATTAGCATTGATGTTTAAAGTTTTTCCCGGTGCAATTTCCACAGTTTTACTATTTGCAACAGAAGTAACAGGTATCGTTTGGTCATGCGTATATTTCAAAGGATCTTCCTCTAATTCATTATCAAATGCTGCTTCTATCATGTGACACTGTGTGCAAGGTTCAGTTTGACTAATGAAATTATTAATGGCATCATCTTCTGTTTGGTCTTTAAAATCAAGTGCCTCTTGTATAGTTAATGGAGATCTGATGTTATCAGTAAGGTATGATACAGGGTGCTTATTAGTTTTGATTATTGTGACACTTGGCTGCGTTGGAGGATATAGAACTAAATTCTTGCTATTCGGTCCTCTGGTTATGGTCATATTTCCCTGCCGGCAGCCAATGTAGGCATCGGCAGTGGCAAGCCAAGGTCTACCTAAAATTAGCGGATGTCCATCAAGTCGGGTTTTTGGATTAATTATCAGGAAATCGGTTGGATACTCCCAGGAATCAACAGAGACCATGACATCCTGTAGAATACCCTCTGGTCTAACCACAGATCGGTCAGCCAACTCTAACAAAGTAGAGGTGGGTTCTACTGATGCAATGCCGAGCTTTTGGCAAGTAGTGGTTGTTAAAATATTAATTGCAGCTCCTAGTTCAACCAAGGCATTAGACAGGGTCTGACCATAAATTTGAACAGTTATAATTGGATTCCCTGGGTCTTCATATTTAATGGGTGTTTCTCTCCCAGATAATAGGTCAGATAAAGTACCGACTACTTGGACTCTTGGATTATTTGTTATATTCCTCCTTGGATTCTTTATGCACAATTCTTTGATAGTTTTTGCGTATATGGGAATGTCTTGAATGGCTTGGAGGAATGGAATTTTTATGTACAGATTTTGTAATTCTCCCAGAATGTCAAAGTCAGGATATTGTATGGGTCGAGGTATGACTAATCATTCTGGGAACGAAGGAGAGGATGTGGTTGCTTGATTATGAGTCTGCTGCTTATTTACATCCTCTTGTGGCAACTGATGTTCTCTTGGTAACTGATCTTCAATATGAACTATTTTATCTCCCTTAGTTTCAATTATGCGTCCAGATCTTAACTGAAGATCATTGCACTCCCTCAGGTCGGGTCCTATTTCTGGTGATTCTATGATTTGGATAGATTGGACCTGTCTGTTATTTGGATTGGGATCGGGTTGGGCTGGGAGTTGCGGTCTCAGGTTAGACTGGGGATTTTGTTGTAAGGCTGGAAGAGTAGGTTGAGGGAGCGGAATAGTTCCAGCTGGCTGGTGCATCGGTCTTTGCCAGCTTGTCTGCCAGGGTGAACTTTGTGAAGTAGGGGGAGTCCATTGTGAAGGATATGGGCCATTTTGCCAATATGGTGGAGTGTAAGGCAAATTCGGCCAACTGGATTGGCTTGTTTGATTCAGCCATGGATTTGAAGAAGGAAACGATTGTGGTGACCAGTTTGAAAATGGGGGTTGAGATTGATTTTGCCACATACCATATTGTTGAGCATTATACTGTGGGGGTTGAAGAAAAGAGGTTGAGTCCGGAAACATACCAGATTGTCTCGGCTGCCACTGGCGACGCTGGTTGATCGAGTTCACCGATTCTGGTTCTTCTTCTGCTTCCTTATATACCGCTTTCAATCCAGGAAGTGAGGGTCAGCTCTCCGTAAGGTGATCTTTTGTACAGATGGCGCACGTTTGGACTTTATCCAGTGGACATTCCTTGTGGCTATGTTATTTTCTGCATCGGGGGCAGAAGATTGCCAAATTCTGTTCTGCCTCCATCTGCTTCTGTTTAGCCTGCACAATATCAAGTTGTGTAGTTAGTGTCCCCAGAATATCAGTTTTGAAATTTTCTAATAAATTTCCAATTTCTGCATGTGTTACTCCTTCTGTTGATACTTTGTTATCCCTTGCAAACCGATCATATTCTATCGGTTTTATTCTTGTGCTGCCTCTCGAACTCCTGATACATAAATCAATGATGTCAGCAAAATTCTCTTGATAAATATCCCCTTTTCCCATGATGTTTAATGTTTCAATCCATTGTTCCTTCATGCCCCTTATTAATGCAGTTTTTAACACATTATCAGGTAAAGGTAGCGATGCATAAGGAGATCTGTGTAGATTGTACTGAAAACGTTCCACATACTCCTCCAATGTTTCATTCGGTCTGGCTGTCATTTGGAATATTTCGTCTTTTAATTCTCTAGACCTACAATAATCCTGATATTTTTTTAAGAAGGATTCTTTCATTTGATCCCAATTGTTGATAACCCCACCACCTAGCCCCATAAACCATCTTAAAGCAGCCCCTTTTAATGTAGAGGGGAATAATTTCAATTTCTGGGGATCGGTGGTGTAATCATACCCCCTGCATAACACATCGAATTCGAATAAAAATGCATCCGGATCTTCTGATGTGAGACCGTGAAATGTAGGGATATGCTGGAGAGGGATAGCTTTCATGGGTGCATTTGCTGTAGAATCCACTATAGGATATTGTAATGTAGAGGTTTGAGCATTTGGCTGATTCTGAGCCATGGGATCGAATATATGCCCATAACCTTCTGGGATATCTAGGAGGGTATTCCTAGGTTGAGAGGGAATGGTTTTGACAGGAATTGTTTTAATAACACTTCCCTTATCTGGAATAATGAGAATACCAGATGTCTGAGGAGATTGGATTCCTTCAACAATGATTTTCACAGCACTCCCCTTATCTGGGCTATCTAATGGCTGATTTTTTCCAATAGGAGATTTTGGTTCCTTGGTTTCCCTTGTTTCTCCTTCTCCTTCACAAAAGTTGCTATAATTCCCTTCCTGCAATAGTTCTGGAGTAGAATTTTCAATTTCTTGAAAGTCCTGCTCTTCAGTTTAACTATGCACCTCAGCACAGGCTACAGATGGTGATCCTGTGGCCTGAAGGGAACTAGTAGGCTGTTTAGAAATGTTTTTCCTAGGGCCTACTGATGGATGAGATTCTGTTTTCTTATAGATTTCGTCTATGAAGGTCGTTCGGCCAAGGGTCACCGGCCCCTTAGCTTTTTCAGGCTTGGATGGGGGTTTGATATTATTTTCTGGTCTTTTCTGCTTAGTCATGCACTCAAAATGAACTACCAAATTCTATTCAAACAAAACAAAAACAAATTTGTTAGGAAAGCGGGCAGTGGAGCAGGGCTTTTACATGCTGCGCACGTAGGTTCTTACCTTCCGTTTTTAAAATCCAACTCCTCCCTAGCAGGTTCGTACACTACTCTGAAAAAGACAAATGGCTACACTCTTTCCCTGGAAACGACGCCAAAATGTAGAGCTATAAAAAGGGTCTCTTTCACCTCTAATTACCTCAAATTAATATGTCAATCCGGGAGCGTTTTTTTATTCCAAAGAGTGTCTCAGTATGAGGTTATCACTTGTCAGAGTAATGCTAGTAGTACAGTTTTTAAGAAATACAAGAGTAAACGGATGCTTGTCTGTAACTAAATTACTTCAAGATGATTAAATCACACATTCAGAAAAATCAACAGCTTATCAGTCAAGGGTTCGGCGGCGATAACCCATCCCTTGGGAAACTGATGGAAAGGAAATTAGAGCATAGACCACGGGTCTGGGAGCTAGACAGTGAATGCCAAAGCTCACTACAGCCTTCAATCGTCTCTCACACCAAAACAACAAATGCGAGTAAATGGAACAACAAATAAGGAATTGAACAGCAAATCTGGAATGGAACAGTAATTCTAAAATGGAATAGCAATCGAACAACTAAGTCTCGCGAGTTGTAACCAAACTTAATCTATTAATTCAAATGCATTCCTCGCAATCAATCAATCCTTCACTCTTAAGGCAAATCACGCAACACACTAATGGAACAGCATTAACTATTGACGAATTATGGAACAGCTCCAGTAAATCATATACGCACACAACACGCTGAAATAGTAATCTTAATTAACAGGGATACGACTGTGCTGCCAAATAGAACAACATTATCTCTGAATCCAATAATCATGAAGAACACTACTTCAAACGAATCTATGATATGAATGTTCAGTATAAAAGCTCTGTAACAGAACAATAAGAATATTCGGTTAATAATATGCAATTAACTCTGAAAGGATTAATAACTTGATGCAGAGTCAATACACGATTCTATCTGTAAAAACCTCAATGATTTAATCTTAACAGAGCATGTAATATCAACTTATAAAGCATAACAGATTACCAAATAATAACGATAAACAAACCACGCGGAAATCAAATCGTAGTGATACAGAAGCAAGTGTCCTCCGGGGCCGGGCCCTTAGCCTCCAAGGGTACACCGCCTTAAGTTAATCCAGACGCAGAGATGAGAGAATCACCAAACTTATATTAATGCATCGGACAAAAATACAATGAACCAGTTCTCAACGAGACTCAATAATCAGAGCTGATGTTTAACAGAAAATTACATAAAAACGTATATCTCTATTATCCCAAGCTAACAGTGTTGTCCCTTTATATAAAGGTGATGGCGGAGATGTCCAAGTAACAAGATAAATAAAGCAGCGATCCCTCAGGATCAAAGATCCTGAGGGATTCGCCAAACTGTTAATCCTTCATATTTTCTTTTCTTTTGCGCCGAGCTGGTGTCTTCTCCTCCTTTTCCGAGCCGATTCTCTTTGATCTGTTTAGCCTTGTTTGCATTCGGTTCTCTTTCAGAGGGACAGCAGTTATCTCGACTTTGTCCTTTCCTTTGGAACGGCAACTCCTCGTTTTCTCCATTTCCTGCACAGAAAATAACCATTATCAGCGGTTAAGTCTTGCATATCAATTCTCACATGTTTTGTTATAACTCCTTATCATTTTCCAAATTCATGATGCAAAAAGGTTTACAAATTCTACTAAAAAGCCACTGAAATAATCATCAAAAGCATACCTTTTTAGTACTCCACAATGGACTAAACCAAACTCCCAGATCACGGTACGATAAAATTACCTCATTTTTCCTACAACACAGTTATAATAGATGAAAAAATGACCCCAATCTCTATAATGTGTTTGATGAAAAGGGGATTTTTTTTTTTTTTTTCTTTAGATGTAGATGATCTCATTATTATAGGAAATGTAGATAAAATAATTGAAGAAATAAAAGAGCATATGTCACAAATGTTTGAGATGAAAGACCTTGGAAAGGTTCGCTATTGTTTGTGTGTAGATATCTGGAGAGATTCAATACAAAATTTTCTACCACAGAGTAAGCATGTAAGTATTCTGCTGAAAACGTTTAAGATGGATATGTGCAAGGATGCAACAGTGCCACTACAATAGAATACCAAACTTCAGAGTGATTATAGTTCAAAGGAGGTAGATGCAACATTGTACAGGCATTTGGTTGGGAGTTTAATCTACTTAACCACTAATGGACTAGATTTGGCTTATCCAACGAGTGCATTGAGCCAATTTATGTCCAAGCCACTTGAGAGCCAGTGGATTGCAACTAAAGGCATCTTAAGGTATCTACAAGGAACCTTAGACTATGGAATTTTGTATAATTATTCTTGTGATGTTAAATTGACAGGTTTTTCCGACTCCGATTGGGCTGGAAACAAAGATGATAATGGAGAAAATTAATTAGAAAGAGTTGGTTCACCAGAACCTTAGATTAGGAGTTTGTTACTATTTTTTAGGTATTGGTTCTAAATTCCATATTTTCATGTAAGCTATATATTGTTTGATATGTAATGAGAATGCAGAGTGAATTGCGAACGCAATCCCTCCTACTGTAGTCTCTCATAATAGAGCTATCCTGTACAACTTTCATTAATTTAATCTGTGAATTTTTATCATGGAATTAGAGTTCCAGGGTTGAATCAAATCCATAGTTATTTTGATGAGTATCCCAGTGGCAGAAGATAAGCCACTGATGATCTGATAGTGGCCTGAGTGAGGCTAAGTAAGGCTATTTTTTCTTAGAAGAAACACCACCCAGCATGTTCGTCTGAAGTACAGATGTGCCAATTAGTGCAGACCCGTGCTAGAGAACAACACCGATCTCTAAAATAAGAATAGAAAAGATTTAAGTAACAACACTAATTTACGATTTCCTTACATGGATTCTGCCCAACATGAGCACCACAGGATCTGGATGTTTTTGGGCACTGATTGAGTTAGGGTGCCGGTGAAAGTGCTCGTGTTGAAGGAGATAGAGTGCTTGAGTTAGATTAGTCAGAGAGATCATGCTAAGGAATGTACTTGAGATCAATGGCTAAGGAGCATCATTAAGACAAAGAGCTAGTTTTGGAAGAGCCAAAATAACTCATACTGTGGAGCTCCATGGACCTAGAGAGCTCGTGATGCAGATCGTCGATTGAAGTGAAAGAGCTTCTACCTGTTGATCCAAAGAGCTTGTGCCTATAGATCTAACATGATCTGTGACAGAGGATCTTGTGAGCTCACAACAGCAAAGGATCTCGTGAGCCCATGGTGCAGTGGGTAGAGTAGCCTGCCATAGTGGTAAAGGATTAGGTAGATATTTTTCTTGACATTATAGTGTTCTGTGGATCTGGGGTAGATCCATTTTTTGATATGGTTTTATGTTAATTGTTGGAAGTGATTTTTTTTAAAGTGTCAAGATGAATAATCTGATGGAAGTATACTTGAATGAGAGAAATAATCTCAATGGCTCCAATTATTCTAATGGGAAATTCAAGTTACAGATAATGCTGGAAGGGAATAGTGCATGGGGGATCATGAATGGAGCTGAGGTGAAACCTATAATTGCAGTAGGTGCAACAGACGTGACAATACAGGAGTGGGTGAAGAAGGAGAGCAAGGAGAAAACAATGTTGAAGATGGCAGTCAAAGACTACATCATCCCTCACATCACAGATTACTATTCAACGAACAAGCTCTGGAAAATTCTCAGAGATCTGTATGAAATTAGAAATACAAATCGCCTATTTTTCTTGAAAAGAAAGATTCTCTCCATCAAAATGGAGGAGAATTAGACAATAGTTGCATTCATGTCATGCATCAAGGACCTTAAAGACACTCTTGGCACCACTGGAGAGGTTTTAAGTAATATTGATATGGTAAAAATTACTATGAATAGTATGACTTACGAATCTAGATGTTTATAACAGGCTTGAAAGAGAGAGAGAAAACCCCCAAATTCAAAGAATTGATAGGAATTGTCATGCAAGAGGAGGAAAGGCAGATGACAGTTAAACCCGAGAATTTAGAACCAGCTTTAATGGGAAAAAAGAAACCCTTTAGAGGGAAGGCGAATAGAGAACATATATGTGGAGGAAAAACACAGAAAAGGCTGAATGCATCTCAAGGAATGTCACAAAATAGGAATGATCCACCATTAAAATGTTCCTATTGTCTAAAAATTGGCCATATGGATAAGCATTGTTGAATGAAGAAATTTGATGAAGGTCAACAGAGATATAAGAGACATGTAGGAAACTTTGCAGATGATGACCATAACCAGGACCTCAAACTGTTTATGGCTAAATCTGATCAAAAGGATGAAGCAGATACATGGTATTTGGATTCAACAACGTCCACCCACATGAGAGGTAAAAGACAATGTATTGAAGACTTCAAGGAAACCAACACTGGAGCTAAAATATACCTTGGAGACGAAAGAGGGTACCCAATCAAAGGACATCGTAATTTTCCTATAATTTTTCTTGATGGAAATATTAGGCACATTCATAATGTGATATATGTACCTAAAATTAATAAGAATATGATTTTATCTTTCAATGATAATAGATCAGAACCTTAAGGTATAATTTTATAAATCATATTGTGTTGGTGGAAGTTAGGTATTTGTTCAGGCTCCTAAACAGGTCATCGTGGCATTTGCGCTATAAAAAATTTTCTACGAAGGTTCAGAATCTGAAATTCATATGGTGCGAAGCTGAAATCCTGAAGAAAGTCGTCAAAAAATTTCAGAGCTTGGTTCGCAATATTTTTGGAGATATAATCTGTGGAAGGTAGTGCTTTTTCAGGCTCCTGAATTTCATCTCAAAGAGGTGATCGTGGGAAAAGTTCAATAACTCTCTCTCTGAAGATTGGATTGGAGTGCCGTCAAAAGTAGTCACAAGTACACGGCCTGTAGTTTCTTTGCTATCAATTTCAGAAACAAAGGACAAAACAGTGACACGTGGCAAGTCGTACAAGTTCGCTCTACTGAACCAGTCCAGAATTAGGTCATTGTGGGAGATTGGACACAACTTTGTCTTGGAGAATCAAAATCAGGTGAGACCTGTTGCATTTGAAAGAAGCTTCAGAGGGATACTACAGGGCTGAATTTCAGATATCGAATATTTTCAATTACAGAGATAATTCAATTTCAATATTGATCTCCTAAAAGCTAGTAAAAGGTGTGTATTTTTTTTTTCCGAATTGCATAAGTCTTGTTTGAAGAATCAAGTTGAATTGATTCCAAGGGCATCTTGTAGAATAGATATCAATATTGGATTCTAAAATGCCCCCTAAAAAGAATTCAACACCCATCAAGCCTTCAGAAGGCTCTACCATGACTCATGAAGATGAAGAATTGCAACATGATCTATCAAAATTACAAGAACAAGTGCAACAAATTTCACTCTCGCAAAGAGCAGCAAAAAATGAAATGGAAGTTTTGGAAAGGCATGGAAGTGAAGATGGACGGTTGAAGAAGGCGTGGGAAGCTAAGATGGATGACATGAAAGACAACATGGAAAACATGAAGAGTGATCTAAAAGCATACATGGAAGGCTTGATGACAAGCTTAAAACCAGAAATGATTCCTAATGGCGGAAATATAGGAGAAGAACCTCCTGATGAGAACAAAATAATTGTTAATTGTGATTTCATAAACTCGAATGTTGGCGGGAAGAACCACCATATTCCAAAAATGGATATGAGGAAGTTTGATGGAAAGGATCCTGTAACATGGATACTACAGATGGAGCAAAATTTTGATCTCCATAACGTGCAAAACACACAAAAGGTACGCATTGCAACTTTAAATTTAGAACAAAATATATTTGTGTTGGAAATATGATGCAGAGTGTTGTCCTTGATGGCAACCCACTGAATGAAGATGAAGACATGCGACTGTTGACATGTGTTGTCCTTGATGGAAATCCACCTGATGAAGTTATTCTTGACTTGATGGACTTGGTAAATGATGTAAATATGATGTGATATGATGTTTGTTGACAATATGATGCTAAGTGTTGTCCTTGAAAGGCAACCCACTTGATAAAGATGATGGCAACTTACTTGATGAAGTTGTGCTTGCTAGAATATGTTCTTGATGAAGAAAATATGATGTACCTACAGTGTGCAATGAAGAAAGGAATTTAGAATGTGCTCAAAGTATGATGGAAAAATTATGTCTCTATGAATACGCGGATATGTCTAAAAAGAACGTGATAAGTCGCGTATGGGAAAAAGCGCTCAAAAAGTGCAAATCCAGGGGCCCGTGGTATTGAAGGCTCATGGTATTGATGACTCGTGGTATTGAAGGCTCATGGTATTGATGACTCGTGGTATTGAAGGCTCATGGTATTGATGACTCGTGGTATTGAAGACTCATGGTATTGAAGACTCGTGGTATTGAAGGCTCATGGTATTGATGACTCGTGGTATTGAAGACTCATGGTATTGAAGGCTCATGGTATTGGTTTGACTCGTGGTATTGAAGGCTCATGGTATTAGTTTGGCTCGTGGTATTGAAGGCTCATGGTATTGTTTTGGCCCATGGTATTGAAAAAGATAAACCTATATAAGGAGAAGAAATTCATTGTGCAAATCACAAGTGTGGGTGCAAGATGTCTGAGCTTGAATGAATACTTCTCTTTGAAGTAGATCTGAATGGAAAGGGTTACACTTGAAGATAAATCTGAATGTATGATGCACCAATGATGAAGAAGGGGATCTAGATCTGAAATGCATTTGTATTTGCTAGATCTGATTATGAAAGGCTTAGATCTGTGATGAGGCGAACATCTAGGCGAACATCTGTCTGAAGTGAAAGGGTATGAAATATCTGATCTGTTCTGCTGTGTTTCTGATATCTGATCTGTGTTGATATGTATCAGTTGATGATGTATGTCTGTGCTTAAAAGTATGGAAAGTCCCGGTGTGAAAATTGATGAAGCGTGGTCCAAGGTAGTCTTGAGGTTGTAGCCGGTCAGGGGGGGTATTAGCTCCCTTCGGAGTGAAATTTGTCATAGTCGAGTCGTAGCTCCCCTTCGGAGAGAGCAGTAAAAGCGAGTCGGGGTTGGAGCTCCCTTCGGAGAGAACGTAAGCGAGCGCAGTGGAGTGCACAGCGTCTTTACAGTCAAATACTGCCTTATTTACCACATTTGTTGTAAGATGTTTTCTCTATAATAAAATATTGAAGGTTGAGCAACTGCAGCGGTGGTTTTCTCCCGAATTGGGTTTCCACCTAAAAATCCTGGTGTTCATGTGTGATGCTTGGTGTGATGGTTTATTCTGTTCTTACTGCACATGTTTACTATTTATGGAACATCTGATGAATGAATAATGGAATGATATAAGCAAAGAACTAATGACATAATTAGGTCTCTGTGTATACGCAAGTTTTATGAAGGATATCCACGTGTATACGCTAGTTGGCTTCAGAAAAGTAGCATATGGGTTTTAGAGCATGAAAAAGTAAAATTTTTTGAGTATGCAGTAAATACTGATTCACCCCCCCCTCTCAGTATTTTTCCCAACAATTGGTATCAGAGCAGGTCCTTGTGCAGAAGCTTGATCGCTTAAAGGAGATCCGTCGCAATGGGAAGTCAAGAAGGAGTGATGTCTATAAAACCACCTCTATTCAATGGAAGCAATCTGATATTCTGGAAGGTACAAACAAAAGCATATCTGCAAAGTCTTGGTGCAGATGTATGGGCAATCGTGGAAGAAGGTTATCAATACCCGGCAAGTATTCCTACTGATGCAGCTGAAAGAAAGAAGTATGAAATCAATGCCAAAGCAGTGAATGTCTTATTGGAAAGCATGTCTGAATCAGAATTTGCTAAAGTGATGCAACTACATTCGGCAAAAGACATATGGGACAAAATCATTCTAAGCTATGAAGGAGACACAAAGGTAAAAGTGCAAAACTCCAAACTCTTAGAATTGAATATGAAAATTTGAAGATGCATAGTGATGAAAGTGTTGCCAGTTTCTTTCTTCGTCTAGATGATATTGTAAATCGGATGAGAAATTTGGGTGAAACCATAGCTGATACTACTCTGGTGGAAAAGGTCTTAAGATCATTGACTTCAAAATTTGACTCTAAAGTTTCAGCTATTGAAGAAAGACAAGATTTGCAAACTCTTACTATTGTTCAATTACATGGTACTCTGACTGCTTTTGAAATGAGACAAGGAGGCCCTTCTCAAGTAAGAGAAGCTGCTTTTAAGGCATCTACAAAAGGAAAGGAAAAAGAAGTTGTCAAAGAATCCAGCTATATATCCGATGAAGAAGAAGCGAATTTCGTGAGAAAGCTCCAACTAGGTACTGGAAGATTCAAAGGTAAGCTTCCCTTCAAATGTTTTGAGTGTGGAAAAGTTGGTCATTATGCTGCTAAATGTCCTTATAGAGAAAAGCATGGTAAAGGAAACAATTTGAGAAGAGAAAGAGTTATTATGCAAAAGAAGATGATGATGAAGTGTCCAGTGAAGATGAAGAAGATTCTGACCAAGATCTGAAAGTGCTCATGGCTAAGAAGCAAAAGAAGAAGGTTACTCGAGGAAAGGAGATACCACAGAAATCATGTATAGCAAAAATTGAAGAAGATGAAACAGATTCTGACGAAGATCTACAAGCACTCATGGCAAAGAAGAAAAAGGAGAAGGCCACTTGTAATACTCTTCTTTGTGCAAACAATGGTAAAGATAGTGAAAGTAAAGTTGTGGATCTAGAAGAAGCTCTCAAGATTAAAGAAGAAGAACTACAAAGTTCATACAATAAGCAAGAAACTATCTATAAAGAGATGATCTCACAAATGAAAGATCAAATAGAAATGCTGAATGAACAGATGGACAAGTATCAAAGGTTTCATACTTATGCATCCAATCGAATTAAAGATCTAGAAGCAGATTTTGAAAAATCAAATAAGAAGAATGAAGAGCTGCAACAAACATGTGAAGGAAATGAAGATTGGTTGAAAGAAGAGATTCTAAATCTGAAGGATCAAGTTGAAGATGGAAGAAGAAAAGAAGAAAGCATGAAAAAGCAATGTCAAGCCTTGGAGGTTGAGGTAAATATTCTCAAAGGTAAATTAGAAGAAAAGGTTAAACTTTTGAGGTTTCATGATAGTACTAACATTTTGGACAATATTCTGAGTAATCAAAGGTCTCCTGCTATCAAACATGGTCTTGGTTTCCATGAAACTGTTAAAGGAAAATCTAGCTCACAAGGATGTGCCAAAAATTCAGAGGATGTCAATGCAAAACCTGAAGTGTTGAAAGAGACAAAATCTCAATCAACAATCATGAATTCTCAAAGGAATTCATTCAAGAACGTTGAATGTTTTAAATGTCATAATTATGGACATGTTGCAGCAAATTTCAGGAGCAGATCATTTCAGCCTCAAACAAACAGTTCCTACATAGAAAGGTACTCTGGTTTCTTCAAGGGATATTGTTATTCATGTAACAAGTATGGACATAAAGCAGCTGAGTGTAAAAGGAGGAATAATAGAAATACTCATTATGATTCTTATGTTTATTTCTCTGGCCACATGAGATGTTATGCTTGTAACAAGTATGGACATGTAGAAAAAGAATGCAGGATGAACAGATCTGGGAAAGTGGACAATTTTCAGCAGACAGTTGGAAAGCTCAAGCAAATTTGGAAAAAGAAGGAGGGCCGATCAGAAACGTAGGGAATTCTGACCCTACTGCAGTCATCCGCTTCTGAAGCTGACTTTTCTTATTGACTGCAGGAATGATGTGGGATACATTATGAGATTTAGTAATGTATCGTCACAGGGGGAGCAATGCATGATGACTCTCATGGTTGATTTGATTGTTCTGGTTATGTTTACTTCTGACAGCGCATCTGATGTGGAAAGGACAGGTACAGGAGGTACAAGCTCAGGAGGAAATGAAGGAAGATGGAAATTTTCTATGCTTCACTTTCCATACGCAGGTTCCATTAACTAAAGTCGCGTATACACGCGAGTTCCAGAAGACGCAGTCGCGTATGCATTGATGATAAGAAAATTTATCTGATAACTGAAGATCTGAAGCAGAGGTCCAGGGGGAGCATCAGTCTGACTGCTGATGATTGCACTATTAGCATCATTCTAGTTATACTCATGATAATGAAATGATGCATGGGTTCTTGTGTTGAATATTATGGATGAAGCCTGGTTGCTTTATGATGAAGAGCATTCATTGTTGAGATGAAAGTCTTATAGTTGAGAGATGAGGACAGATCATGCAGAGATTGTTATTGATGACTTGCTGTTGAAGGTATCTCAGATTGCAGAAGTTAAGGAAGAAGCACTGGTTTAGGGGGAGTAGCAGGTTGAATTCTAATGGTTGCATTGTTGGAAATATGACTGCTTATTCTTTGGTCTTGATCATATAGAGTTTGGTTGCTATGGTTGAGATCTTTTTCCTACATATGTTACTTCATGTTACATCTTGAAGATCATGGTGATTTTGGACCACATGGATGATTGGTTGACACATATCTGAAGATGCTGTTCTGGTATGATAATCTCTTTTGGAAAGAATGTATTGATGCTGCAAAGGATCCGAAGGCTTGGTTACTAATGGGCTTATGCTACAACCATTGGATGACGCTTGAAGACACAACTACACTATTCTGTTATATCTGTAGTCCAGGGAAGCAGTCAAATATCTCAGAAAGAAGTTGAACACTATCTTTGCCTTACAAATCAGATCTGGTTGAAACTTAGAAGGTGTCTTGGGATATGCGGGTTTCCTGAAACACAGTCGCATATGTACGCGAGTTCCTGCACATAAAACCGCGTATGGTTGGTTGCTGACAATTCTTGGTTGGTTCAGCTCTCTTCAGCACAGCTGCAGTGCTGTTTGGTATCTCTGGTGGTGTTCCAGTTCTCATAAATCAGTTTCTAATGTTTTGATGAAGATGCCTTGATGATTTATTGGTGAAAATGTTCAGGTTGCACAAACTAAGGGGGAGCCTTAGTCATATGAAAAGGATGCATGGATGCACAGATTCAGGGGGAGCATTAGTGTTGCTGAGTATAATGCATTGTTGGCATTATGATGGTTATGTTATATGATCTCTCTTGAGGTCTTCTTGGTGTTGGTCATAAATGGTCATATTTATATTTTGGTGAAAAGGTCTTGTTGAGACCCATGTTGTAAAATTGTAATATTTAGTCATGTAAGGACTTGTCAATTTGTAAACCCACTTGGTTGGGTAGCTGAGTCATGTTTGTAAACCCACTTGGTTGGGTAGCTGAGTCACATTTGTAAACCCACTTGGTTGGGTACTTGAATCTTCTATGTAAATCCACTTGGATGAATCTTTGATGTAAGTATGAGTCATTGGTGATAGGAATGTCATAGAGTCATGTACTTCATTGAAAAATATGTTTGAAGATTCAGCATGAACTCAGGGGGAGCTTGGTCACTTCAGTATACATCAGATCTGCAGAACGCTTCTTCTACATAAGGAGAAAAGGGGGAGAGTATGTTGTTGTGGATCCGCCCGTTGCCCTTGATGTCAAAGGGGGAGAGTGACATAGTGTTTGAATGAAGATAATGATGTGCCCTTTGCCCTTGATGTCAAAGGGGGAGAGTAACATGGTGTTTGAATGATTCCAAAAATGGAGAGAGTGACATGGAAAATAGGGAGAATGACATGGTGTCATTGTACTCTTATTGTACTTATCTGTTGTGGTAACCAAACACCATCATGGTTGCCATCAAGTCCAAAGGGGGAGATTGTTGGAAATATGATGCAGAGTGTTGTCCTTGATGGCAACCCATTGAATGAAGATGAAGACATGCGACTGTTGACATGTGTTGTCCTTGATGGAAATCCACCTGATGAAGTTATTCTTGACTTGATGGACTTGGTAAATGATGTAAATCTGATGTGATATGATGTTTGTTGACAATATGATGCTAAGTGTTGTCTTTGAAAGGCAACCCTCTTAATGAAGATGATGACAACTTACTTGGTGAAGTTGTGCTTGCTAGAATATGTTCTTGATGAAGAAAATATGATGTATCTACAGTGTGTACAGAAGGTAATAAAGAAAGGAATTCAGAATGTGCTCAAAGTATGATGAAAAGAGTATGTCTCTATGAATCTGTAGTTATGTCACAAAAAGAGCGTGATAAAATTACGGCATTGGAAAAAGCGGCGCTCAAAAAGTGCAAATCCAGGGGCCCGTGGTATTGAAGGCTCATGGTATTGATGACTCGTGGTATTGAAGACTCATGGTATTGAAGACTCGTGGTATTGAAGGCTCATGGTATTGATGACTCGTGGTATTGAAGACTCATGGTATTGAAGACTCATGGTATTGAAGGCTAATGGTATTGGTTTGACTCGTGGTATTGAAGGCTCATGGTATTGGTTTGGCTCGTGGTATTGAAGGCTCATGGTATTGTTTTGGCCCATGGTATTGAAAAAGATAAACCTATATAAGGAGAAGAAATTCATTGTGCAAATCACAAGTGTGGGTGCAAGATGTCTGAGCTTGAATGAATAATTCTCTTTGAAGTAGATCTGAATGGAAAGGGTTACACTTGAAGATAAATATGAATGTATGATGCACCAATGATGAAGAAGGGGATCTAGATCTGAAATGCATTTGTATTTGCTAGATCTGATTATGGAAGGCTTAGATCTGTGATGAGGCGAACATCTAGGCGAACATCTGTCTGAAGTGAAAGGGTATGAAATATCTGATCTGTTCTGTTGTGTTTCTGATATCTGATCTGTGTTGATAAGTATATGTTGGTGATGTATGTTTGTGCTAAAAAGTATGGAAAGGGTCCAGTGTGAAAATTGATGAAACGTGGTCCAAGGTGGTGCTGAGGGTTGTAGCCTTCAGTCAGGGGGTCGTAGCTCCCTTCCAGGAGAGAAATTTGTGGTCGCAGAGATCCTGGTCGTAGCTCCCCTTCCGAGAGGCAGTAAAAGCGAGTCGGAAGTCAGATACTCCCCTTCGGGAGAAATTTGTCATGGCCAGCAGTGAGTGCACAACGTCTTGGTCAATCTGCTTCTTGTACATTGTTATAAGATTTTTCTCTATAATAAAATATTGAAGAAATTTGAATCTTCTGTGATGGTTTCTCAATTGAGTTTCCACCTAAAAATCACAGTGTTCATGTGTGATGCCAGGTAGTATAGTTTTATTACATTTCTCTTGTACATGTTTACTATTCCCCTTGGAACACTCGATGAATAGAAAATGATGGAATGATATAAACAAAGAACTAATGACATAATTAGGTCTCTGTGTATACGCAAGTTTTATGAAGGATATCCACGTGTATATGCTAGTTGGCTTCAGAAAAGTAGCATATGGGTTTTAGAGCATGAAAAAGTAAAATTTTTTGAGTATGCAGTAAATACTGATTCACCCCCCCCTCTCAGTATTTTTCCCAACAATTTGTATGGTATCAATGGCTTTGCTCCCGTAAAAAAAATTGTCACTTGGTCAATTTTTACGGAGGAAATGATAGCACATTATGAGGATAGAAAGAGCAACACCTTCTTTACCCAATTGATAAATCTCAAACAAAAGGGTTTAGTGGGGCAGCACATTGAGGACTTCCAAAAATTGAATATAAGGGTAACTGATCTTACAGAGGAACACAGGATTGATCTCTTCCTAGGCACTTTAAAGGATAACATCCAACATGAAGTTCGCGTTTTGGAAACTGATTCATTGGAGAAGGCATTCAGGTTGGCAAGAAAAGTTGAATGTAAAATTATGGCGACAAGGAAGCCTACCACTCAATTCTATAAAGAAGGAAGTGTTGCTACGCCTAGATTTCCACAACCTACAAGGTTGACACCACAACAATTGGAAGAAAAAAGAGCAAAAGGGCTTTGCTACGGTTGTGATAGCAAATACACTAAAGGTCATAAGTGTGCTGAGAAGAAATTATTTTACATAGATTGTGAAGAGGAAGAAGAAAATGAACAAGAAGAGGATATACACGAGGAACCAGCCCTAGAAGAGGAAGAAATGAATCCGACCATATCGTGTAATGCACTGGCAGGAATTACCACTCCTCAAACTCTCAAGATAGAAGGACAAATCAAGAAGAAAAAGGTAATAGTGTTGATTGATTCGGGTAGCACCCATAATTTTATTCATTGTAAGGTAGCCAAGGAATTAAATTGTTTCCTATACCCAGCACCAGAATGTCAAGTGATGGTTGCAAATGGAGGAACTATAAATTGCTCTGGGAAATGCCATAATATCAAGCTAACCATGGGGGAATATGTATTGACTAGTCCAATGCTTTCCATTCCTATGGGAGGTGCTGATGTTGTACTAGGAATACAATGGTTACAATCTTTGGGGACGGTAGCTTTTAATTTTCAAGAACTTTTCTTGAAATTTTTTTCAGAAGGAAAGGAAGTCGAATTACGGGGTATTGCAGGGAAGCCAGGAAGGATAATAAGCTCTAATGTCATGACAAAGCTTCTAAAGAAAGAACGGCGAGGCGTAATTGCACAATTATGCTCACTAGAAGTTCCAACATCAAAATCATCTATTTCTGCAGATCTCCAACAAGTCTTGGACAATCATTCCAAGGTGTTTGAAACTCCCAGAGGACTCCCACCTATTCGTGATCATGATCATGCTATTCATTTGATTCCAGGAAGTGTTCCTCCAAACATCAGGCCTTATAGATATCCTTACTTCCAAAAGAACGAAATTGAACGTATGATTGCAGAAATGTTAGAGGCGGGTATAATTCAACCCAGTCAAAGTTCTTTCTCTGCTCCTGTAGTATTGGTACACAAGAAGGATGGATCATGGTGAATGTGTCCGGATTATAGGGAGCTCAATAAGCTCACCAGTAAAGACAAATTTCCCATTCCTGTGATTGATGAATTATTGGATGAATTACATGGAGCAATTTATTTTACCAAGTTGGATCTTCGTTCAGGATATCATCAAATTAGAATGAAGACTGAAGATATTCCAAAAACAACATTTCGAACTCATGAGGGTCATTATGAATTTTTGGTCATGCTTTTGGCCTTACCAATGCACCTTCTACATTTCAAGGGTTGATGAATTCCATTTTCAAACCCTTCCTTAGAAAATTTGTGCTAGTATTTTTTGATGATATACTAATCTACGGTAGGTCTTGGAAGGATCAACCGGTCTTAGCTACACCAGACTTCACAAAAACCTTTATTGTGGAATGTGATGCCTCAGGAAATGGAATTGGTGCAGTTTTAATGCGGGAAGGAAGACCCATTGCTTTTGAAAGTCGTCCAATCAAAGGAAAGTATTTACAGAAACCTATTTATGAGAAGGAAATGTTAGCAATACTACATGCACTAAAGAAATGTCGAACTTACCTAATGGGAAGACACTTCAAGGTAAAAACTGATCATGATAGTCTTAAACACTTTTTGGAACAAAGACTATCGTCAGAAGAACAACAAAAATGGGTCACAAAGATGTTGGGTTATGACTTTGAAATAATCTACAAAAAAGGAAAGCTGAATGTTGTTGCGGATGCACTCTCAAGAAAGAATGAAGAGGTGGAAGCATTGCTTTGTGCCATTTCTATTATCCAACCAGATTGGATAACTGAAGCAAGAGATGAATGGAAGAAGGACAAAGATGTATGGATACTCATTCAAAAGTTGCAGCAAGATCCTAGTACATTTGATACATTTAGTTGGAAAAATGATTCCTTATGGTACAAAGATCGCTTATATCTTTGTAAGAATTCCCAACTAAAACAAAAGATTCTTCTGGAATTGCACACTTCTCCTTTAGGAGGACACTCAGGATTTTTAAAAACTTACCACGGGGTGAAGAAAGAATTTTTTTGGGATGGCCTTAAATCTGATATTCAAAAGTTTGTGGCGGAATGTTTGGTTTGCCAGCAGAATAAAGTGGAAACAATTAAGACCCCGGGACTTCTACAACTTTTATCCATTCCAAGTCAACGTTGGGAGGAGATTTCAATGGATTTTATCACAGGTTTACCTAAGTCCGAAGGAAAGAGTGTCATCATGGTAGTAGTTGATAGACTTACCAAGTATGCACACTTTTGTGCATTATCTCATCCATTTAAAGCAAGTACAGTTGCTACTACATTTATGGACACAATTCAAAAGCTACATGGAAGTCCAAGGGTTATTGTGAGCGACAGAGATCCCATTTTTACTGGAAATTTTTGGACGGAGTTGTTTTCTTGTTTGGGTACTCAATTAGCTCATAGCTCATCTTATCATCCTCAATCTGATGGTCAAACTGAGATAGTAAATAAATTTTTGGAAGGATATCTTCGTTGTTTTGTATCGGATAAACAAACACAATGGGTCAAGTGGTTACCTCTCGCTGAATGGTGGTATAACACTTCCTTCCATACTGCAGCAAAAATGACCCCATTTATGGAACTTTATGGATATCATCCACCATCCATCACATCATATTTAAGGGAAAATTCGAAGGTTCAAGCGGTGGAAGATCACATCGAGCATCAGCAAGAAGTTCTCCAACTCTTAAAGGATAACCTGAATTTGGCACAAAATCGAATGAAACAACAGGCAGAACAACATCGTAGCGAGAGAAGTTTTGATGTAGGAGATTGGGTATTTTTACGGCTACAACCATACGAACAAATGTCCCTCAAGCAAGCAAAGAAGGATAATAAATTATCGCCAAAGTACTATGGTCCTTACAAGGTGTTGCAAAAGATTGGTACTATGGCATACAAATTGGAGCTTCCTGCTTCTTCGCGAGTACATCCAGTTTCCATGTTTCATGCTTAAAGAAGGTTATAGGTGAAAATCTTCCAGTTCAAACAGTATTTCCAGAACTTGATGGGGAAGGGAAAATCATATTGGAACCTGAAGCAATCATGGAAAAAAGAACTCGACAACTACGGAATCGATCAATTTCAGAGTATCTCATCAAGTGGAAGAACTTACCCACTGAAGATTCTACATGGGAGGATGAGAATTTTATACAGAAGCACTCGAAGCTACTCAAGTGTTGAGGACAACACTTTTTTGAAGGAGAGGGGCATGTTAGGTCCCTATATCACTAGTATAGCCCCTTATTATTGTTAGTGTAAACCCCTTATTGTTATTATTGTACCCTTGTAACCCCCATTTTGTTATTAGTGTGCCCTTAAATTATTATTGTTAGGTCGGCTAGGATTACATTGTGGCCCACTAGGATTACATTATGGCCCCATGGACTCCTATATATAGAAAGGAGGTTTTGTGAATTGTATCATACAAGAATTGTTCATTTATGTAATGTATTGGAGGTTGCCCCCTCGAAGTGGCTTATTTCTAAGGCGTGGATATCTCTTTTCTTATATTTTTGGAGCTGGTTACACAACAGCAAATGTGGGCCCACGGTGACTAGCCCATCTCGAGCCTTGTGAGAGGAGGCATCCAGCTGCCACAGCATTAGCCCCAGAGGGCCATTCAGCAGACATTCTATCTGATTTAGAGCATCACCTAGGCGCCTGACTCTAGACATTCCAGAGACCGACATAGATGATATCTCGCTCAGATTACAGAGATATGTGATTGGTGTCCCAGGACCTTTTAGGAGGTTCCTATGTAGGGTGGCGCGGGCAGTGGTCTCTTATCGTGATCATCATCAGTGATAGGATGATCGTATTGTAGACTAATATTTTTGATCTTTTGTATATCATTTTTGAAAATCATAAGGTGTTTTCAACCTATGATTGAAGACGATGTATATTTTTGAAACAAACTTCTATGCTATAACATATCACTATTACCGGCTATCTGTGTACATGTTATTGAATGTTGTTTAATTTACTGTTTTGATTATTGCAAATGTCGATTTATCATACTAGAAGCAACTGCATCTGCTAATGTATTTAAATGTCTTGGAATATGCTGATATTCAATGTAATCAAATTCACGTTCCAAGAGACGAAGTCTTAAAAATAACTGTAATAACATTGGATTTCTAATGGCATAAACCCTGTTAAGCTGTAACACAAAAAGTTCAGAATCCAACCTAACAATCAAACTCTGAATTCCAAACGATATGGATTCAGATAATAACTCAATCAATGCACTATACTCTGCAATGTTATTTGTTGTTTGACTAAGGCTTACCCCATGCATGGATACTAACTCGTCAGAGGGTGAATAGATAACCCAAGCTGCAGAAGAAATGTTCCGTGTACTACAACAAGCACCATCAACAAAACCAATGTAGGTTTGAAGAGACGTCGACATCTGCAATATCAAGAGTAAAACTCAGATAAGTAGGAATAGTGATAAAAACACACTCTAAACTAGGCACACTTTTCTAATCTAAGACACACAAGTAGTAAAGAAATATAATCTAATAAAAAATCTCCACACCAAATTTAAGCATAATATCTCTTCAGATAAAGCCCGTTTCTGGGTTTATCTAAAGGGACACCGTCGAAATCTATCAGCTCATAAGCCCCTTTTGCCAGCTTTCGCTTAACAATGAAAGGACCATGCCACATGGGCAAAAATTTCCTGCCCCTTAGCTTATCATTGGCTTGATCGTATATTAAGACTAGGTCTCCTTCTGAAAAATTACGAGGGGTAACACTTCTATTTTACTGAGCCTTTATTCGTTTGACATGAGCCTCGTTTGCTATTGCATCATTTCATCGATTCTCATCTAGCTGAACCAAGTAAAAGAAACGTTTCTCCTCTTCAGACATAGCTAGGAGTAATTCTATGGCTAATTTCAATGGTGGAATTTCGCATTCAATCAGCAACATATCTTCCAAACCGTAAACCAGTTGAAAGGAAGTGAAACTAGTTGATGTTTTTACTGAGGTCTGATATGCCCAAAGTGCTGAAAATAACATGGAATTCCAATTCGACTTATGAATACCAATAATTCGTTTAATAATAGTGACTAAAACTTTATTGATAGCTTCAACCAGACCATTAGCCTGCAGATAATATGGAGTAGAACTATCGTGGCGCAGGCCAAGTTGATCTGTCAGTTCAATCATCATGATATTTCAAAAATGACTTCCATGATCAGTAATAATGGCTTGAGGAACACCGAATCTAGAAATTATATGATTGAACACGAAAGTTGTAGCAGTCTTGCCGTCTGCCGAAGATGTAGGCATCGCCTCGGCCCACTTAGTAAAATAATCTACCGCTAGGATAATATACACATGCCCCCCCGGCCGAGTGAGGGTTACATGTAATAAAGTCAATATGCCATTTTGCGAAAGGACCGACAACAATTATAGGGTGAAGAGGAGTGGGTGGTGCACACATCTTACGATCAAAGACCTAACAATTGTGGCATTTTCAGATTGCATAGATACAATATTTGAATAACGACAGCCAGAAATAACCAGCGTGCAATATCTTTTGGGATGTGGCATACCTAGACATATGACCGCTACATGGTCCAGAATGGTAGTCATTTAGAACCTTCTCAACTTCTTCATAAGTAAGACAGCGTTGGAAAACAGAATCTGCTCCACGGCGATAGAGTGTATCACCAATAATATTGTATTGTACGGATTGGAAACGTATTTTCCATCGCTGAGATCGTGAGATTTCAGGCCGAAAAGATTGGGTTTGGTGATAGAAAATAATGTCCCCATACCAAGGATCAAGTGTATTGATAAGAAACAAGGATTCATCCACAATGGGTTGCTCTGCCACAGTTTCAGTATCAGTAGAGGGGAAAACAAACATCAGTTTGGCAAAAACCAAAGATTTATTTGCCTTGGATTTTTCAAATTCCAAGTCAAATTCTTGCAGGATAACTATCCATTTGGAATAATTGGCCCCTATCAATTGTTTGGTCAAGATGGACATCATAGGGTTACAGTCAGAAATTACTATGGTTTTGCGTAATAAGATGTAGTGTCAAAATATTTGGACAACTTGAACAACTGCCAAGGCCAATTTCTCCACATGTGTGTATTTGATCTTAGTCGGATGCAGATTTCGACTAGATAGTAAATCACATGTTCATTGTTGAATTAATCTTCCTGAACTATAACCATCCCAATGGTTGAATGAGAGGCGGCGAGGTACAAAAAATAGTCTTGGTTGTAACTGGGAGGATGTAGTAACGGTGCATGGGTCAACGTGTGTTTGAGTGCATCAAAGATCGATTAGCGATCTCATCCCAAAAGAATGGAAGATTTTATTTTAACAACCTGGTAAAACCCTTTGTTAACTCAGCGTAGTTAGGAATGAACTGACATAAAAAGTTTTCTTTCCCCTGCAAACTTTGGAGTTGGCGCAGAGTCGAAGGAGGAGGAAAATTAACAATAGCTTCGACCTTCGACGGATCAATGCGAATGCCTTCTTTTGAAACAATAAATCCTAGTAAGCGACCCGATTCTACACAAAAAACACATTTGTGTGGATTCAACCGAATTCAATAATTCCTACATCTCATAAATATTGCTCGTAAATGACTGAGATGGTCAGCCCTACGCGATGAGTGAGCAGGTAAATCATCGAGATAAGGCTGCACAATCTGCTTAATGTCATGAAATGCGTAAGACATAGCCCTTTGAAAAGTTGCCCCAACGTTCTTCAATCCAAAAGGTAGTTTGCAATAAGAAAATGTTCCCCACGGACAAATGAAAGATGTTTTAGGTTGATCAACAAGGAGTATGTTTATTTGATTATAACCAGAAAAACTATCCATAAAGGAAAACATTTCACTACCGGCACAATCATCGATAATTTGATCGATATAGGGGGTTGGATAATTGTCTTTAGGACAAGCTTGATTAATATCCCTATAATCAATACATATTCTTATCGTTCCTTGTTTTTTGTTAACAGGAACAATATTTGATACCCAATCGGTTAAAGGAATTGGATAAATGAAACCTGCACGAAGTAATTTCTCAACTTCGGCTTTGATAGCAGCAACTTTTCTCATATGTATCTGACGTAAACGTTGACGGATATGTTTGAAATCCAGGTAAGTCTTGATTTCATGTATAACAATTGATGGATCGATCCCTCGCATTTCTTCATATGACCAGGCAAACATGTCACAAAATTCTTGAAATAGGGCTTTATAAATTTGGATTTCATCTTCCATACAACAAGCACCTATACGAATGTTTTCAATTATTCTTGGCTTAACTGAAATTTCAATTGGAATTGTTCGAGAGATATTTTCCAAATTTAACTCAGAATCAGGATTTTGCAATGGATTCTATGGTTCTTTGACATATTCAGCAGTAAAAATAGAAGCGAAATCATTTTCAAAATGATCCATCTCAGGTAAAAATGAAGATCAGTGATGTAGATCTTCCCATGGTAAATCGTCAATAGAAAAAAGTTCATGAATTTTCTCATTAGTATGAACAAGATCAGGAAATGTCATTGTGGCTGAGCTAGATATAGAAAGTGATTCCTCATGGATCCCATTCCTTGGATCAGTTTCGGTTGAAGAAGGGTCGAAAAGAGACTGTACAACCTGATATGAAATTTCAAATGGACTCAAAGGCATCGTGCCATCAAATGAATCTAAATCGGAGTCGGAAGGTATGATCCAAGGATCATCAAACGTAATATTATTTGATGAAATCATATGAATAGTTGCGATAGAAGGCGATACGTTAGGAGGAGGAAAGGAAAAATTTCCTAGTAAACTAGAATCTTTAATCAAACCTACTCCAACATCCTTGTAAGGGATAGCCGTTTTACCGACATGCTGGATTGTTTCTGTAGAGGCTAGATCGGAAGAAAAAATAAGTTAATTGATCTATTGTAATGATCCTTCCTTGATGTGGAAACTTGATAAGCCGAAAGACCAAAGAAAAAACAACAGTAATCGCATAAGACCAACTACGACCCAGGAGAAGGTTGTAATCTAGAGGGGCATCAACCACTTCCACATCTAGATTTACTGTTTTGCCTTCAACCCCTATGGATAAATCCTGCAAAATAACAAAAGGATGGAAACCTCAGCCATCAAAAGCCTTTAGAATTGTCAGAGACTAATTGAGTGTAGGAGAACCAAGTGATTTCTAACACTGGATAGACATAATACATGTTGAAGCTCCCTCATCAATCATAGTCTAAAAGATCGGTCTATTTTTGACTAATACTGGAATTTGGAAAGCCATTTGATGAGGTAGGCGAGGTGTACTATTCTCTAAATCAAAGATTATTAGGTTCGAGTCCTGAATATCGACAGTTCCTATGGCAGACAAAAGTAATTTACGTTGTGCTGGGAACGATTGCAACACTTCCAAAGCCGACATTGTTGAAGGGGAAATAGCTAAGTCCTCAACAATGTTGTAATTCTGAGCAGCTCTCGCATGTGGATTGAAAGGTGATTTATGAAGTACACCTTTAGCAGGCAGTTTGATTACTAAGTATGGATTGGGTTTCTCAATCTGTAGCAGACCAGAAATAGGAGGAGGTGTAGTTGATGTGTTTGCACTAGAAGATTCTGCTTCTTTACCATCAACAGGATTCTTACTACCATAATCTGCGATCACGTCACCATATTGACATGAGACATCATTAGAATAGGTTCCTCTTAGGCATTCGAGGTAGAACCAACCATCTTACTATCTTGAGTGGGAAAAGAATCCTTCAAGATAGCAGGTTGTTGTGAACCTTTAACGAATTTCAAAACCTCTGCTCGATGTGGGCATTCTTTAGTAAAATGATTCTCGTCGCAAATAAAAAAAGGATAGCGAGGCTTGCATTTTTCGTCATTAGATTCATTTTTATCAGTTTTATCTTTTGAATTCTTTTTGTTTTTATTCTTCCCTTTCTTTTTACTGCCAGATTTAGATTTGGACGTAGATGTCTCTACGACATGAATGTTGATAGAAATTTTAGGGGAAGACTCTCCTTTCGGGGAATCAGGTAAAGTTATAATATGAGAAGAATTATTTGAAGATTTCTTCTTGCTTTTAGTATTAACTGTACCAATCATACCATCAGTGGCATGAGACCCTGAAGGAGCTGCAATTATTTGACCTTATTTTGGAAGATAGAGGATTTTTTCATGTAAAGTATCTGATTGCGTATAGATGAGGTCAAGGTACTGAGCTTGAGCAATGACTTTCTCCTCAGTAACAACTCTAGCCTTAGCTACATCTTCATTGATTTTGGGTAATAATGATTTAACAAACCATTCCGACAAAATTTGATCCGGAATGTAAACTTTCACCTATCGCCTTCTACATCGCCATTCGTGAATATAATCATAAATATATGTGGATGTGGATTGTTTTAGCGAAGTAAATAGTTCCATGCCATTTTCGTATCTGACAAGCAACTGAAAATGAGTTAAGAAGGTAGTTTCTAACTGACTGAATTGTTAAAAGAGCCTCATGGTAACTCAATGTACCATTTGGCGATAAGACCAATAAGAGTTCTTTGAAAAAGATGTAAGCGAATTGAATCATCAATTATTGAATTAGATGCACACCAGAGGTGATAAGTCATAACGTGATTTGACGGATTCTCTCCTGACTTACCCTCGAATTTTGGTATATCACTGGACAACTTATGCGGCATTGGCAGCCAATATGGATGATAGAAAATTGGATCATTCGTAAGGCGTGTCAAATCAGGTAAATCCAAAGTTGCAATAAATGGTAACTGATGGTTAAGGTCGCAAAAACCTTGAGTAACCAAAGCAGTTCTGGGAAGAGGATACCTAGGATAACTGGGAATCAGATTTGCATTAGGAATTGTGTAACCTCCCGGGAAACCAAGATTAACTGGACCAAACTGTGGTTGTTGAGGATGTTGATAAGTATAGCCAGGGTATGGTTGATACTGATAAACTAGGTTTTGTGAAACGGGACTGAATTGATACTGTCCCTGGTACGGTTGATACATGAATTGTGGTTGAATTGTGACAATCGTACTTGTACCAACTTGTCTCGCAGGTATTCAGACTGAAGTCTGAACTGTAGGTCCTGACTGGGGTACAGAGACTTGAGGGATTTGCATGGATGCAGGGATAGAAGAAACTGGAGCTATAGATACTCCAAAGACAGGTGTTATAGGGTGAACAGATGTTGTAGTAGTTGCGGCAGTTTAAGGCGGAGTCTGAGGTGTACTAGGCCCAGACTACTGAACAGAACCAGGTGCAGGGGTTTGAATAGTAGAATGGACAGGTTGCTGGGTTGTACCAGAAGCCAAAGGCTGTCTAGGTTGAGTAGACAACTACACATTAGGTTGTATAGTATGTTGAATTTGGGATGGATCCCACACCATTTTCATTCTGGGGTATTGTCCCGTAGAAGGTTGAACATAAGGACCATAGCCTAGTTGAATGTAGGGTTGATAAGTAAGTGGTAAATTCCCGGCTCCTTCTACAAATGATTGACCAGAAGGTGGTTGGAAACCTTGAGTTGGGTACTAACCTTGAGGTTGATAACCCTGAGGCGCGCATTGAATCTGGGGTTGATAAGGACCTTGAGGAACATACTGAGTTTGGGTTTGACCTTGGGGTATGTACTGTTCTGAAGGTTGATAAACTTGAGGTATGTACTGTCCTTGAGGTTGTTCTCCAAAATAATGTTGTGCCACAGTTTGTCCTGGGGAAAATTTACCTTGAGGTTGCCCCCCAGGTGGTAACTGACTGCCTTGAGGTTGCCCCCCAAGCGGTAATTGACTACCCTGAGGTTTCCCCCTAGGCGGTAACTGACTTCCCTGAAATTGTCCCCCAGGCAGTAACTGACTGCCTTGAGGTTGAGGATTCAGAATATTACCAGACATCATAAATATTTGCTTTGCGTTCAACGTTTCAGTTTTAATTTCATTAAGAACAGATGATAATACTTTTTCAATCAGTCGAGGAGCTGCTCTTGAGAAAGTACCAGAAAGAGCCTGATACCCCGAAGGAACAGAAGGACCACTGTGTAAAAATGCTTTCGGTGTCTGGGAAAACATAGGTGACTCTCCTGCCATAATCGATGAAGGATAGTAACCTCTGGGCGTAGGATGAAATGTAATTCGAGGTGGAGAAAAAGAAAGACCCGAGTTTTCTAAAAAGTAAGTCAAAGATAGATACCAAGTATCACTCCGACTAGGGCTATAGAAAACGGATTCATGCTCCCTAAGATTTAAAGACTGAGGGGATTCGGGAAGAGATATTTCTTCGTTTGGACTAGCAAGTTCTTCAATAGAAATGATGCCAGATGGAAGATCTTTAGTAACAATATTTCTTACCCTAGGTGAACCAAGATCGCTAGAAGTTGGTGTAATAAATCTTGAGGATGTTTCCAAAACAAAATGTTCAGTTTCAGGCTCAGAAATTTCAGGTTCGTCAGCTAGTTCACTAGAAGGAGAAATACTACCAGTAACTTCAGAAACTGAAATCGGTTTTTGAATGTGTTTTGTTGTGGGTATTTGATGATCAAGATGAAAAACTATAGATGAACTTCCAATTTCTGTTGATATAATTCTACCGCTACTAGATGATACTAGAGCACACAACCCTTCAAGTTGACTTGGTGTATATTCAGGGGGCTTCCCCTGAAGTCTCCAGGACTGTCTCAGTAATTATTCCATGATTAAATATTAACCAATCACACACAAACAAAGAAAATTTCAATAAAAACACCTAAAGTCTCTAAAGAAACAAACAGATGAATCACATGCCTAAAAATCTAAGAGTTCAAACCACTCACAAATAGTAACTTCCCATACTAAAAAAACTAGTTGGTGATGAAGTCCAACTTAGTAGAAATTTAATACAGAAGGGGCGGTTGGAACAGTTACCCCGAAAACCTGCTTAATGAAACAGACTGGCACACGTTTCTTCACAAACCATCTCGTGTGAAGAGAACCCCCCAGAGAGTCCAAGTGAGTCTAGTCGACGTCTGCTCCAGGTACAGTGATATCTTTCCTTCACCGTCACCTTAGGAAATAATCTTAAGCTTATGGACACTAAGGTTACCAACAGTAACAAATACAACTGGGGGAACAGTCTACGATCTGATTCCACGTGCAAGGGCAGAGTAACAAAGCTCAATCCCCTTGAAGGCTCCTCGACATGGTTAATCCGAGGTTTACCGACAAGTGACCCTAGGCTCCTCGACAATGGTTAATCCAAGGTTTACCGTTTGTAATGTGCGCACATATTCTATCTTTCCCAATGAAACATAATTGATTGTCTCAAAGGTTCAGATATGATCTTGTGATTAACTCCTTTAAGAGAAGCTTCCTAGATTGTACTAATTACAATTGGATTTATTTCCTACCACGAGATTTATCTACTTGTTTGTTTTACTATCTTGGAGAGTTAATTACTCCCTATTCCAAGATACTAGCCTAAGCTATATTGGTGATAAGAGCCCTAGAAATAAAAATATTACTAGATGAATTTTTAATTAAGTGTTGCTTTTATAGGCTGTTCTTTAAGTCAATAGGTATGGAAATGAAACTTTGATGGTGTGAATAATCGACTTCCAAAAACACTAAAAATGCACCTAAAAATGATAATCAATTCGTTTTCTTTCAATGAAATTCTAGCTAAAGAAAGAGTTCGAGAATGCAATTCTTTTTAAGAGACAATTATTTCTTTGAACATAAAGAATAAATGGAAGAAAATATTTTTTTCTTTACAAAAATAACTCAAAACGAGACAAATTATCAATGCTCACAATAAAACCCTTTCACTTTCAAGACTTGAAACTACAAAAAACAACTTTCCTTCAAAAGATATCTACAGATTTTAAAAGCACTCAAAACTACAAAAGCTAATTTTGAGATCTACAAAGTTTGAAAATCTAATTGAATAAAAGCTTTAAATTTTTTTTTGAAGAAGGTTTTACTTAGTTGTTCAGTAACCTAAGGATTTATTTTTCCAGAATAACAAACAAATCAAAAAACATCCAGATATGTTTCCTTTTATAAAAATGAAATTCAAAACTTATAACAATTTTTTTTCAAAGATTTGCAAAGAAACAACTAGATATATTTCTCAAGAAGGGATGGATTTCACAACCAGGTCAGACTCATCAAGAAGACAAAAAGACCGATGTGATCTGAGGTATTTCAAGCTTCCAATATTTGAGTCACTACAAAGACCAAGTGAAAAGCAATCCAAATATGCAAAACTTCTATAAAATCATCAAAAACACAAATACTGTTGGAACTCACTCACAAGAGGCTTTTGAAAGAAACAATACCAATCTCGGCAGATACTAAAAACTCTAAATCAAATTAAAGATAAACTGGAAAAAGAAATCTGGAGTTTTTCCAAAATTTTAACAGGGTCCGCAGGCTCCCAAAAGTAACAGGTGCGGTCCCGCACTGGTTACTTAAGGAAAGTGAGAAACTGCCCGCACTGTGCAAAAGAACAAAGTGCAGTCCCTAGAAAAGTTCAAGAAAAACATAAAAGATTTCAAAATTTTCAAAAACAAAGAAAACCTAAGCTACCCAGGCAGATATCCATCAATCAAGAACCAGAAAAATCTTTTCCTCAAATCAAAATAAAGGAAAACCAAAAAACAAGAATCTTTCCCCAACGGAGTCGCCAATTTGTTGGGCGGATAAATCAATCTTGTGGACAAGATCGATCTCCCTAGTGCCAAAAAGTAATCTAGCAACAAACAACCAAATAAACCTATCTTTCTCTAGACATATGCGATTTACAAAAGAATATTATAAAGGTGTTAAGAACTTAATGTAGATCCAATGCTTGTTCGAAGTAGTTGTCCCTTGGTCACTTGAAGGAGTTATCTTTATAGACCTGCAGTAAAAAATAAGCAAACATTAAATAACACCTGTATAGTAAATATTATAAATCATGCCTATCATGGTGATCAAGGAATCCATGAAATAAACAATTACTTAAAAGCTTATTGAGAAAAATAAATTCATTTGTATTAACTTTGAGTAAATAAAACCTTACAACCTTAGCCTTGATGTTGAACAGGCCTTCCCGGGGTCCAAAGCAGGAATCTCCTCTACTCTGACAAGCCTTGCACTCTTCCAACTGAGACAGATAGAGGTATGTGATCTCTCCTCACAAAAATCTCAGTTAAATGAGTTTGAATTCCAACAACACTTAACCTCAAATAATTCTAAAGCTTCCACCACCCCTTGAGGCTACCCAATGCCTCTTTTTATAGTGCAAAAGAGGAGGTTTCAGTTCCAACTATGAAGGGATAGAATCCTCCTTCAAAGGGATAAGCTCCTCACATCAAGGGGTTAGCTCCTTAAGGTAAGGGATACATGAACCTCAAAAGAGCGGTTCTGCCACCGCAAGATTCTTTCTAGAGGCTTCTAGAATTTACTGAAAGTGAGATTTTTGAGTTTACTTGCGCCTTTTTAATATTTTACAGGGGTCTGCACCCATAACACAGAGAAAGTGCATTTAGGTACGCAGGAGTCATGAACATTAGGTGCGGGACCGCAGGCAAGATGAAGAGAAAGTGCGATACCAGAGTTAAGGAGATTTTTAAGAACTTTTCTCTTATTTTCAAGGCTTGAGATGAAGAATTGATATGTTAGACTTGCAAAGGAGGGAGTATGAGTGATAATGAGCTTATACATATAGCAGAATGTCAGGATGAAGATTTTCAGTACAACAAGAGGGCGCGCCAATTGGCGCACTGTCCCTGTGTCTCACTCGCGCCAAGCCCATTAAGAAATGTTTTTTAAAAATAAATGGTGGAAGTTTGGTTCTAACAAACTCCAGAATGAATCATTAAAGAAAGTTTAGTGGGTTGGCTCCGGATCTCCATGTATAGGAAGTGGTTTTCCACCTCTCATGGAAGCTTCCTAAGAGATAGGGCGTATCCCATGATTATAGGGATTGCAACTTCCCTTCCTCCATCTATAAAAGCTTGCCCTCTCCATTAGCAAGCTAGCTAAACTTGTAGGAGGAAAACTATAGCCGGGCAACCATTGAAATTAGATCCGAGAAGATCCTTGTAAGAGAGAGCTTTGTCCAAATTCCCGAAAGGCTTCATTGAGATGCACTCTGCTACAAGCCCCACCGAAGGAAGATCATAGCGTCAGAGAATTTGGTTGTAATCTTCCTTTTTGTCATCATTAATATAAACGACTTTGATTTTGGTTCCATTCATGTGTTTACTCTTTTATGAAATGCAATGAATTATATCCTCTCTGACTGATATATAGTTACGTGCTTTAAGTATTACGTTGTATGTCGTCATTTCTCTGCATGTGTACAGGTGTCTGGACGAAGCAAATAGAAGGACTATGATCTATCGAGCAAGGGATGAAGAGCATCGCTTTTTCTTCAACAAAAACAACGTGGGATTTGAGGTAGGTCACTTATCACAATATTTGTCTTTCTTATAACTAGGAACCAACATCATTGTGTGATTTGATTGTTGCTAGACCCACCCTAGGGCTAGTGGGATCACCTCTATCCGCAGAGGGGATTTACAGCCTCAACAATTTGGCGACTCTGCTGGGGATCAGTGGGAGTTAGTCCTCCTTCCATTTGGGTTTCTTTTTTTGGCTTTTGATTGATTTATTTTCTCTTGTGGTTCACCTCCCTTGGTGTCAAACCCCTGTTCAGCCCCAGAAGACCAAATCCAATCTCTGTTTGTCCTTTTTCATCTTCTTCTCATAGTAAAATCGATTGGCACGGCTTAGCTCCTAACAGTCGTGCCAACTGGCGCTCGTTGCTAGTTAAGCTCCTGAACCAATGATTTTTTGGCGCAGATTACAGCCAAAGAGGCACACCAAATCTGTTTGGTGTTAGGGTTTTCTTGCTTTTGGGCTCTCTGAGCTTGAGTTTTGGTCCTGGTGTCATTTTTCTGATTGATTGAGTGCCTTGAAGTCATTGTTGACTATTTTTGGCCCTTGTCCTCTGGTTTTTTCCCCTTTACTATTAGTTTTTCATTCTAGCCCTAGGGCTTCTAGGTGCTTCAGTGTGTTGAGCCTCCTATGGGAGTTTTAGGTCCTTTGCTTTCCAGGTCAACTTTGTTTTTGCTTCTTTGCATTCATCTTGTTGAATCCCATCGAATCATTGTGTTAATTGATTGATTTTCCTCTCTTTCGTTTAGTTTTTCTTTGTGTTGCTCCAAGTCTATATTACATAGCTTGTTTGAGTCTCTTTTGAGATTCTTTTTAGCTTTGAGGGATTTCGTCATCGGTTTGAGTCTTGATTGTGTTTGTTTGAGTTGAGTGAACTTGTATTGTTTCAGCTCTCTCTTTATCATTCTCAAATTGATGTCTTCATTAGTTTTTCATTTATTTAGTGCATTTTCTCTAATATATTGAAAATACAAAAAAAAAATCTTTTGCATTTGGATTGGCATAGTGAAAATTGAAACCGCTTTCGCATTACTAGTGTTATAACTCTAGAGAAAAGTTTTATAGTTTCATTAGCTTGCATTGAAAACAATAGTGGATGTTTTTGTGTGTTCGTTTTGCTGTCATTTGAAAGCTCTCAACTCTTCCGTAGATAGCTCTTCATTGAACAAAATGATATTTTTTGGAATGTAGTTTGTATCTAGAGGTTTTATGAGTTCCAAAATTCGATAGGGCCTTGAAATCAAAATGTAAATTGAAGATAAACTTTAAAATTTACTGAATTAACCTAAGGCAACATTGAAACATTAACGAAATATTTAGTAGTCTAAGGTAGAGATGTGTTATGACGTCTTTAAGCCTAGCAGCTGTCGCTCACCATCTGGTTACAGACAGCGCTAGTACGGACTTGTGCTCCCCGCACCATCACGTATATAAAGGGAGACCCCATTAGGTTGCAATCTTTTATCTGTAGGAAGCTGAGTCTACCACCTTTTACCCGTGATACACCAGACACAACATCCGGGGAGATTACCTACATGTACGTCAAGTCCTTGGTTGATTTCTCTTTCATTTTTACTAAGGTGTATATGGCAGTTCACGGATATCTGGTACACCCATTTACCTAGATTACCAGAGTAGTCACTTTGATCTTTACTGACTCTTTTAACTGAAAAGATCATGGAGCTCTTGTCCAACTTGAAAGTGATAAATTCACTTTTTTCTTGTTTCTCGACTCTTAAAATATGAGAAAACCGAGTCTAGTTTCAATGTCATAAAATTAATCGCCCACGAAATATTCCTGGTTAGAATTTTTGTCCTTAGTTTTTTGTTTCAAGGTCGTTTCTGATGGCAACTTTTCTGGAGTTCACCAACCAAGGAATCCCCTCCGATGGGAATCCTAGTCCTTTTACTCCTTTTGGAAATGTTGGTTCTCCTTATATGGCAACGTTGTCCCTTCCTGGGTTAACTGTTGGGTTGTTTGTTTGGTTGTTTTCAACCTCTGTAGTCTCAAACGTTCTAGCTACCGTACCATCAATTCTTCCGCCTGAACAACGCCATGTTGATTCCAAGGTGGAACTCTCCCCTTCTTTGCCTATTTCTACGTCCTCCTCCTCTTCTTCACCTAGTGAAAGTATAAATTCGAGTAACCAGGTGGCTAAGAAGAAGAAGAAGAAGACGAAGAAGAAGAAGTATGATAAGAGAGAGGATAATTATGCAGTTGTTGCTTCTAAAACACCTGCTCTCGATGAAACTTCCAACCCTCCACGGAAAGTTAATTTCCCTTGCATGTTGTGCCAGGGAAACCATCTTCTTTGAGATTTCCCTGGCATTCCCAAGGTGCTCGAAGTATGGTCCAACGGTCGTCCACCGTTGCCTTTGGCTTCCGGGAGTCAGGTTGGGGACACATCCTCGACTAGTGCTAATAAGACTCATAAGAAACAGGGTAAGGTTACCAATCCATGTAAGTTGTGTGAAGGGCATCATCCCATTCACCTTTTTCCATATATGGATGAAGCCAAGAGTGTTTTGGACAACTCGATTATTTCTGCATCGTGCCTTTCGTCTGGTTACAAACAACTTTCTTTGAGTCCTTCACCAGTTGATTCAACGATCAGTCAAGAGTCACCCTTGATTGATCCCGCTCCCCTAGAAATTCCAAATCAATAATCCATCCCTAACTAACCATTGGCTATGGGATTAGTTGAATTGGCCTCGTATGTAATGCACCAGGTATTTTTTGTCGAGAGTGGATCTCATCTCCCTCATGTTATTCTTGTTTCATCATATTCTTCAGACCTGGAGAAAGTTTCTTCTGTCCCTGTAGTTCAATAAGTTTCTCTCCCTACTCTCGAGATGGAGATCGAGGAAGATGCTTCTTCTTCTCTCGTAACACCAGGGGAAGACCATCTTGGTTCGATGGTAGGCCCTCCAAGTAGTTTGTTCGCTTCCTTCGATTGGGGTCGATTCGCAGGTTATCGCCTTCCTTCTTATGTGCCCTTTGAGATCACGGTACAAGCCTCCCATCTGGTCGTACCCAACACTATAATAGATGAAGGCACGTGTGTCAGTATTTTGTCTTCCACTACTTGGAAAGCTTTCAGTTTGCCGCCGCTTGTGCCTGTTACGCAAAATCTGTTGGCGTTTAACAGAGGAACTAGTCAACCGTTAGGGATCCTTCTGAAGTTTCCTGTTACTTTGGGAGGGAAGACCATCCATATGGACGTGATGGTTGTTCCAGGCCCCTTGGATTTTAATTTACTCTTGGGCCGTGAGTATACTTATTCCATGGGAGCACTTGTCTCCTCCCTCTTTCGTGTGATGTGTTTTCCACACCAAGGTCGAATCATGACCATTGATCAGCTAGCGTTCTTTGGTCCTAATATGTCAGCTAGTCCACCGTCATCCCTACTAGATCTTTATCCGCTGGTTGTGTCATCCTTGCCGCATGTCAATTATGTGGCTACCTATGCTATGCCCGCATTCAATGATAGTGCCATTGTACATTGGTTGCTGGGGGCATTGGGTCCTGATTTCCGAGATGTTTTTCTCCCATCGGATGAGAACCTCTTGGAAGCCATGAATTCTTATTCATAATTGTGAGTTGTCTTCGGAGCAGAGTTATTTTTCTTGTGTCAAGCTCCTTAAAAATTGAAATGAGCTCATCAGAGCAGAGTTCATTTTCTTGTGTCAAGCTCGTTAAAAAATGAAACAAGGTGTCTGGAGCATAGTTCTTTTTCTTGTGTCAAGCTCATTAAAAAATGAAACAAGGTGTTCAAAGCATATTTCATTTTCTTGTGTCAAGCTCGTTAAAAAATGAAACAAGGTGTTCCCAGGATAGTTTGTATTTTGTATCAACCTCAAAAAATGAAACAAGGTCATCGGAGCACAGTTCCTTTTCTTGTGTCAATGTCCTTAAAAAATGAAACAAGGACGTCGGAGTAGAGTTCGTTTTCTTGTGTCAAGCTCCTTAACAAATGAAACAAGCTCTTCGGAGCATGGTTCGTCTACTTGTGTCAAGCTCCTTAAAAAATGAAACAAGCTCTTTCGAGGATAGTTCGTCTTCAATGTCAACCTTGGTAAAAAATGAATAGACCTCCTGAGGATAGTTCTTTTAATGTGTCAACCTCGTTAAAACAATGAAACACTTTCCCATTTAATTTGAGTCTTTGCCAGATCTCGTAAAATCCAGTCAAGTCTTTCTCTGATTTCATAATTTAAACCTTCACTCCATCTGCCTTTCCTATGGACTAAAGCTTGGGGGGCATGTACCTCGAATTGAGTCACCATGCTGGGGGCATGCTTACTTTTTCAAGCATAGTTTGTTTCCGTTTCAATATTGTGTAAAAATGAAACTGGTTTCAAGCATATTTTATCTTTGTTTCAAGCTTGTGTAAAAATGAAACCAACTTCAAGCAGAGTTTCTTTATTTCAAGCTTGTGTAAAAATGAAACCATTCCCATTTTACCTCTTGTGATTGCCATTTTATCAGCTTGTTTTGCCAGATGAGCCTTGGTTCTCTCATTCCATCATCCCCATCTTCTTGACCGATCATACACCTTCACTTGATTGTGTTACCTGTTCCTAAGGAACCGCTGCAATGAGTGGCCTTATTAGCCAGCCTCTCGACCTTTATTTGTTCAGAGCAGTTCCACGATCATCGGAACTAGTTTCTACCCTTTATACCACTCGTTCCTCCAGGAGGAGTCATCTTTCAGCTCTTTTCTGACTCTTGAAAACTGAAAATATTGTCGAGTCGCTTGTCATTTTGAACTCGTTAAATTGGTTGCGAAGCGATATATACCCAGTATACGTTTACCCCTTTTTCGGGCTGGGATAGATTATTTATGAAAAAGGAATACCCTAGCCTATCACGACTAGGAGTTTCTCTCAGACATAGTTTTCTACCTTTTTGGATCTGTGAGACTATTTACGAAAAGGGACTACTGGAGTTTTCGTTTCTACCTTCTTTTCAAACTCTCTATACATGAAAAGATGCTGAGTTCTTCCTTTGTCAGACTCATTAAAACTGATGAAATCGAACTCCATCATTATGACATTACTCGATTTCCTCCTTCCTAGGGCTCATTAAATGTACTAGGATGGATTTTTCTGAAGGAAAAACTTATATCGCAAGCATATGCTATCTCCTTCAAGCTTGTTTTCAAAAATAATTGGGGTACTCACCAGAAATGGTGGGGAAAAATGGAACTAGTATTATAGTCGTGTCGACAGTATGTCACTCTTGAACATGGCACTTGTCTTCATTTGTGTCAGGTTGGGGACATATCATCTCGTTATCTGCTTGCCTCCGTGGGTTTGGGTAATCTCTTTTGACTGCTCATCTATTCTTTGCCACGTCACCATGACCTTAGATCCTTTGATGTCAAATACTTCCAAATCCAATTTCGTGCCGCCGATATGTTCAAGAGAAGTTGGCCTCTGCAGTTTTCAACCTCCCTCTAACTCTTTTTCGATCTTGATTCAAAAACATTATGTCCCTCTGTCTCATGTCGATGATGTGGGAAACATTATGGTCCACCTTTGATCAAGGTCAATTCCTATCGACTTTAGCTCATTATGTAGGAATTTGGTCTAGAGACTCCCTTCAGGTACCTTGGAGCATGCATGCCTCAATGGAAGGTTCTTCGCATTCGACGCAAGGTTTTCATTATTGACCTTCGATCGGATGATTCTGCGGGTGTTCGACTCCAGCTCATTGTTCACATTCCGTGGATTGTACCTCATGTACCTTGAGGGCCATCGTCATTATTGGTGGTTTCTCTCATGTCTGTTAACGGATTTCATTATTGGCTGGTAATCAGATGATGTTCTTGCATGTTCGACTTTAGCACACATATTCACATGCTTGAACTTGTACTCTGTTCGGGTCGAGATGGAGCACAAGACCCTAGAATTTTTCTGATATACATCTAGGATGCAGATTATTTGTGGATTATTATCATGTACTACATGAATCATTCGATTGGATTGCTGTGACCATACCTGAGTCTACTTGTTGATCCTTATTTACTGGATGGCTGCGTCCATATTTTGGATCCCAGTTTTTGTACACTCTATTATGGATGGTTGCGCCCATCCATAATACCATGTATCTGAGATATCACTTGTGTTTGTCTTCGCAAGTTTTCTGACAACAGTGTTTTCAATTCGGCGTGTTCTCATAAATCATTTTACCCCTCCCTTTATCTCGGACCTCATGCTTTAGGGGGCATCTGTTACATAGTATTTTGTCACCGTCCCTACAATCCCTCATCCCGCACATTAGAGGACTATTCCCATGACTTGTGAGCAGTAACATGTCCTAAAAACACCTTCATAACATCCTCCTGCCTAAGTATAAACATTCTCCTCAAGAACATTTCCTCTGGAAAACCCTAAAAACAGGTGTTTTAGCTTTGGCGTGACTAGTCAGTTCATCCCTTGCGCCAATGGGGGAAATCCACACTAGAGGGTGCGCCAATTGGCGCACTGTCCCTGTGTCTCACTCACGCCAAGCCCATTAAGGAATGTTTTTTAAAAATAAATGGCAGAAGTTTGGTTCTAGAAAACTCCAGAATGAATCATTAAAGGAAGTTTAGTGGTTTGGCTATGGATCTCCATGTATAGGAAGTGGTTTTCTACCTCTCATGGAACCTTCCTAAGAGATAGGGCCTATCCCATGATTATAGGGATCCCAAATTCCCTTCCTCCATCTATAAAAGCTTGCCCTCTCCATTAGAAAGCTAGCTAAACTTGTAGGAGGAAAACTATAGTCGGGCAACCATTGAAAGCAGAGCCGAGAAGATCCCCGTAAGAGAGAGTTTTGTCCAAATTATTGACAGGATTCATTGAGACGCGCTCCACTGCAAGCCCTGCCAAAGGAAGATCATAGCGTCAGAGAATTTGGTTGTAATCTTCCTTTTTGTCATCATTAATATAAGCGACTCTGATTTTGGTTGCATTCATGTGTTTACTCTTTTATGAAATGAAATGAATTATATCCTCTCTGACTGATATATAGTTACGTGCTTTAAGTATTACGTTGTATGTCGTCGTTTCTCTGCATGTGTACAGGTGTCTGGACGAAGCAAATAGAAGGACTATGATCTATCGAGCAAGGGATGAAGAGCATCGCTTTTTCTTCAACAACAACAGCGTGGGATTTGAGGTAGGTCACTTATCACAATATTTGTCTTTCTTATAACTAGGAACCAACATCATTGTGTGATTTGATTGTTGCTAGACCCACCCTAGGGCTAGTGGGATCACCTCTGTCCGCAGAGGGGATTTACCGCCTCAACAACGCGATGGTTGTTCCAGGCCCCTTGGATTTTAATTTACTCTTGGGCCGCGATTATACTTATGCCATGGGAGTGCTTGTCTCCTCCCTCTTCTTATTCATCATGATGAGTTGTCCTTGGAGCATATTTTGTTTTCTTGTGTCAAGCTCCCTAAAAAATGAAACAAGATGGTCGGAGTAGAGTTTGTTTTCTTGTGTCAAGCTCCTTAAAAAATGAAAAAAGCTCTCTGGAGCAGAGTTCCTTGTCTTGTGTCAAGCTCCTTAAACCATGAAACAAGGTGTCCCGAGGATAGTTCGTCTTCTATGTCAACATGGTTAAAAAATGAATTATATCTTGAGGATAGTTCTTTTAATGTGTCAACCTCATTAAAACAATGAAACAATTTCCTGTTCAATTCGAGTCTTTGATAAGATCTCGTAAAATCCCAGTCGAGTCTTTCTCTTGATCTCGTAAATTGAACCTTCACTCCATCTGCCTTTCATATGGATTGAAGCTTGGGGGGCATGTACCTCGAATTGAGTCACCATGCTCGGGGCATGCTTACCTTTTCAAGCATAGTTTTTTTCCATTTCAAGCTTGTGTAAAAATGAAACTGGTTTCAAGCATAGTTTATCTTTGTTTCAAGCTTGTGTAAAAATGAAACCAACTTCAAGCAAAGTTTCCTGATTTCAAGATTGTGTAAAAATGAAACCATTCTTTTTTTACCTCTCGTGATTTCCATTTTACCAGCCAATTTTTCCAGATGAGCCTTGGTTCTCTCATTCCATCATCCCTATCTGCTCGACCGATCATACGCCTTCACTTGATTGTGTTACCCATTCCTGAGGAACCGCTGCAATGAGTGGCCTTGTTAGCCAACCTATTGAACTTAGTTTGTTCAGAGAAGTTCCACCATTACTGGAACCAGTTGCTACCCTTTATACCACTCGTTCCTCCAGAAGGAGTCATCTTTCAACTCTTTTCTGACTCTTGAAAACTGAAAAAATTGTCGAGTCTCTTGTCATTTTGAACTCGTTAAATTGGCTATGAAGCGATATCTACCCAGTATACGTTTACCCCTTTTTTAGGCTGGGATAGATTATTTACGAAAAAGGAATAACCTACCCTATCACGACTAGGAGGTTCCTTCAGACATAGTTTTCTACCTTTTCAGATCTGTGAGACTTTTTACAAAAAGGGACTACTGGAGTTTTCTTTTCCGCTATATTTTTAAACTCTCTAAACATGAAAAGATGCTGAGTTCTTCCTTTGTCAGACTTGTTAAAACCTGATGACATCGAACTCTGTTGTAATGATGTTACTCGAGTTCCTCCTTCCTAGGGCTCGTTAAATGTACTAGGATGGATTTGTCCGAAGGACAAACTTATATCGCAAGCATATTCTATCCCCTTCAAGCTTGTTTTCAAAAATAGTTGGGGTACTCGTCAGAAATGGTGGGGGAAAATGGAACCAGTATTATAGTCGTGTCGACAGTATGTCACTCTTGAACATGGCACTTGTCCACATTTGTGTCAGGTTGGGGACATCTCATCTCATTATCTACTTGCCTCTGTGGGTTTGGGTAATATCTTTTGACCACTCATCTATTCTTTGCCATGTAACCATGACCTTAGATCCTTTGATGTCAAATACTGCCAAATCCAATGTCGTGCCGCCGATATGTTCAAGAGAAGTTGGCCTCTATAGTTTTCAACCTCCCTCTGATTCTTTGTCGATCTTGATTCAAAAAAAATATGTCCCCCTGTCTTGTGTCGATGATGTGGGAAACATTGTGGCCCACCTTCAATCAAGGTCATTTCCTATCGACTTCAGCTCATTATCCAGGAAGTTGGTCTAGAGACTCCCTTCAGGTACCTTGGAGCCTGCATGCCTCAATGGTAGGTTCTTCACATTCGACGCAAGGTTTTCATTATTTACCTTCGATCAGATGATTCTGCGGGTGTTCGACACCAGCTCATTGTTCACATTCTGTGGATTGTACCTCATGTATCTTGAGGGCCATCATCATTATTGGTGGTTTCTCTCACATCTGTTAACAACTTTCATTATTGGCTGGTAATCAGACGATGTTCTTGCATGTTCAAATTTAGCTCACATATTCGCATGCTTGAACTTGTACTCTATTCGGGTCGAGATGGAGGCAAGACCCTCGATTTTGTCTGATATACATCGAGGCTGCAGATTATTTGTGGATTATTATCATGCATTACATGACTCATTCGATTGGATGGCTGTGACCATACCTGAGTCTACTTGTTGATCCTTATTTATTGGATGGCTGCGTCGATACCTTGGATCCCCATTTTTGTACACTCTATTATGGATGGCTGTGCCCATACCACATATCATGTATCTGAGATATCAGTTGTATTTGTCTTCGCAGGTTTTCCGACGACAATGTTTTCAGTTGGGTGCGTTCTCATAAAGCATTTCACCCCTCCCTCTCTCTCGGACCTCATGCTTTAGGGGGAATCTGTTACACAATATTTTGTTACCATCCCTGGAATCCCTCATCCCGCACATTGGAGGACTATTCCCTTGACTTGTGAGTAGTAACATGTCCTGAAAACACCGTCATAACATCATCCTACCTAAGGATAAACATTATCCTGAAGAAAATTTCCTCTGGAAAACCCTAAAAATAGGTGTTTTAGCCTTGGCGCGACTAGTCAGTTCATCCCTCGCACCAATGGGGGAAATCCACACTAGAGGGCGTGCCAATTGGCGCACTGTCCCTATGTCTCACTCGCGCCAAGCCCATTAAAGAATTTTTAAAAAAAATAAATGATTATAGGGATCCCAACTTCCCTTCCTCCATCTATAAAAGCTTGCCCTCTCCATTAGCAAGCTAGCTGAACTTGTAGGAGGAAAAATATAGCCGGGAAACCATTGAAAGAAAAGCTGAGAAGATCCCCGTAAGAGAGAGATTTTTCCAAATTCCCGACAGGCATTGTTGAGACGCACTCCGCTGCAAGCCCTGCCAAAGGAAGATCATAGCGTCAGAGCATTTGGTTTTAATATTCCTTTTTGTTATCATTAATATAAGCGACTTTGATTTTGGTTCCATTCATGTGTTTACTCTTTTATGAAATGCAATGAATTATATCCTCTCTGACTGATATATAGTTACATGCTTTCAGTATTACGTTGTATGTTGTCATTTCTCTGCATGTGTACAGGTGTCTAGATGAAGCAAATAGAAGGACTGTGATCTGTTGGGCAAGGGATGAAGAGCATCTCTTATTCTTCGACAACAATAGCGTGGGATTTGAGGTAGGTTATTCATCGCGATCTTTGTCTTTCTTGTAAATAGGAACCAACGTCTTTGCGTGATTTGATTTTTGCTAGACCCACCCTAGGGCTAGTGGGATCGCCTCTGTCCATAGAGGGGATTTACTGCCTCAACAGAGTGTCAAGTCTGACCTCTTCTCAGTGGTTTTATTTTTTCCTATGGTTTTATAGCTCGGCATGGGTTTTCCTTGAAAAATCGTGCCGATTGGCACATTTTTATTTTTTCACAGGTGTGCCAACCCCTGCTTAGCACATATTACAGCTAAACAGTCATGCTGAATTCTGTAGGATTTGATTTGACCTCTTTTCTGAGTTTTTGTCAGTGTTTCTTGGCTCTGGATTGGTTTTTTGCCTTGCAATTGGTGTACTGAGATTGTTTTGACTCTGTAGTCTCAGTATTCTCAGATGTTTTTTCATAATCTCATCAGTGGAGTTTGTAGCCATAGGGTTTCTAGGTTCCTTGTGCTATTTTTTCGGCCCTCTCCTCACTGAGCCTTCTAAGTTAAGTTCGAGTCACTTCTATCTTTGTCGTTTCAATTCACTAACTGATTGCGTTAGTATTTCTCTCGATTCTTGGTGTCTTTGGTTTGTTGGACGATCACTTTTTTTTTCATTTGACTCTCCATTTTTCAATTCGAGCATAGATTACATTGCTTGTTGGATCGTTTTGAAAGACTTTTCTTTGCTTGGAAGAGTGCATCCTTGTTTTGAGTGCGTTTTATGTTTGTATTGCATTTGATTTATTTGCTTTAGATCGTTACATTCATAGTGCTCAAAACCAGTATTTGTTTTTCTTTTTAGTGTAACAGTGCATTGTGTGCCTCATTCATCTAAAAAGACAAAAAAATGCATTCTTTTGCTTAAGTTGAAAATGAAAATGTTATTTTTCATTACTAGCTCTTAGGGAACTAGGAAAGAGTTTTTCGTTTTCTCATTTGGTTGTATTAGATGCATTAGTGAAATTCTTCTTATGTTTCAATTGATTGCTACTTTTTCATAGGTTCCTATCCTTCTCTTAGCTAGCATTCATTGAATGGAAATGATGTTCTTTTGCATGTAGTGTGCATTTAGGAATTTGAGATCACATTCGGTAAGGTCTTGAAATCGAAACATTAATTCAAGATCAAACTTAAAATGAATTCAGTCAACCTAAGGAAGCATTGAAACCTAATGCACATACTTTAGAGGTCTAGGCTAGTGACATGTTTTGGCGTCATAAAACCTAGTAGCTGTCATTCGCCATCTGGTATTAGACAACACTAGTACGGACTTATGCTCCCTGTATCGTCACGTATATAAAGGGATACCCTCATAGGTTGCAATCCTTTATCCATAGGAAGCCGAGTTTGTCTCACTGTAACTGTGATACACCGAACACAACATTCAGGGAGACTACTTGCATGTACGTCAAGTCCTTGGTCATTTCTCTTTCATTTGATCACGAAGGTGTATATGTAAGCTCACGGAAACTTGGTACACCCTCTTGCTTAGATTACCTGAGTAGTAATTTTGATCTTTTTGTGACTCTCTCAAAATGAAAAGATAATCGAGCACTTTTCCTTTCATGCTCGTTCAATCTGAAAGTGACTAGAGTCATATTTTGTTTATTTATTGACTCTTAAAACACGAAACAACAAAGTTTCATTTCAATGTCATCAAATTAATTGCCTACGATCACACGCCTGTTAAATATTTTTGTTTGGCTTGTTTTTAGTAGTTCCTTAGTGTTTGATCTTGAAGCCTCGAATAGGCTAGCTTGTTTTCTTCCTCTTTTGAAACATTTTCATAGTGGTAGAACCACTTGTTTTTTCATCCTCTTCATTGCCTCCTAGTGGTGATCCTTTTCCTGACGTTTCTTAGGAAACACATCAGTCCACTAGATCTGTCGAGTTTTGGCAGTCGGTCCTTCCGAGCATCTTGCCTCTCGCTACCCGGTCTCCTCCTGAAGGGTCAGTTGATATCAATTGGAAACCTCAGGGTGCTTGGTATAGTTTTGGGAGCGAGGAAGAATTCCTTCCTCTTACTTCGGGATCACCTTTATTAGTCGTTGCTTTACTTGCTAGTCCTCATCGTCTTTTCGTCGATCTTTCAACCTCGTCAGACATGGATTCTTCGAGTCCTGTCGGCAGTGAAGAGCTTCATGTTTCTACCAAAGAGTATCAAATTTTCCTAGAATATTTCCCATATGTCTCCAGTCAACCTTCCCCTCAATCAGTATCTCTTCCACCTGGTAATCATACTTTGGGTCAAATCATTTCTGGTGTTGCATCCATGACATAGTCTAGCACATTGACTCCCACAAGAAGCTCGTCTATTCCTATATTAGGAATGTTTCCTTCGACACCCATCTTGTCGGCCATTTTTACATCTGTCCCGGTTCGACCTATCATTTGTGTGGCTTCATCTGCACCGGTTCTTAGTATGACTCCATCCTCAGGGTCTACTTCTATTTGCAGGTCTATCTTTATGAATCCCACGATGCTGGTTAGGCCCACCGTGAGTAGACCACAACCTCGCACCATGGACATAAATCCTAAATGCACTACAACTATGGTTTCTACTTCTATTCCTAGTGGTTATATATTCGATGAGTATCTGTTGGCTATTCAACAACGGTATGCTCCCTCTTCGAATCCTTAGCAGCAGAATTCCATACCTAAGGGTTCTCAACAGCCGCAAGCTTCTGGAAATCCTCCACATCATTACGATGTATATGGTAATCACGTCTATTTGCCTCCGATTGTTCCCAATCAACCCGTTTACCAGGCGGGACAACCCTTTCAGGGAAAACCTTTGGTACGATGGGGAAAACCCTATGGTCCATAGGGAAAACATTATGGTCAGCAAGGAAAACCCTTACATGGAGAAACTTCAGCCAAAAAGGAAAACCTTATGGTCCTTCTGGTCAACCTCAATTTCTACCAGGAGCATCTTATGTTCTTGGGGGGGAAATCTATCCACCACAGGGACAACCTTCTTTGCAACAACAACAACCTTATGTTCAACAAAGCCAAAATATTGTACAACAAGGACAACCATACGGTCCCATGCTGGGTCAAATTGGATTTCAAGGGAAACCTGGCCCATCCCAACCATTGGGCCAACCTCTTCCACAAGGACAACCTGGGGGCCCTCAGCAGCCGATTCAACCTACTCCGCTGGGACAACCTGCTCAGCCTCAAGGTGCTACTTACCCTCCTCAAGGTTAATCTCAGGTAGTATATAGTGTGTCCCAAGGTTTCACTTATTATCCTCAAGGTCAATCCCAGATGGTGTATAATCCACCTCAAGGCAATGCTTACATTCCACAACAAAATCCATATATTTCTCAGCAAGGACCTCAGTGGTATGCTCAGAATCAATATCCTGGTACTCAACCCATGTATGGGAAGAACTATCAGGATTATAACCCCTATGGATAGAATCCTCTAAGATAAAAAATATGGGGGAATAATTTCTCTCAACCTGGGTGGAATGTTAACACTGGTATTTATCAACGACCTAGAATGCCTTCTAATCCTCTATTTACTTTTCTTGCTACATTGGAATAGCCTGATGTGTCAAAGTTAACGAATGATCCAATCCTTAATGACCTATACTGGCCTCCAGTTCCAACCAAAATTCCTGGTGATTGTCCCAAGTTTGAGGGCAAGTCCAGAGAATACCCCCAAGCGCATGTTATGATCTACCATCTTTGGTGTTCCTCTAACTCTTGGGTTAAAAATTCTATCGGACTCCATCTTTTCCAATAGACTCTTACTGGTGCCGCTGCTAAGTGGTACATCGATTTACCTCTCGGTGTCTTCCAAAATTTCAACTCTTTAGCCATGGAATTTCTCATGCACTTTCAATTGATAATTCGGTATGAAACTGGGATGTACCTCCTCACATCCTTGAAGCAAGATCAAGCTACTCATATCTCAGATCATATTCATAAATGTAGGCGTCGTCGTCACTTGATCAAGTTTGAGATTCTTGATCAGCTTCTAACTGATTGGTTTACTACCTCCTTCATCGCTCTGATTTCCAAGGAAATTTCTATGGGGGCATGTGTCACTAAGGAACGAGCCATTGCTTGTGCCCAATACCTTGATCTTGTGTACTCTCAATTCGACACATTTTATGAAATCTTGCCTGATGTTCCTTGACCTAGAAATTCCAAAGCACCGACGAACTATCAGTCGACGGTATCATTGGTTCAGTGTCTCAGACTTCTCGGAAGTCTTCTCCTCTAAAACCCGGGAAGCAAAAATATACTCCTTCCAATGATACTACTTCTCAGCCGACCAGGAATTGTAGTAAAACCACGGAAGTGAATGCCATTCAGGCCAATCCGGTAGATAAAACTTCCAAGGGTAAAAAGAGGGGTAAAGGTAAGGCCAAAGCCGATACCCCAAAATAGGATTCTCAGAAATATCATGATGATGATGGTTCACAGTGTAAACCGAAGTATCCTTGCTTTGTTTGTGACAAAGAGCACTACACCAAGGACTATCCTCGACGGGCCGAAGTGAGTCGATTTCTCAAAGGCAGCCAAGGAACTCCGATTGTTCTTAAAGGACCGTTTTTGTCACAACAGACTCAGTTGGTAGAGAAACCTGAGTCCTCTGCCTCATTTGGCTCTCAGGTTTTCATAATGAATGGCTTTGCATCCATTTCCATAGCTACCCAGTCGAAATATTATACCGAACCACGTCAGGCAATGGGGAAAGAGATCGATGATGGTCCTCCTCCTTCGTCTGCTTCTGGCCCTCTTCAAATTGAAAGGCCCAGTATTGAGACTGTTGTACAAAAACCTTCCAAAGGTGTACTTCGTAAGTCTTCTTACAATCCTAATGCTTGTGCTGCTCAAAATTACAGTATTCTTGAGGATTTCTCTTAGGCGCCATCTGCTATGTCTTCATTAGAGGTACTTCAGAGTTTTCTCTCTCAACGGAAGGCTTTTCTATCTGCCATCGGTGGGGTTGATCCTGTCGATTTGAGCCTTATCACTTTTGACTTGGAGAATTTCATCCCACGATTCCCTCACCAGCTTGTGATCATAATTAAAGTTGGGATTAATGGACTGCATATCCATCGAGAAGTCGTGGATGAGGGCGCGTATACGTGCATCATGTCATCTACCTGGTGGAATGCTATCAGTTCTCTAGCACTCAATTCATCTCCAAATTCTCTAGAATAATTTGATGGAAGGGAATTTAAACCTCTTAGTGTTCTCGCTAGTTTACTGATCACTCTCGAAGGGAAAACAGTCAACGTCGAGGTTGAAGTAGTTGACGCCAAGCTCAATTACAATCTTCTCCTCGGTCACAGTTGGACTCATGCCATGCTGTGCATTCCGTCCACTCTCTTTCGTGTTTTGCGATTTCTAAATGGAGGAAATATCATTACTGTTGATTAGTTCTCTTTCTTCACTTCTTCATCTTCTGAGAGAAACGTTCCATATTTTGATCAAATTCCTACGCCTTATGAGAGAAACGTTCTATACGCCAATCAAATTCCTACACCTTACGAGAGCATAGGGCCAAGTCTCTTCAAAGATTTTACCCTCATGGGCATTTTTCCTCTTCCTCCACCTAAAACTGTTCAGGTTAATATGATCTCCAGGCCTTCTGATCCATGGATGATCCCTTCACCTAAGAGGATTGATTCATTTGGAGATTCGATGCCGTTAATTCTGATCGATATTGATTATTGTGAACTTATTTCGGCTTTGGATCCTTTGCCTCATGATCATGCTCCGTTGGGCATGTATCTTGACACTTATTCTCAATCCCCTTGGCTAGGAAATTCGGATTCACCTGATACCTTGAGAGAGATATTTCCCACTGATGAGGCCATCATGGAAACTATGTCTCTTGAGGATCCTCCTTGGGATGATAGTCATCATCGTTCCTCATTCATGCCTGGCCTTGGGGCCATGTCTACGTGTATCGAGAGGTTTGATTCTCAGGTTCCTTTTCCTCCACTTCAAATGCCTCTACTGACACATGAAGTATTTGCAGAAGGGAACTTGAGAAACATTACACAGATGATTCCTATCAACATCTTCGTTAAACTGGGGGTTGTCGAGAACATCCATATTGGGGTTACCTGTTCTCCCGATGAGATTCAGGCCTATAATAGTCTCTTCTGTGAGTTTCACGACGTTTTTGCATGGTATTAAAAAGAGATACCCGACATCAATCCAAGTATAGTGGTGCATGAGATTCCCACCTATCCTGGTGTGAAGCCTGTTCATCAATGTCTTGGTCCTATGCACCCTAGAGAGGCTGCCACTATTAAGGGAGAAGTTGAAAAAATTCTTAAAGATGGTTTTATTTATCCAATTCCCTTGACAGAATGGGTTTCCAATATTGTTCCTGTAGATAAGAAATAGGGTACCATTCATGTATGTGTTGATTACCGTGAAATTAACCGTGCTTTCCAAAAGGATAATTATCCCACTCCGTTTTTTGATCAGATCATTGATGACTGTGCTGGGAGTGAGATTTTTCCCTTATGGACGTGTTTTCTGGGTACAACCAGATTAACATTCTTTCGACCGATCAACATAAGACCGCCTTTATCTATCCTTGGGGTACTTTCAATTATAAAAATCTCCCTTTCGGTCTTAAAAATGTTGGGGATACATTTTAGCTAGAAATGTCATATGATTTTCATGATATCAAGCACATTGTTCAACCTTATTTGGATGACCTTCTGGCTCATTCAGCTAAGTGTAAATACCATCCTAATCATCTCAGTCATATTTTTCTTCGTTGTCGATGCTATAACATCCTGCTCAATCCGCATAAGTGTGTCTTCTGCGTTGACTCCGATAGACTCTTAGGGTTTATCGTTTTCGAAGACGAGATTCATCTCGATACACTCACAGTTTAAGTTATCGTTAATCTCCCCTCTCCTTCCTCCTTACATCAGCTATAGAGTCTGCAGGAGAAAGCCAACTTCTTACGCCATTTTATACTTAACTATGCCAAAGTATCCAAAGGATTTACACGATCACTGAAGCAAGGCGTCCCATTCCTCTGGGATGAGATCGCCCAAAAGTCCTTCGATGCACTGAAGATGTTGCTCATCAATTCTCCTCTATTACTTCATCCAAATTATCATTATGATTACTCCCTCTATTTGGTTTCCGCTTTTAGCATGATTGACATGGTTTTGGTACAAGACGATGATGATGGCAATGAGCATGTCATTTCCTATTTGTCTCGTAACCTTCTCGATACTGAGACGCGATATGCACATGTCGAGAAGTTGACGTTGGCTGCCATTCAAGTTGTCCAACATTTTTGTCCCTACATCTTGTTGCACACAGTGACTGTGATTTCTGATTGCAACCCTGTGACTTACATATTGAATCGTAAATTGCTGGGGGGAAAGTACTCGAAGTGGATTGTCATCCTCCAAAAGTTTGATTTGGAGTTCACTACCACCAACTCGAAGAAGTCATTATTCTTTTCTAATTTTCTATTATTCCGTCTGGTTCTGAGGAACACATTCCAGATGACACGATTTTTCTAATTAGCACCCTCAATCCTTGGTATGGTGATATCATTGTATATCTTCAGAATTTCACCTTCCGATCTGAGTTGACGAAGGATGCCCATCGATGCATCTGTCATCAATCGCAACCCTATCACATAGTAAGAGATACTCTCTATTGCATCGGAGTTGATTCGATTCTCCACTGGTGTTTGACTCTCGAGGAGGTTGAAAAGGCCCTGAATGACTGTCACAGTGGCACCTGTGGTGGTCACATGTCTAGATATGCTATTGCACAAAAAATTATTGGTGCTGGGTATTTCTAGCCCACCATCTTTAAAGACTGCATCATTGTTGTCCGTAAGTTCCATGATTTCCAGATCTATTAGCGCAAGATGCACGTGCCACCTTCCCATCTTCACCCTATCATTACCGTTGGTCCCTTTGCGAAGTGGGGCATCAATTTTATGATGTGTAACCCTCATTCGAATGGGGGCATGCTTATATCATCGTTGTCGTGGAATACTTCACCAAATGGGTCGAAGCAATGCCTACACTTACGGCTAATGGTAAGACAACATCACAATTTATATTCAATCATGTCATTTCCAGGTTTGGTGTCCCTCAAGCCATTTTTACTAATCATGGTTCCTATTTTCGGCATTACATGGTGGTAGAGTTGACTTCCAAGTTGGGTTTGCGTCACGACAACTCAATGCCATACTACCCTCAGGCCAATGGCCAAGTTGAAGACGTGAAAAAAGTTCTCTTCATTATGCTTCAACGAATGATTGTGATGCAAAAATAAAACTGGCATCTCTTGTTGTTTTTAGATTTATGGGCTTACCGAACCTCAACGAATAATGCGACCAGGTTCACTTCATTCCAGCTTGTCTACGATCTAGAAGCTACCCTTTTGATTGAATGTGAAATAGCTTCGCTAAAATTAGCTGTTGAATTTCTGCCGAATACTTCGCCAGAAGAAGAGTATCTTCTCTATTTAGGGAGGCTTGATGAAACTCGTCGTTTTGATGCACTGGTCATAGAAGCATAGAAAAATAGGTCAAAGCTCATTTTGACTAGTCAGTTTCCCCTCGTTCCTTCATAGAAGGAGACCTCGTCCTCCTTGTTGAAGATTTAAATCCCCTTTGTGGACAGAGGCGATCCCACTAGCCTAGATCGGGTCTAGCAACAATCAAGTCACACAATGACGTTGGTTCCTAGTTAAAAAATGACAAAAATCATAACGAGTAGCTTACCTCAAATCCCATGCAGTTGTCGTTGAAGAAAAAATGATGTTTCCCGTCCCTTGCTTGACAGATCACGATCCTTCTGTTCGACACATCTGAACACCTATACCCATGTAAGGAAACAATGACATACAACGCAAAATCTAAAGCATGTAACCATATATCAGTTAGAGAGGATATAATTCATTTCATTACATAAAGGAATGAAGACATGAATGGAACCACAATAAGATTCACTTATATTATAAATGACAAATGGGAGATTACAACCAAATGCTCTAACGCTATGATCTTCCTTCAGCAGGGCTGACAGTGGAGCATGTCTCAACAAAGCCTGTCGGGAATGTGGACAAAGCTCTCTCTCTTCGACTTGGCTCTCAATAATTGTCCGACTATAGTTTCCTTCCTACAAGTTTAGCTAGCTTGCTAATGGAGAAGGCAGGATTTTATATATGGAGGAAAGGAAGTTGGGATCCATATAATCATGGGATAGGCCCTATCTCTTAGGAAGGTTCCATGATAGGTGGAAAACCACTTCCTATACATGGAGATCCGGACCCAAACCACTCAACTCCTTTTGATGATTCATTTAGGAGTTTGTTGAAATCAAACTTCTGCCATTTATTTAAAAAAAAAAATCCCTTATTAATCTTGGCGCAAGTGAAAAATAGGGACAAAGCACCATTTGGTGCGTCCTGTAGTGTGGATTTCCCCCATTGGCGTGAGGGATGAACTGGCTAGTCTCGCTAGGGCTAAAACATCTGTTTTTAGGGTTTTTTAGAGGAAATGTTCTTTAGGGGAATGTTTTTCCTTATGCAAGGGGATGCCATGAAGGTGGTTTCAGGTCATTTTACTATTCACAGGTCACGAGAATAGTCCTCCAATGTACGGAATGAGGGATTGCAGGGACAGTGACAAAATGCTGTGTAATAGATGCCCCCTAAAGCATGAGGTCCGAGAGAGAGGGAGGGGTGAAATTCTTTATGAGAATGCACCCAAATGAAAACACTGCCATCGGAAGACCTACAAATACAAATACAACTGACATCTCTGATACATGATGTGTGGTATGGGCGCAGCCATCCATAATAGAGTGTATAATAATCGAGATCCAAGGTATGGACGCAACCATCCAGTAAAGAAGGATCAAAAAGTAGACTCAGGTATGGTCGCAGCCATCCAATCAAATGAGTCACGTAACTAATCATGATAATCCACAAAGAATCTGGAGCCTGTATTTCATCACACAAAATCCAGGGTATTGCGCTCCATATCGACCTGAATAGAGTAAAAGTCTGAGCATGTGAGTAAGTGAACTAAAGTCGAACATGCAAGAACATCGTCTGATTACCAGCCAATAATGAAAGTCGTTAACAGACGTGAGAGGAACCACCAATAATGAGGATGGCCCTCAAGGTACTATAGGTACAATCCACGGAATTTTAATAGTGAGCTGGAATCGAACACCCGTAGAATCATCCGATCGAAGGCCAATAATGAAAACCTTGCGTCGAATGTGAAGAACCTGCCATTTAGGCATGCAGGCTCCAAGGTTCCTGAAAGGAGTGTCTAGATCAGCCTCTTGGATAATGAGCTGAAGTCGGCAGGAAGTGACCTTGATCGAAGGTGGGCCATAATGTTTCCCACATCATAGGCGCGAGACAGAGGAACATGTTGTTTGCGAATCAAGATCGGTAGAGAATCAGAGGGAGGTTGAAAATTGCAGAGGCCAACTTCTCTTGAACATATCGGCGACACGACACTAGATTTGGCAGTATTTGACATCAAAGGATCTAAGGTCATGATGACATGGCAAAGAGCATATGAGTGGTCAAAAGAGATTACAAAAACCCATGGAGGCAAGTGGATAACGAGATGAGATGTCCCCAACCCGACACGAATGAAGACAAGTGCCATGTTCAAGAGCGACATACTGCCGACACGACGATGATACTAGTTCCATTTTTTCCCACCATTTCTGGTGAGTACCCCAATTACTTTTGAAAACAAGCTTGAAGGGGATAGCATATGCTTGCGATATAAGTTTTTCCTTTGGAAAAATCCAACCTAGTACATTTAACAAGCCCTAGGAAGGAGGAAATCGAGTATCGTCATTACGCCAGAGTCTGATGTCATCAGGTTTTAATGAGTTTGACAAAGGAAGAACTCGGCGTCATTTCATGTTTAGAGAGTTTGAAAAGACAGTGGAAAAGAAAACTCCAACAGTCCCTTTTTGTAGATAGTACCACGGATCCGAAAAGGTAGAAAATTATATCTGAGAGAACCTCCTAGTCACGATAGGCTAGGTCATTCCTTTTTCGTAAATAATCTATCCCAGCCCAGAAAAGGGGTAAACGTATACTGGGTAGATGTCATTTCGCAGCCAATTTAATGAGCTCAAAATGACAAGCGACTTGGCAATCTTTTCATTTTTTAGAGAGTCAGAAAAGAGTTGAAAGATGACTCCAGTAATGACTTTTTCATGTTTTTTTCGAGTCTGAAAAATTATAAAATACAACTCGTGTCATCGTCCTAGTCGCATGAAAACCTGTCACTGCAGAAAAAGCAAGCGTAAAACCCATTTTTTGACAAAAAATATGATAAAATATTGGAAAAATAAGCTCCAAAACCTAATTTGATTTTGAAAATTTATAAATATGACCAAATAGTAGAAACATATTTACTTTTTACTTTTTACCTCTTGTGTAGAGCGATAGTGAGTTATTTCCCTGTGATCTTGCGGTGACGATTGTGGACGATCCAATGCATCATTCCAGATCCTGTCTTTTCCAGGTAAGAGATGCTTCCATTAGCTATGTTTTAATACATATTTCATAGGTTTCCATTGTGATTTGGCATCCCTGATGGGAGGATTTGAAAATTTAGGGCTTCTGAGATTGGTGTAGGTATGTGGCATGGACCCACGCCAATTGAGCTATTTTTGCAAAGGGGTCGCACCAGCTGGTGCGACTGTCAGCAAAACAATCGCGCCAACCGCGTAACCTAATTTTCCGCTCAAATTTCACAAAAATTGAACCAATCAACTGAATTTTTGAATTCCTAAGGGATCTTATGATGTGCTTATGACCAATTTGATGTAGGTATAAAGCCACAATGGTGATTGAATGGAAAGAAAGGGAGCACAACGAAGAGGAAAAAATGGAAATGGGGAATGAGAAATGCATGAATGCTCTTTGGGATTGCGGATTAAAGAAATTCTTCTTGACACCATGTCTCAGGGCATAACCTGAATTGTTACAATACTTGATAAGTATCTGGGATGAGAATGAAGAGAAGTTTAGGCTTCGAGATCAAGTACTTGAACTCAAACTGTCCGATGTATACTTCATCACTAGATTGTCTCGCATAGGTCCAGTTCCGATTATGACAGGTACCAGTCCTTTTGGAAAAAAGATGTCGTGGTTATGGAGAGAGTGTGCCTAGGGGCACAAACAGGATTAGGTAGAGACAAATTTGACATTCACATTGTTCCCTATCTAGCACTCAAAGTGGTGCTACATACTATTAATCGGGTCGCGGGGTCGCAGGTGCCACATGAGGCTACTAAAACACAGCTCCTCCTGGCGTCAGAATGTATGAACCCGGTAGCATTTGATTGGGCTATAGCCGTAACCATGAATATCAAATGAAAATTGAATAAATATAAAAAAACCAAACTGAAGCAATTTGGGTGCGAGTTAATCTTGGTATCGTTCATCCTAGAACGACTACCTATCTTCCAGGGCCAGGGGGCGATAGTCACAGATCCAACTTTGAGAGAACCATGGATGGCTCGATGGGCAACATTGATGCCCATAGTAGGAGGGGGTCAGAAAATGTCATGGCGGCCGGAGTTTTTCGGATGGATCTGGCAATAGTTGATTGTCATAGAGGACTAGCCCTATGCCGGTACTGATTTCAGAGGAGACCCAGACCTTCCACTCTTGGAAGGAGAGAACTGGGATGAGGAGCTGGGTAAGACTGTTTTTGATTTTATGAATTTTATGATTTTTTTTGGTATACATGCATGTTCTAACAATTTATCATATATGTATGCAGATGTTGGCCCAGAGAGGCCTGCTGGGATGTCGCCGATCGCGTGGAGGACCCCTATCACCTATGACCCTCAAGGTGAGGGGGGCGAGGGGAACGAGCTAGTTCAGAACTTAGAGGGAATTTCCCGTGGGATTTCTAATTATGCTCACCTAGCAGATGTCCCTATGGCTTATCAGAGGCACACCGTAGGGGTGCCTAGTCACCTTCATTGCTTACTGAGGTGATTGGTGCGGGTAGTATTATGCTACCATGAGCACCATGCTGATTAGTCACCCAGGATTTTAATATGCATATTTTTGAGAGACATGTTGTCTCTGGATGTAACTAAAAATAGACATGTATTTTTTGGGATTTTTATATGATGCACGCACTGCAAACATTCGACATATATATATATATATATATATATATATATATATATATCTATTTCTGCATGGATATTTTTCACATATGATGATGTTTTTTACAAGTTGCGTAAATGTCTATCTAATACTATGTTAGCTACTACATTTGTTAATGCACTCATTTTTCTAGGTATATGTTGATATGTGATGTAATCAAAATTTCTTTCCAGTAAACGAATACGTAGATACAGTCTTAAAATGGATGGTTTCCTAACTGAATAATGACCATTGCGCTGTAATACTACAAGCTGTGAGTCCAGATATACAAGCAATGCACGAATACCGAGGTTAACAACCTCGTTCAATAACTCCAAAACGACACTATATTCTGCGAAATTATTTGTAGCAGTCCCTAGATAAACACCTTGTAAATTAACTAACTCACCAGTAGGATTGTAGATTACCCAAGCTGCCGAAGAAATAATCTTGGTACTGTGGGAGGCACCATCTGTGAAACCAACATAAGGAGTAATAGACATCTGCAAAATCAGGAAGACCCAATCAGCAGAAAGATTCTTACAAAGCACACCACACCACACATGCACAAAAATGAAGAAATCACCTATGTACACACACTACACAAGAATGATTCAAGTGTAATACTTCTTCAGGTACAACCCATTTCTGGGTTGCACCAAAGGAAGACCTTCATAATCTATCAGATCATAGGCCCCATTTTTTAATACACGTTTAACGATATAGGGCCCATGCCACATAGGTTGGAATTTTCCTACCCCAATCTTATCATGTGCTTGATCATACAAGAGGACGAGGTCTCCTTCGATAAAAGAGCGTGGAGAAACCGTTTGATCGAAATGAGATTTATCCCGCTTTTTCTGTGCCTCGATAACCAAAGCAGCCAAGCGGCGAGTTTCGTCCAGTCTTTCCAGATATAGAAGACGTTCTTCCTTTGGGGAGGTGTCGGGCAGTAATTCCACAGGCAAATTTAATGAAGGAATGTCACATTCAACCGGAAGAGTAGCTTCCAGACAATACACCAACTGGAAAGGTGTGAATCTGGTCACGCTCTTCACTGACATTCGGTAGGCCTAGAGAGATGAGAACAATTGGCAATGCCAGTTGGATTTGTGTATACCAATTGTTCGTTGAAGCATTTTGACAAGCACCTTATTCACGGCTTCAACCTGTCCATTTGCCTGAGGGTAGTATGGTGTCAAGATGTCATGACGCAAGCCCAAATTTGATGTCAGCTTTGCCATCATGTAGTCTCGAAAATGAGTGCCATGATCGGTGACGATGGCTTGAAGAATGTCGAAACACGTGATCACGTGGTTGAAAATGAATTGAGAAAATGTCTTACCGTCGTTAGCTAATGTAGGCATCGCTTTGGCCCACTTGGTGAAGTAATCTACGACAAAGATGATATAAGCATGCCCCCCGGCCGAGTGAGGGTTACATGTCATAAAATCAATGCCCCATTTGGAAAAAGGGCATACGGTAATGACAGGATGTAAAGGGAGGGGTGGTGCACGCATCTTGCGTTGGAAGATCTGGCACACATGACACTTTATTACTGCAAAAATATAGTCTTTAAATATAGACAGCCAGAAGTAACCTGGACGCAGAATCTTCTTGGCGGTAGCATAACCAGACATGTGACCGCCACAGGCACCACTGTGACAGTCATTTAGGATTTTCTCAACCTCTTCCAAGGTCAAACATCAACGAAGCACAGAATAGACTCCAACATGATATAAAGTATCTCCGACAATGCGATATGGTTGGGATTGATGCCGAACACGACGTTGAGCATCCTTCATCAACTCAGAGAAGAAGGTAGATGTATGAAGGTACACGATGATATCACTGTACCATGGATCGAGAGTGCTGATTAGAAAGAGAGTTTCATGCAGGATATGATCCTTGGATTGAGACGGAATAGAGTCGGTAGGGAGAGAGAAGATAAGATCAGCAAAAACCAATGACTTCTTCGATTTGGCAGTAGTGAACTCAAAATCGAACTCCTGAAGGATCAAAATCCATTTGGAGTACTTTCCCCCTAGCAATTGTCGAGACAAAATGTAAGTCATGGGGTTGCAGTCGAAAATCACGGTTACTGAGTGCAACAGGATGTAATGGCGAAACTGTTGAATGGCTTGGACCTCGACAAGCTCCAACTTCTCAACATGGGCATAATGCATTTCAGTGTCGAGGAGATTCCGAGACAGATAATAAACCACATGTTCATTTCCGTCATCGTCATCCTGTACCAAAACCATGGCTATTATGCTGAACGCGACTTCCAAATAGAGGGTAAAGTCACGATGATAGTTGGGAGGACGTATTAATAGAGCGTTGAAAAGAAATGTTTTAAGTTTATCGAAGGATTTTTGAGAAATCTCGTCCCAATGGAAAGGAACGCCTTGTTTTAGAAGTCGCATAAACCCTTTGGCCACTTCTGCATAGTTCAGGATAAAGCGACATAAGAAATTCGCTTTCCCTTGAAGACTCTGAAGTTGATGCAGAAAGGATGGGGATGGGAGATTAAAAATAGCCTTGACCTTGAGAGGGTCAAGGCGAATTTCGTCCTTAGAGACAGTAAATCCTAAAAGCCAACCAGAGTCAATTCAAAAGACGCACTTGTGAGGATTAAGCCTGATGTTGTAAAGTCTGCAGCGGAGAAAAATCTGGCAGAGATGTTCGGGATGGTCTTACCACTGAGCTGAATGAGCTGGCAGGTCATCCAGATATGGCTAAACAATGTTATGTATGTCGTGAAAGGCGTAGGACATGGCACGCTGGAAGGTAGCCCCAACATTTTTCAAGCCAAATGGGAGCTTCTTATAAGCGAATGTGCCCCACGGACAGATGAAGGCAGTCTTATGTTGACCAGATGGAAGGATATTAATTTGATTATAACTCGAAAAGCCGTCCATAAGGGAATAGATCTCACTCCACACAAATACATCAATAAAAATCCAAATACATCAATCAAAAGCAAAAAAAAACCAAAAGAAGAAAGACTAACTCCAATTGACTCCCCAGTGGAGTCGCTAGTTTGTTGAAGAGGTAAATCCCCTCTGTAGATAGAGGCGATCCCACTAGCCTAGATCGGGTCTAGCAACAATCAAGTCACGCAATGATGTTGGTTTCTAGTTACAAAATGACAAAAATCATAACGAGTAGCCTACCTAAAATCCCACGCAGTTTTCGTTAAAGAAAAAATGATGTTTCCTGTCCCTCGCTTGACAGATCACGATCCTTCCATTCGACACGTCTGAACACCTGTACACATGCAAGGAAACAAGGACATACAAAGCAAAATCTAAAGCATGTAACCATATATCAGTCAAAGAGGATATAATTCATTTCATTACATAAAGGAATGAACACATGAATGGAACCATAATCAAAGTCGCTTGGATTATAAATGACAAAAGGGAGATTACGACTAAATGCTCTGATGATATGATATTCCTTCAGCGGGGCTGACAACGGAGTGTGTCTCAACAAAGCCTGTCGGGAATGTGGACGAAGCTCTCTCTGTTCGGCTTGGCTCTCAATAGTTGCCCGACTATATTTTCCTTCCTACAAGTTCAACTAGCTTGCAAATGGAGAAGGAAAGCTTTTATAGATGGAGGAAAGGAAGTTGGGATCCCTATAATCATGGGATAGGCCCTATCTCTTAGGAAGGTACCATGATAGGTGGAAAACCACTTCCTATACATGGAGATCCGGATCCAAACCACTCAAATCCTTTTGATGATTCATTCAGGAGTTTGTTGAAATCAAACTTTTTCCATTTCTTTAAAAAAAAATTCCCTTATTAATCTTGGCATGAGTGAAACATAGGGACAGAGCACCAATTGGCGCACCCTCTAGTGTTAATTTCCCCCATTGGCACGATGGATGAACTGGCTAGTCACGCCAAGGCTAAAAAATCTATTTTTAGGGTTTTTCAGAGGAAATTTTCTTCAGGGGAATGTTTTTCCTTATGCAAGGGGATGCCATGAAGGTGGTTTTAGGTCATTTTATTGTTCACAGGTCATGGGAATAGTCCTCCAATGTACGAGACGAGGGATTGTAGGGACAGTGACAAAATGTTGTGTAACACTCCTGTACGACCAAGCTCATGATAAGTTGGGGGCAGGAAAATTTCAACCCATGTGGCATGGGCCCTACATTGTTAAACACATATTATAGAATGGGGCTTATGAGCTTATTGATTATGAATATCATCCTCTGGATCAACCCATAAATGGGTTGTATCTTAAAAAGTACTATGCATGAGTCATTCGTGCATGGTTTTTTTGTACATAAGTTTTCTTTTCATTTTGTACATTTTTGGCTTGGTGTGCTTTGCGAGAATTTTCCTTCTTATTGGACCGTTTCTTATTGTGCAGATGTTTATTACCCCTTATATTAGTTTCACGGATGGTGCTTCCTGCAGTACCCAGAACCTGTCTTCAGCAGCCTAGGTGATATATGATCCTGCTGGTGAGTTGATAGACCTTCAAGGTATCTGTCTAGGATGAACCAAAAACAATGTCACTGAATATAGTGTTGTTATTGAACTATCAACCGAGGCCATTGCTCTCGATGTTCGTGCATTGGTTGTTAACCTAGACTCACAACTTGTTGTTCTTCAACTTAATGGGAATTATTCTTTTAGGAATCCTCACATCTTAAGGTTATATTTGCATGTTCATTTACTAGAAAGACATTTTGATTACATTACATATCAACATATTCCTGACGAATGAATGCATTGACTGATATAGTAGCTAATATTGTATTAGATAGACATTTGCGTAATTTGTAAAAAATAATCACCACATGACAAGATCCATACAGGAAAATAGATGTCTATATATATCGAGTGTTTGCATCCATGTGCATCATAAGTTCAAAAAATATGTATGTTTCAGTTACATCCTGAGACATCATGTCTCTCAAAAAATATGCGGAAATAAAACCTAGGTGTCTAGTCGGCATGATGTTCATGATAGCATGTCACTGCCCGTACAAGCCACCTCAACAAGTGGTGAGCGCATTTTGACACCCTTGCAATGTGTCTTTGGTACGCGTGAGGAACATCATCGAATCGCGCATAATCTGGGATCCCATAGGATATTCCCTCCAAGTTTTGTATGATTTCCTCCTCCTCGCCCCCCTCACCATGAGGGGCCACATCAAAGTCACGAGGAATCCTCCGCACTATCGGGGACATACCTGCAGGTCTCTCTCGGCCAAAATATGCAATTACATGGATTAATGTCAGAAAATACATAAAAAAAAAATCATAATACTCATCAAAATAAAAAATGAGTCTTACCCAGTACTTCGTCCCAATCCTCTCCTTCTGGGAGTGGGAGATCTGCATCACCGGTGAAATCTGTGCCAGAGTAGGGCCAGTCCTCCACGAAAATCAACTGTCAGAAAAGCCACTCAAAGAACTCCAGTCTCCAGGACATCTGTTGACTGCCCCTTGACCTTGGCATCAAAGCTACCCAATGAACCATCCGTGGCTCCTGGGCTGGTGGTGTCGGAACTATTACCTCCCGACGTTGGAATATTGGTAACAATTCCAAAATGAAAGGTACCAATATGGACCCGTAGCCGAATTGATTCAACTTACCATTCTTGAATTTTTTCAACTGGCATTTGATGTTGATAGTTACTGCCTTTGCCCAGTTGTAGAGTTTCGGTGCCATGCAATCCACTGCAAGAAGTAATTGTGTTTTTGTGGCCTCATGTGGAGCCTGAACTCCTGCAGCTCGCGTGATGGTGTGTAGCACTACTCTTAGTTCCAAATTGGGAATGGTTTGGATATCCACCTTCCCACTTTTGGATCCTTTCCATGCTCCTTGACACACCCTGTCGATAACCATACCCATTATTTCCATTGTGGGCCGAGTACCGGTTAGGATTGGTGCTGCCCCCCTCTACGATAATCTTGTTATGAAGTAGATATGTAAGACCTCAATCTCAAGTTCCTGGTCGTGAATAATGAATTTTTCCTGATCAATGTCCCAGAAACTGACCAAGTACTGTAACAACTTTGGTTGAGCTCTGAGACATGGTACCATAAAGAATTTTTTGAGCCCGCAATCTCTGATAACTTCCATGCATCTCACATTGCCCATGGCTTCCTCATCTTTTTCACTGTGTTCTCATTCTTTCCATTCAATCACCATTTTGTCTTTTCACACTTGCAAAAACATCCATATGGTCATCATTATCCAAATCCAATGCTTTTGAATGGTTAATTTGGGCTAGATTTTTTGAATTTACATGCTAAAAATGGTTGGCGCGCTCCCGTTCAATTTTTAGTCGGTTGGCACGAGTCCGTGCTCGATACCAGCGCCGACCGTCGCGCCCTAGATTTTACAAAATCCCCCCATATATCTAGAAAAGTGTGGTTGTAGGTAATGAAAATAAAATCAAAATGTAAGGAAATATGTGATTTCTTACCTGGAACAGAAGGATTCACGATTGGCCTCTCGAATTTCCCACTGTTAGCGCCACAAAATCACTGTGAAAAAGGGTAACAAATTGCTCACAAGAGGTAAAAGTGAAAAGTAATTTATTGTTTACCATTTTTGGCTTTTTATAACTTTTCAAAACCCTAATTAGGTTTTAAAGAATATTTTTTGATTATTGCGCTATGTTATTTCGAAAAATGGGTTTTACATGCATCTCTTGTGCAGTGACAGGTCCTCAACGTGATGACGATGAAGTGACGAGTTGAGTTTAATACTTTTTCGGACTCAGTAAAAACACAAAAAATTTACTGTTGGAGTCATCTTTTAGCTCTTTTCTGACTCTCGAAAATTGAAAATATTTCTGAGACTCTTTTCATTTTTTACTCGTTAAATGGCTGTGAAACGATATCTACCCAGTATACGTTTACCCCTTTTTCGATTTGGGATAGATTATTTACAAAAAAGGTATACCTTAGCCTATCACAACTAAGAGGTTCTCTCAGACATAGTTTTATACCTTTTTGGATCTGTGAGACTACTTACGAAAAGGGATTTTATGGAGTTTTCTTTTCCGCTTCTTTTCAAACTCTCTAAACATGAAAAGATGCTGAGTTATTCCTTTGTCAGACTCGTTAAAACCTAAATGACATCAAAAAAAGTCACCATGATGTCACCTCCTTCCTCCTTCCTAGGGCTCATTAAATGTACTAGGATGGATTTGTCCCAAGGGAAAACTTACATGACAAGAATATGCTATCCCCTTCAAGCTTGTTTCCAAAAATAATTGGGGTACTTGCCAGCAATGGTGGGGGAAAATGGAATTATTTCTTAGTTGTAATGGCAGTATGTCGCTCTTGAACATGACACTCATCTACATTCGTGTCGGGTTGGGGACATCTCATTTCGTCATTTTTTACTCCATGGGTTTGGGTAATATTTTTTGACTATTCATTTACTCTTTTCCATGTCACCATGACCTCAGATCCTTTGATGTCAAATACTGCCAAATCCAGAGTCGTGTCATTGATATGTTCAAGAGAATTTTCCGTTTGCGGTTTTCAACTTCCCTATGATCCTCTTTTTGGTCCAGATTCACTATCATCATATTCCTCTGTCTCGTGTCGATGATGTGGGAAACATTATGGCCCTCCTTCGACCAGGTCACTTCCTATCGACTTCAGCTCATTATCTAGGAAGGTGATCTAGAGACTCCCTTCTGGTACCTTGGAGCTTGCATGCCTCAATGGAAAGTCCTTCGCATTCGACGACAAATCCTCATAATTAGACTTTGATTGAGTGATTCTGCGGGTGTTCGACACTAGATCACTATTCGCATTCTGTGGATTGTACTAGTTGTACCTTGAGATCCATTTTCATTATTGGTGGTTTCTCTCATGCCCGTTAACAACTTTCATCATTAGCTGGTATTCAGGTGGCTTTATTTCATATTCGCCTTCAACTCACATATTCGTATGCTTGAATGTTAGGTCCCTATATCACTAGTATAGTACCTTATTATTGTTAGTGTAACCCCCTTATTTTTATTATTGTACCCTTGTAACCCCCATTTTGTTATTATTGTGCCCTTAAATTATTATTGTTAGGTCGGCTAGGATTAAATTGTGGCCCACTAGGATTACATTATGGCCCCATGGACTCCTAGATATAGAAAGGAGGTTTTGTAAATTGTATCATCCAAGAATTGTGCATTTATGTAATGTATTGGAGGTTGCCCCCTCAAAGTGGCTTATTTCTAAGGCGGTGATATCTCTTTTCTTCTATTTTTGAAGTTGGTTACACAACATTTGGTATCAGAGCTTTGGATTCTAGGGTTTCGCTGCTCCAAACAGGACATTGTGGAATTTTCGCTATAATTTTTTTTCTACGAAGTTTTAGAAGTTGAAATTTTTAGGGTGCGAAGCTGAAATCCTGAGGCAGATTTTCTAGAAATTTCATAGCTTGGTTCGCAATATTTTCGGAGATATCATCTGTGGAAGTTAGGTATTTTTTCACGCTCCTAAACAGGTCATCGTGGAATTTTCGCCATAAATTTTTTTCTACGAAGGTTCAGAATCTGAAATTCGTATGGTGCGAAGCTGAAATCCTGAGGAAAGTTTTGAAAGAATTTCAGAGCTTGGTTCGCAATATTTTTTGAGATATGATCTATGGAAGGTAGTGCTTTTTCAGGCTGCTGAATTTCATCTCAAAGAGGTGATCGTGGGAAAAGTTCAATAACTCTCTCTCTGGGTAGTGGATTTGAGTGCCGTTAAAAGTGGTTGCAAGTACACAGATTTTAGTTTTTTGGCTATCAATTTCAGAGACAAAGGATGAAACAGTGACACGTGGCAAGTCCTACAAGTTTTCTCTACTGAACCAGTCCAGAATTAGGTCATTGTGGGAGATTGGACACAACTTTGTCTTGGGGAATCCAAATTAGATCAGACCTGTGGCATTTGAAAGAAGCTTCAGAGGGCTACTACAGGGATGAATTTTAGATATTGAATATTTTCAATTACAGAGATAATTCAATTTCAATATCGAGCTCCTCAAAGCAAGTAAAAGGTGTGTATTTTGTTTTCCGAATTGCATAAGTCTTGTTTGAAGAATCAAGTTGAATTGATTCCAAGGGCATATTGTAGAATAGGTATCAATATTGGATTCTAAAATGGCCCCTAAAAATAATTCAACACCCATTAATCCTTCAGAAGGCTCTACCATGACTCATGAAGATGAAGAATTGCAACATGATCTATCAAAATTACAAGAGCAAGTGCAACAAATTTCACTCTCGCAAAGAACAACAAAAAATGAAATGGAAGTTTTGAAGAAAGGCGTGGAAGTGAAGATGGACGGTTTGAAGAAAGGAATGGAAGCTAAGATGGATGGCGTGGAAGCTAAGATGGATGGCGTGGAAGCTAAGATGGATGGCGTGGAAGCTAAGATGGATGGCATGGAGGCTGGCATGGAATCTAAGATGGATGACATGGAAGTTAAGATCGATGAGAAAATGAAAAACATGAATAATTTTCTAAAAGCAGACATGGAAGGTTTGACAAAGTTGATACAAGAAAGGTTTCCTAATGGTGAAAAGATAGTAGAAGAACCTCATGATGAGAACAAAATAAATTTTAATTGTGATTTCATAAACTCTAATGTTGGCGGGAAGAACCACCATATTCCAAAAATGGATATGAGGAAGTTTGATGGAAAGGATCCTGTAACATGGATACTACAGATAGAGCAATATTTTGATCTCCATAACGTGCAAAACACACAAAAGGTACGCATTGCAACTTTACATTTAGAACAAAATACATTTGTATGGTATCGATGGCTTTGTTCCCATAAAAAAATTGTCACTTGGTCAATTTTTACGGAGGAAATGATAGCACATTATGAGGATACAAAGAGCAACACCTTCTTTAGCCAATTGATAAATCTAAAACAAAAGGGTTTAGTGGGGCAGCACATTGAGGACTTCCAAAAATTGAATATAAGGGTAACTGATATTCCAGAGGAACACAGGATTGATCTCTTCATAGGTACTCTAAAGGATAACATCCAACATGAAGTTCGTGTGTTGGAACCCGATTCATTAGAGAAGGCATTCAGGTTGGCAAGAAAAGTTGAATGTAAAATTATGGCGACAAGGAAGCCTACCACTCAATTCTATAAAGAAGGAAGTGTTGCTACGCCTAGATTTCCACAACCTACAAGGTTGACACCACAACAATTGGAAGAAAAAAGAGCAAAAGGGCTTTACTACA